>CM053400.1:29608634-29633475 GCA_028644305.1 Xerus rutilus
AAAAAAAAAAAAAGAATGTCTACACTCTGTACTTCCTCAGATCATAATGTCTTCTATATTCTTTTGAATATTTCTATAGTTTTGTTGTATACTTTAAAATTATCTAGAATTTATTTTTCTGCATGGTGTAAGATAAGTTTCCTGTCCTTTTATCCAAATAGAGTCCAGTCAAATACCAGGCCATTTTTTAATGACTGTATATACCTTCATCTGTGACATACTTTATGTTCAGGCATCCGACACTATATTATAGGCATTCAGTAAAAAAATTTTACATGGTATGGTAGAGAGGGAGAATGCCAGGCATTTTAGAAAGGAAACTGATGTGAGCAAATGGTGAGGAAGGAATGCACAAGTGTATATTGAGTGCTACTCTTCTTAGGCCCAGTTGATACACTGAGCCTTCCTTTCTGCTAATACTGGGGCCCTTTGGGCTCAGCCTGTTCTCCCTCTTCAGCAGCTATTGGCCCGTCTTACACTTTGCCACTCATTTCTTTGCTGTAACTAAAGTTGCACTCATAGGTCCTTTTCCTTCTGAAGATTGACCATTTATCATACTGGAGGACAGAAGATAACAAAATGAATAAAGTTTATAAATTAGTTTGGAGCCTCTTTTCTGTATTTTTTGTGAGTTCTTTACAGAAAGTTACTAGAAGTTCTAATATTTGCCCTCATGAAAGCCCCTCTTGTCAGCCTGCAACTCAAGCAGAACAGATTCCTCAAATGGCCATTTTACATTCCAGAGGCCTTCTAGACCAGGACTGCCAAAAGATAATCCTTTCTGTAATAATGGAAATGTTCCTTGTCTACACTGTCTAGTATGGTAGCTGCCTTCCACATGTGACATTTGAGCACTTGAAATGTGCTGGTGTGACCATGGGACTGAATTTTACATTTCATCTAAATGTTTTAAGAGTCACATATGGCTAGTAGCTACTGTCTTAGTCAGTGAACTCTCAACCTAGTACCTCCAATTCAGTCTCTTAACCCTAACATGCTCAGGATTGTATCTCCTAGCTAATATTTAGGAACTCTAATAAAAGCAGTTATCCCTTATGGAATACTTATGTTGTCCAAATATTAAATTAAGAACTTTGCTTGAATTATCTCATATTACCAAGAATCCCTATATTGAGAGGAGGGTGACAGGTAGTATCATCCCATCATTTTCTTCCCAGCTATAAAGTTAGAAGCATCTCTAATCTTGTAATCTATGAGATGAAGGAGCTAGGATGGAAATGGAAGACAGGTGAAGTCTCTGATCATCTGTACCTCCTATAGAGCAATTCCTTACACAAATCTTTCATATTTTGCCTTCCAGGATCTGACTGTGGTTTTGTTAAAAAAGAAAGTGTCTATACAGCTCTAATGTAGAAACCTTGGTTTTATCTTAGTGGGTCCTGGGAAAGCTTTTTTATGATGAAAGCTGTAGCACAGTTGACCTCAAGATCTTCCTGCTGTAGTCCGAACTGGGTTCTTGGCTACTTAATGTATATGGGGGTCAGTGGGACCTCTGGTTTGATAACATCAGTGTCTTAGAAGAGGCACTGGCTGTAAGTTTAGGCAGTGCTGCTAGTCTAATACACTGCCTGCCCCCCTGTGATTCTTAGACCTGGTATCAGTTCCAAGTGGTAGAGAGCTTTCCTTGGTTCATTGTTGCCCAAACTCCTATAGAGATGAAAATCATTTGGGAGCACTTGCTAAACCTAATTTCCAAATCCTCTCCTGCTTATCAAAGAAGTATAAAAACAGCCTTTTAGCCTTTTAATATGTGTACTTAGGAAAAATTATTAGTACACACATAATATTAAAATTATAGCTTACAATGAGACAATATTAAAATGCAAATAGTGATAATGTTAAAAAAAATTGTACCTGTGGACAATAAATATTGTAGTAGTTGTGAAGGTGCTATTTGGTACCCCCCAACCAATGCTGGGAATCAAAACCAGCATTGCTTATGCCTAGGCAAGTGCTCTGCCTTAGCTATATGTGCTGTGCTATTTGAATGACTGCTGTGCTATTTGAATGGCGAGGTCTAGGGGACACTATCCCCCATTCTGGAATTACCTGGAGACATTCCTGTAGGTAAAGATTAGATAAGATGTGTTGGTGGCAGTTGGGCTTGTTCTCCATTCATTTCATAAGTAAGCACTGATTGATTAAGATAGGTCCCATGGCTGGGTACAGTGGCACATACCTGTAATCCCAGCTACTGAAGAGGCTGAGGCAGGAGAATCACAAGTTTGAGGTCAGCGTGGGCAACGTGTGTGTCTCGCTGGGGATTGAATCCAGGGTTGTTTTACTACTCGGCTACATACTCAGCCTTCTTTATTTTTATTAGGGGAGAGGGTCTCATGAAGTTACCCAGCTGGCCTACTATCCACAAACCTACTATCTTCCTGACTCAGCCTCTTGAGTTGCTGAGATAACAAGTTGCACCCAGCTAGCCTGTGCAACTTAGCAAGACCCTATCTTAAAGAATAAAAAGGGGGTTGGGGTTGTAGCTCAGTGGTAGAGCACTTGCCTAGCATGTGTGAGGCACTGGGCTCAATTCTTAGCACCAATATAAATAAATAAAATAAAGGTCCATTGACAACTAAAAAAATATTTAAAAAAGAAAAGAAAAAGGCGTGGGGCTGGGATGTGGCTCAGTGGTAGAGCACTTGCTTATTATTCATGAGGCCTTGTGTTCCATCCCCAGCACTGGGGTGGGGTGGGAGAGCACTGGATTAACGGTTTTAGAACAAGGAAAGTGTGAAGGAGGCCTGGTTGTGCCTGGAGCCGTTTGGGAGGACAGCTGAAGCTCTACAAGAAAGAACAGACTTTGTCAGGGACTAAGTCTGAAGAGAGCATTCCTGACAGGCAAAGCATGTGCAAAGTCATAGAGGTAACAAAGCAATGTAGGGGAAGCCACAATAATTCAGTATGGCCAAAGTGGACATAAATGAGGGTGGAGGAAGGCCAGAGCCAGTGCCAGGCAGAGTTCATATACTCTTCTGGGAGGAGATGGGCTTCAGGCAACAAATCCTCCCTGCCCCCGGGAAGAGAGTCCTTTGTGTTCCTGTGATTATCAGCGGGGGTCCTGACCCACCATGAAGAACTAGGCCAATGAGCCAATGAAAGATTTTGAGCAGGAGAATCTTATAGATGAATTTTCTTCTTCAGAAGATTCTGGCAGGATGGGCTGGAGGCTAGGAGTCACTGTTAGTCCAGGCAAGAGAAAAGAGGTTCTACATGAAGATAGATCTAGGGAGTACCCCTGTGAAATTTGGTGGTTTATACTTGGGTGCCTTTTGGGTGTATAAAACTGTTTGTTCCCTGCTAGGAAAGTTAGAAGCCTGCTATTTGAAAGGCAGGGAAGGGGAGAATGTCAGGCTCCATTCCAGTTCAATCCAGACAAAGGCAAGTTGGCTGCAGATTACTAGGTCTTACACACATGGAAATATGACTTTTAAAAAGTGGAATAAAAAGCCTTAATAAAAAGAAAGAGGTAAGATCTCTGTGTATTGGCAGGGTTTCTAAGGCAAATTGACAGTCAAGATATGGTGTACGTTGTGTAAACAGGGCACTATTTATATTAAAAATTATTTCAGAGATTTTCTGCAAAGAAAAGTAATAGACGGTTAATAGATACTTCTGTAGAGTAGAAACAAAAGAGACTTTTGGCACAGTGGCATACACCTGTAATCCCAGCACTTTGGGAGGCTGAGACAGCCTCAGCAATGGCGAAGTGCTAAGCAACTCTGCGAGACTCTGTCTCTACATAACACACAAAATAGGGCTGGGGATGTGGCTCAGTGGTCAAGTGCCCCTGAGTTCAATCCACGGTACCAAAAAAAAAAAAGAGAGAAGGAGGCTTTCTATTCAGTTTATATTGTCCTACTTGAATTTTTTACATTGAGCATGCATTTTATAATAAAATACATATGTGTATATATATAGTTTTAACTAATCCTGAGTCCTCTCAGCCCCTCCCAAGAGCATGCCTCTGTGTCTAATATCAGTTTATAAATCTTCCCTTGGTCCCTCTCTTCCTTTTAGCTACAAACCTAGGCAGTGGTTCCCACTTGAGTGCTCCCATAACACTTGCTTTCTCCTTCAATTATAACTTTTAGCACAGTATATCACAAATGTGTTTGTATGGTTTTCTCTGAACCAAGAATTCCTTGAACCAAGGACCATGTTGACTAACACAGTGTCTGGTTCAGTAGAGTTTAGGTGCTTAGGTCTTGGTGCCCTGTGCAATTAATGAAGTACATTTATTCATTTTTGTACTCTTAAGTTTATGCCCCACAGTTAAACTTTTTTGTGTGTGTGTTTTTTTTGGAGGGGGAGGGGTTGTTGTTTGTTTTGTACTAGAGATTGAACCCAGGGGCATTTTACCACTAAGTTACATCCCCAGTCCTTTCTATTTTTTGTTTTGAGGTAGGATTTTACTAAGTTGCTGAAGTTAGCCTTGAATTTGGGATCCTCTTGCCTCAACCTCCTAAGTATCTGGGATTAGAGGCACATAACTGACTCTCTCAGGGTTAAATTTCTGTCTGAACCTGGCATCACAGAGGACTCACTGTCCCATAGAAACCACATTTAGGGAGTGGTAGGAGGAGAGGGATAGTAGTGTCTGAGTGTACTCATCCTGTTCCTGTAGTATAGCTAACATCAAGGCCACAGACAGGGTGGGCTTTCCTTTCTCTGTACTCCTGGGACCAAAACCTTTAAGAAAGGATTGCTGTTTGTTCTGGAGCTCCACAGGGAGCTATCAAAGCCTAATGAAAAGGACACAGGCCTTGGAGCCAAGTAGACCAAGAAGTCCCACCACTGTCTCACTAACCCTGACCTTAGTCAGTCATTAAACCCCTTGGGATTCTAGTTTGCTTCTTTGCAAATAGACAATATATATTGCACAGAGTTGTGAAGGGTAAATATTAAGACAATGTTTAGCCATAAATATTAGTATCTTTTTCGTGGTTCCTATGCAATATATATTTTTGTTCTCTATAGAGAACCAAAGGTCTGACCTACGATAAAGACTTGGGTGGGTTTTACTCTTTGGGGAAAGAGGATGAGAAGCGTAGAGGACAGCTGGAAGCACTGTCTGTCATGAATGTTGCTGTCTTATTCCCTTGAGCTGCTTATCTCCCCGTCCTCTACTGACTTCCCTGTCTTTGCCATTGTAGATTGTCCCTTACTCTGGGTGATGTTCTTGAGTCAGATAAGCTGGACTGGCCTGTGTTTGCTCTCCTGCCTGCTGTGACTGTTTGATCAAGAGACCCTGGAAGTATCACGGATTCAGAAATACAATTGTCTGTGCTTAAATTTTCAACTGTAAATAAAAGTTTTTGTATGTGTGGGGTTTTTTGTTTGTTTTGATTTGGTTTGATTTTTGTGTATGTGCATGTGTGTTGTTTTTAAATGATTGTGATGGCCAGGCATGATGGTGTATACCTGTTATCCCAGTGACTCAGGAAGCTGAGGCAGGAGGAATAAAAGTTCAAGTTTAGCCTCAGCAACTTGATAAGACCTTTAACCCTTTTAGTTAGACCTTTAACCCTTTTTTTAAAAAGTGAGACCCTTTTTCAAGCTAGGGGTATAGCTCAATGGTAGAGCACTCCACTGAATCCCAGTGGGAGGGGTTGGAGGGTTGCCAGGTAAAATGTGAGTGAAATGGAGATGTAAGGTGAGTGGAATAGGTCAAAAAATGATTTCTTGGAAGAGGTGACATCTGAGGTAAGTATTGACAGATTGGTTGGAATTAGCCAGGACATTAGGGTGGGAAGAAGGAACTATGTTCTTAGTCCAGAATCTGTTAGAGGTGGGGAACAAGGTGAAAGTTATCTTGCAAAGGAGATTCTTGCGATGAATCCCTTTCTCCTTAGGCCGGTAGTCAGCTGGAATTGTGTGTAGTGTGGTCACTGCATAGTTGAATAGTGTGAGCTCCCAGGGTGGCAAGGGGGACTAGGAGAACTGTGGAGTGAGAGTTCCCACTTTGGGACTGGAGATGAATTTCAACATGAACTGCTGGTCCTGTAACACTTCAGTACCATCTCTACAGTGGTGTAGAGGTGTCTACAGGGAAACTAGTTTCTTAACAACTCATCTTCATGTTATGCTTATTGAGCATGAAGAGAGCTAAATGAAATAACTGAATGAGTAAGTATGATGCTTTTCTAAGCAACATTTTAAAGAGAAATGTCATAGAATTTGTATTTGTGCTTGAGAAGCCATCCCTTCAAAGCAGTTACATAGGGTAGCTGCTCACTTCTTTGGGGTGCACTTTTCTAAGTGTCTTTGTAACTCAACTTTTGGGAAAAGCTCTCAAGCCTACAGGTCATGCCTTTAAATGTCCTGAGGAAAGATATTACTTTTTTTTTTTTTTTTAAGATTTTTTTTAGCTGCAGATGAACACAATGTCTTTATTTTATTGCTTTGTATGTGGTGCTGAGGATCGAACCCAGGGCCTCACGCATGCAAGGCAAGCGCTCTACCGCTGAGCTACAATCCCAGCCCCAAGATATTACTTTTAATATTCAAAAGTCATCTGGAGCTGCAACAGATGAGTAACAGGTTTGGAATCCACCTGCTTCTCTCCATACACATCATTCCTGAGAGCATTTTCCCACCTGGATTAGTGGTGCAGCTGCCCAGATGGCTTTTTTCCCACCCCTACTCCAGGGATGGAACCCAGGGCCCTGCATATATTAGGCAAACACATGTCTATATCCCCAGCTTTCTGCTTCCAGCACCTTCTTTATTTTCTACACCATGTCATTTAACACATTATTAAAGTATTATGCGTTAGGCACTAGGCTAGATGCTCAAGGAATTTACAGTTTGGTGGGGAAGATTTAGTTGCAGCAGTACAATGTATTGGGATGGGAGGGACTCCTAACCTAGTAATACGAGTCAAGAGCTAAAGGGTGAAAAAGCAAGCAAAGGCAAAAAGGAGAAAGGACGTGAGAACAGTATGTGATAGTCCAAAGTAGTAAATGACTAAAAAAGCCCCTAGAAGTTTGGACAAGGAATGTGAAAGAAAAAAAAAGGAAAAAAAGTTGGGCGCGGTGGCTCAAGCCTGTAATCCCAGCACTTAGGGAGGCTGAGACAGGAGAATCACGAGCTCAAAAGCCAGCCTCAGCAATGGCGAGGCGCTAAGGAACTCAGTGAGATCGTGTCTCTACATAAAACACAAAATAGGGCTGGGGATGTGGCTCAGTGGTCAAGTGCTCCTGAGTTCAATCTCCAGTACCCCCGCCCCCCAAAAAAAAGGAATGTGAAAGAAGAGTGAGGAGGTAAGTTTAGAGAAGTCATACAGAGCCCTGTAACCCTGTAAACCATGTTAAGAATTTGGACTATCCTAAGGGCAATGGTAATCACTGGAAGATTTTTAAGTCAGTTGTAAGGTAGAAACAGCTCTCCCCCACCCAGTTTCCGCCCTCCCTTCTCTAAATTTTAGGCAGTTTCCCCGCCCAAGCTTCCCACCCAAGTTAAACCCTTCCCACCGGAGTTAAACCCTAACCTTCAACTCCTAGAAGTGACCTCAGAGGCGTCACAACCAGACCACCAATCCCTACCTGGCACACCAGCCTGAAATAACCAAACCATAATCCACAACGTGTTTATAGCAGGCCCTATAAAATCCCATGCTCCGCACCTGCTCTCCCCTTTTTTCTCCCCGGATGTCCACTTGCACTTGTCTCCACGAATAAATATATCCTGGTCGCATGAAGTGTACTGTGTGTGTAACCCTTACAATAGTGTCATGATCAAATGTTTTCCAAAGAACATTGGCTGTAGTGGGAAATACTAGAATAAGGAAGATGTAGGTAGCTGTGTGTAATGGTGTACACCTATAATCCCAGCTACTCCAGAGGCTAAGGCAAAAGGATCTCAAATTCAAGGTTAGCCTGGGTAATTTAGTGAGACCCTGTCTCAAAATACAAAGCCCTGGGGATGTCCTTGCCTGGCATGGATGAGGCCCTGGGTCCAATCCCCAAGAAAAAGAGACTGATCCTGGTTAAGAGGCAACAATGTTCCAAGTCAAGGGTACGGAAGCAACAGCTGGCAGCCACCTCTCTGTTTTTCTATGGATCATTCCAAGAATATGAATTGCTTTTAAATGTTTAAATAATTGAAAGTAAGTGGGGCGCGGTGGCGCACACCTGTAATCCCAGCACTTTGGGAGGCTGAGACAGGAGAATCGCAAGTTCAAAGCCAGCCTCAGCAATGGTGAGGTGCTAAGCAACTCAGTGAGACCTTTTCTCTACATAAAAACACAAAATAGGAGCTGGGCGCGGTGGAGCAAGCCTGTAATCCCAGCACTTAGGGAGGCTGATAAGGAGAATGAAAGTTCAAAGCCAGCCTCAGCAAGGGCGTGGCCTTGTCTCTACATAAAACACAAAATAGGGCTGAGGATGTGGCTCAGTGGTCGAGTACCCTCTAAGTTCAATCTCTAGTACAAAAAAAAAAAAAAATCCACACAAAATAGGGCTAGGGATGTGGCTCAGTGATTGAGTACCCCTGAGTTCAATCCCTCGTACCAAAAATAATAATAATTGAAAGTAAAGAATATCTGTGGCATGTAACATAGGCATACTTATGGCTACTTTGAGGCTCTGAAGTTGAGTAGTTAGAACCTAGTAGGCCACAAGGCTTTAAATATTTACTATTTGTGGCTAGGGGTGTAGCTCAGTGGTCAAGTGCTTGATTAGCATTTGCAAGGCCATGACTTTGATCCCTAGCACCACAAAATACTTGCATGCAAACGTTAGGTACCTACACTGACCTTTACAGAAAAAGTTTGTCTACTCTTGGTCCAAGCAATAGGTGGTGTTGGTCTAGAGTAGTGGAACAAAGAATTAAAACTGATTTAGGAAGGTCTTTAGGAGGTGGAATGGACAGGCATAGATGGAATTGATGGGTAAAGACTACTACACTAGACACCTAATTGATTTCCCTATTTCCTTTCCTTGCCCCTACAATCTATTCTCAGATGGCACTCACCATTTAGAACTCTAAAATTGCCCTTCTCACTTTTTTTTGGTACCGGGGATTGAACTCAGGGGTACTCAACCACTGAGCCACATCCTCAGCCCTATTTTGTGTTTTATGTAGAGACAGGGTCTCACCAAGTTGCTTAGCTCCTCGCCGTTGCTGAGGCTGGTTTTGAACTCGCGATTCTCCGGTCTCAGCCTCCCAAAGTGCTAGGATTACAGGCGTGCGCCACCGCCCTGGGCTGCCCTTCTCACTCTTGATCTGAGGATTTCAAATTAATTTGAAATTGACCCTACCCACCTCTATAATCCAACTGACCCTATCCGCTTCTATAACCCAGTGTTTCATTCTAGTTTTATTGAATTACTTTATTTGCATTTCCCCTGGGGCCCTCTCTCTTTTGGCTCCAAGCCTTTGCATAAACCTCCCTTTGCCTGAAGTCAGCACTCCACCTTCTCCCTACTTCCACTCTCAGAATGCTATGTGCTTTTGCAACTCTGGAGTGTTGGGTGTTTTTAAATTTCTGGCTCCATTGGAAGGCATGAACTGACTCTCAAAGGATTCCATCCCCAATCAATAGCAGACACTTAATAAGGAATGAATGGGAGTGGACTTAAATATCAGGTGGCTGCCTTAATTTTCCGTTTGTAAAATATGTACAAAAAAATCTTTATCTCACAATGCTGTTGCAGGAATAAAAATGAAAATTAAAAATCCAACCTTGTCCAATAAGCGTGCGTTCAAATTACATCTGATTTATGGCTAATACAAAAAGACGTGAATACTCAAGGGAGACACATTCCTTACAGGTCTGGTAAAATGGATCAGGAGGCAGATCCCTCCGGAGTACACTGCTCGTACTATATACGCAGAGCCGGGGCGGCCTTAGCGCCTGCGTGGTTCCTCCAAGGTGACTGTACCGCCAAAAGCACAAGCTTATCGAGAGCATTCGTTTCAGTCAGTTCCAGAAACCCTGGGCTGTGCGGTGAGTACACGGCCATTAAAGAAAAGATGGTCCCCGCGATAAAGGCCTTGGAGCAAGGAGGGAAGGGAAGCCGCCTCTTCATAAGGGCCTAAGATATTTGGCCCCTTTCCAAGCCCTAGGTCAGGCCAGGTGATATTGGTCCAGGTGTTTCATAATGCCATTTCTTCAGTCTGGACACAACCCTGAACACGTAGCCCGCCCACCCGGGCGGCAGCCTCGTGAAAGTCACGTTCTCTCTGCCCGTCCTCTCGGGTACTCTATGGTTCTCGTGGTGACTACTCTAATTCTAGTTCCGGTCTCTATGGCGGCGGAGGCTGGAACGGTTGTAGGTCGGACGAATTAGCCGACTAAAGGCCAATGAGAGTGGAGGAGTGATAAAGGTTTAGCCAATAGAAGTCATGGTTTCGGGTCAGGTGGTCTGATTGACAGTACAGGTGACCAATGAACAGTGCTTAGGGCGGGTCGATCTCAGGGCTTATCCCGCCTGTCCCGCCATTCTCGCTAGTTCGATCGGTAGCGGGAGCGGAGAGCGGACCCCAGAGAGCCCTGAGCAGCCCCACCGCCGCCGCCGGCCTAGTTACCATCACACACCGGGAGGAGCCGCAGCTGCCGCAGCCGGCCCCAGTCACCATCACCGCAACCATGAGCAGCGAGGCCGAGACCCAGCAGCCGCCCGCCGCCCCCCCCGCCGCCCCCGCCCTCAGCGCTGCCGACACCAAGCCCGGCACTACGGGCAGCGGCGCAGGGAGCGGCGGCCCGGGCGGCCTTACATCGGCGGCGCCTGCCGGCGGGGACAAGAAGGTCATCGGTGAGGGCTGGATGGGGACGGGGGTGGGGCCACGGGGAACTGGCCGCGGAACCGTTAGCCGGCACCGGGCGAGCCGGAGCGCGCGGCCGGCGGGACCGACTCCCGGCGCGCGGCTGCCCCTCCCCCCGACCCACTCGCCCTCGCGGGCCCCGACTCGCCCGCACCGCGTGCCCGGTATGCGCGCGCACGCTGCCTCCGCGCCCCCTGCGGACCCCGCGGGCAGCGCGCCCCTCCCCCTGCATCCGCGCGCCACCGGCCGCATGTACGGCGAGTCCCTTCTCGCGCGCTCGCGGGCTGACCGGCTGCCCTCGTGCGCTGGGCCTGCACTCCGTTGTTCGGTTCCCCCCACCCAGCTCCCTTCCGCGTGTGCCCGGAGGGCGCGGCGCGCCGCCTACGCAGGCTGGAGTGGGCCGGGCGGCTTCCCCTTCCCTCACGTGCTCCCCGCCCGCGGCCTGCGTACACACCCATCTTGGGCCCGCGCCCCAGGCCTGCCCTGCGGCGCCCCACGGCTTCGAGCCCACCCACGTGTACGGTGAGGGAGGCTTTGGGGCCCCCGCGCGGGCCTGTTGATGGGATGGGGAGAGAAGGCTGTCAGGTGCCCGAGAGCCGTAGGGGGCTAGATCCCGAAGCCAGGGCGTTTTACAAGGGTAGCTGGTAATCGAGGGTTGTTTTGCTTTGTTTTCCAGCAACGAAGGTTTTGGGAACAGTAAAATGGTTCAATGTAAGAAACGGATATGGTTTCATCAACAGGTGAGATGCGCGTGTCTGCAGCTCCATCCCGGTTCCTGCATGTTTGCTGCTCGGTCCTTAGGTTCTGCGGGGCTAGGGGTTGTTAAGCTTGTGGCAGGTACCCGTCCACGTTCTCTAGGGCGGTTGCCGCCTCGGTGGTGTAGTATTTTGTTTTTCTTGATGAGTAAAGGGATTCGTGTATATAGAGTTGGTCTTTGTTTTGCAGCCAGATAGCAATCTAAAGCTAACCTCAAAGGCTTCATTATGGCACAAAGCAGTTTAAGGAAATCGGAGTGAATGAGTCCTATCTTAACAGTTTGGGGAAACTTCAGGCCAATATGTTTTCATTCTTGTCTCTTATGCGTTACTGAAATTGGGATTTGAGGATGTGATGCTGTAATTAACATAAAGGTTATGTATATATATACACACGTTGTTAACCTTTTGGAGTAACATGATTTGACAAGTCAAAGACGAGATTTTGGTCATCTTTACCATAAGGTTATATTGCCTTTGTTTACCCTTTCAAATCTGTTCTCTTAGTACCTCGGGCGAGTTTTCTATTAGTACTTATTTGATCAGAGAAAGCTTGTTTTGTTTGCCTATGGAGTAAATGGGGGGGATGGTCCTTTTCCTTCCTCAGTTTTTATTTCTACTACTTCCTTGTGTCACAATGGTGCTGATTGAATAGAATTTTTTTAAAACCCTGGTTGTAGCTTTATTAGAGTGGTCTTAAGTCCCTGCTAACTTAATACTGTTCCTTTTTAAGGCAAAGCCGCCAGCTACACCTTTAGATTCAGCCTTAGAATTATCTGTAGCGACAGCGGTGGTAACTGCAGTTCACTCACTGCACTCTGCGTCGGCTCCCTTGTGAGCCGGGCATCATTTCCAAGATGGCTGCCAAGGCTAGTAGTGCAGTTGCATGGGTGTAGAACACCGCGAGTGCCAGTAGCAATCTTGGCCGTACAGCTGTGGTACTTGGCGCCATTTCAGCGTTTTCTTTCTGACATCCTTACTTTAGAAGGTGTTGACCAACTAGATGTTTGAAAGAACGCTTAAGGGTAACGGAATGTTTGTGAAATGGACACCAAATAGGCAACCAGGCTTTTAGAAACAGAGATAATTGATGAAAAAACGTGCATTAATCAACCACGCAGTATTGTGGGAACACTCAAAGCAAGAGATGATAGGCATTTGATGGTCTGTTTGCCACATTTTTCAGTTACAGGGAAAAATTTTGTTATGTTCAAACATTTGGGGGGATTTTGTCTTGAACTGTTTGCTGCCCTGACCAAAGCTACATCTTTCATCAGTTTTTTGATAATGGGCTACTAGTGAGGACCTTAAGGAATGCTTTTAATGTGATTGGTTTGTCGAGTACTTTTTAACTAACCTCTGGGTTTTTTCGTTATTTTATTTGGTATTCATGCCCTACTGTGATTCTCATTGATTGTCGATCCTTAAGCCAAAGCCAGTGGTTTTCAAATTTAAGCGAGTTGAAAATGAAAATCCCTGTGATCCTCCTTGAGTTCTGATACATTTTTAACAAGAATGTTAGGTGTTAGAATGGTCTGTCTATCATACCTTCAAAATAATTCCTTTTAGCTGTTGACTTAGTGCAGTCAGAGATCTCTTGTGTGTACATTAGAGGTGACTGTAATTTGCAGTGAATAAATTGTAGTTATTGTATTTTGTGAGCATTTAAGAAATTTTATACCGTGGCTCTTTATAAGTATTTTATTCTGTAAGATGCTATTCGTTGAATGTCTGTTTTGACTGAATCAACTCAATTGCTCATCCTTCAGGGCCAGTTAAGTGTAAATTAGTATTGTTTGAACTATCCTGACCTGAACTGTTTGTTAAATTAACTGATTAAAATGTGCCTTATGTTTCTAAATTAGTAGGGTGCTGTAAAATGATTCCAGTAGAACAAAGAGGAAGTTTACCTTAATGAAAATAGGAGTTGGTCTATAGACTTTCCTGGGATGCCTTACTGTCCTGAGGGAGGAAGACAGATCTGTTTCTGTATAAAGGGAGGATGCAGTGTTTAGGGGGGTAAAACTTTGGAATTCCCTAGATTTCCTATTGCTAGATTCTCTAGATGTTTTATAATTAAAATACAGGGTTTTTATGTAAATTTCCGTTCTTTAAAGATTTTTCATTGTAAATGTTTATTACAGCCAAAGTTGTCACCTATGAATTATGTCCTTGTTGAAATCCCTTCTTAAAGGGTTTTCCACTAATGGTTTGTTTGGTTTTGGTACCTGGGATTGAACCCCGGGGTACTTACCCACTGAGCCACATCCACATTCCCACACCTTTTATTTTGAGATAAGATCATGCCAAGTTACTGAGGCTATCCTCAAACTTGGAATCCTCCTAGCTTATAGAAATTTTAGGTACCGGGGGTTGAACTCAACCACTGAGCCCTATTTTTTATTTAGAGACAGGATCTCAATGAGTTGCTTAGCGCCTCGCTTTTGCTAAGATTGGCTTTGAACTCGTGATTGTCCTGCCTCAGCCTCCTCTGGCTGCTGGGATTACAGGAGTGGACCAACGTGCCCAGCTGTTTACAGGCACAGTGGCCAAAAAAATCCTACTTGAGAGGCTGAGCAGGAGGATCACAAGTTCAAAAGGAACCTGGGCAACTTAGACCTTATCTCTAAAACTTTTTAAAAGGGCTGGGCATTTATAGGTCAGACACAGTACTCCTGGGTTCAGACTACTGTCAAAAAACTTTTTTTTTGTTGTTTAGGCTTGTAATCTAGGAATTCTGGAAAAAATTGTTTCCTCATGGTGTGGTATGTTGGCAAATAAAAATTGAACCACTAGTTAATTAGCACTCTTCCCCAAATTACTATTTTTTTAGCTTTTTAAGATTGATCCTTATTTGCTAAATTCATGATTACCATGAATCAGTAACAATTTAATGGAACATGCGTTTTAGTAATCAGGTTAGGAATAGTTTTTTGTTTTTTCTCCACAGTACTTTTTTTTTTTTTTTAAATATTTTTTAGTTGTAGGTGGACAGAATATTTTTATGTGGTACTGAGAATCAAACCCAGTGCCTCATGCACGCTACCACTGCGCCACAACCCCAGTCCCTCCACAGTACTTTAAATGCCTAAATTCACCATTATGAAGTTTTGAGATGAGGGTGAAATTTGGAGTGAAGGAGATCAAGTAGAGCAGAAATCATGAGCTAATAACCTCTGCTGGTTTATGTTTTTGGACAGTAGTAGTTTTTTTGTTTTTTTAGTTGGGGTTAATTACTAGCATTTAAAATTCAGGAGATACTACCAATACAATCCAGGTTGTCCTGTTTTTAAGATGTGAACTTCATTTAGCCTTAGGGTCTTATATTTCCACATAAATAAACCCAGCTGACTGTATTACCATCACCTTTAGGATGGTCCATGTTTGTTCTTTTTTACTAGTGTCACATTTGGTTGTGTCACTTGGCTGACTGCCTTCCCTACATGGCCTCTATATGCATAGTTAATTTCCACGGTATAGGAAGGATTAGCTTTTCTGTCTTTACAATAAATTATGGTCAGTTTTAGTATGTTTGGGTGGGGTATCCTGTTTGGCGATTCCACTTGTATACTAATGACTTCTTTACATGATGATGGTAATAATAGGAGTAGCTGACAGTTTACACTAGAGTCTTTTATAAGTGCTTAAAATTAATTTATTTAATCCTCAACTTTTGGGGTTTAGGTATTCAGCTCTGAGGCATGAAGGTTGATTAACTTGTCCCATAAACATACAGTAAGCTGCAGAGCCAGGATTTGAACTCGGCTTTCCTGCTCTGGAGTTCATGTATACCAACTACTGTTGTACTGTTTCTGAAAATAGACCCTAGTCATCTTTTTTTTTTTTTTTTAATATTTTTTAGTTACAGATGTACACAATATCTTTATTTTGTTTATTTACTTTTATGTGGTGCTGAGGATCGAACCCAGTGCCTCACTTGTGGGGCAAGCGCTCTGCCACTGAGCCACAACCCCAGCCTGACCCTAGTCATCTTTAATTTGATGGTTATCCACATAGTTACAGGTAATTTCTAATGGCTAGAAATTACCATTTCTAGAATGCTAGCTATTCTTTTTTTTAATATATATATTTTTTTAGTTGTAGGTGGACAGAATATTTTTATGTGGTGCTGAGGATCGAACCCAGTGCCTCATGCGTGGTAGGTGAGCACGCCATCACTGCGCCATAACCCCAGCCCAATGCTAGCTATTAGCGATTGAAATAATTTTATGGTCTCTAGCATGTCAGTGGAACTCCTTTGTGCTTTCTGCTATTTCCTCAGATGTTGCAAACTTTCTGCTTTTTACTATGATTGTAAAAAGTTCTAGTTTACCATACAGGTTATCCTTACAAATTAAAGGTTACTAGTATTCGGGCAGTTAAGGAATTAAAGGGAAGAACTCTGAACCTTATTTCACTTCTGTATCTTTTGTTTTTATATGGCCTGTGATGTAAGAACCAGTATTATCTTCTGGGCGTGGTGGCTCCTGCCTATAATCTTAGTGACTTGGGAGACTGAGGCAAGAGGATTGCTTGTTTGATACCAGCCTGGGCAACTTAGTGAGACCCTAAGGCTCAACTTAAGTGAGAACGTGAGGGTTGAGGATATAGGTCAGGTAAAGTACCCCTGGGTCCAGTACCTAGTACCACTCCTCAACCCCTCAAAGGATATGGGTATTAAGAGGTTGCCTTAAAAATTTAGGAAGTAGAGTCTGGAGTTTGGTGTTCACCACCACCACAACCAGGGGTTGGACCCAGGGTTGCTTAACCACTGAGCAACATCCCCAACCTTTTCTATTAACTGTAACTAGGAGGGATATGTGGGGGATTGGTTTTTTTCCCAAACTGGGACTCTTGGGACAAACAAAAATGACAGGTATGCTGATTCGTTATTGTGGTTATATCAGTGGTCTTGAGCTGGGTAGAAGTTGTCGGTGTTTACCAGGTCACTGATTTGTGACTTGGAATAGGAATACACTGTCATCTTACAGTGGTTCCTTCTGTCTTCCCTCACAGTGAATTCATTTGATTTAAAAATCTAGAATGAGCAACCAGTGTATTAACTTAACATTTCCTAGTACCAAGGCAGTAGTTGCCTACCCTCCAGTCTCTGCCCTTGGAAGCATCTGTATAGTGTAGCCTAAAAGGTAATAGTGGACTGTGCCTGGGAAACAGGTGTGTCTGCTGGCATGAGGATTGTTTCTTTTATAGGAACAAATGAAGAGGTAAATAGTGGCTGTGATATTAAGGCCATCTGCAGGACTTGGAAATTAGTAGTATCTGGATGCTTTAGGTTGTGAAACATGTAGATGTTAAATCCTAGAATTTGTTCTTACTACCACAGGATTATAATTTGCACAGGGGAATTAAGGTATGGTAATGTGCAACCTAGCAGCATATAAGAGCATTAAGTTATGAATCACCTCATATGGTAGGTTTCATTTAAGGCAATAGTTTAGTTGGTAAAAAGTTATTTTTATGTATGTACAGGTAGAGTAAATATGATTGTGTTTTAGGGATGAGAGAACAGTCACATAAGGTACACATGCAGGGCAGTGCTTGGATTTGGATGGTTTGGGCCATGAAAATCAAGACAAATTTACAGAGATAATAAGGTAAACAGAGCATTAGGCAAGCTGTAATTGTCTTATGCATCACTTTTGAGGAGATTGAATTTGTTTTTTCACTTTTTTCTTATTTGAGTTGTCTTTGACCATACTTAAAAGATCCTTATCAAGCTGGATAGATTGAGTAGTACAGAAGTAGCAATGATTGCATTTTAATCGAAAGAGCTTGCTAGGATACGGTGAATAGTAGGCAGGCACCCAGTACATACTTTAAACTGAGTGCTGGGTGCAGTGATGTTCACCTGTAATCTTGGATACTCCAGTGACGAAAGCAAGAGGATTGCAAATTCAAGGTCAGTCTCAGGCAACACAGCAAGATGCTGTCTCAAAGTAACAAGGGCCACAGGTGTAACTGAGTGGTAAAGTATATCTGGATACCTTCTGGTAACAACCCCCCCCCCCCCCAAAAAAAAAGATGTAATTGAGTGTCATGCTCCTACAGTGCTGGTGAAATGAGGCGCACAGCCTGTTTTCAGTGATCTGCTGAAAGTGAAGGGAGCTCATAAACTAGTCTTTTGTCTGTATATATCTCCACTCTTGGTAAAGTATGGTAGAGGTGGAGGTGTGTTCTTGGGTCTCAGGATATACCACCAAAGATAAGATTGAGCACTAGGAATTTCTCCATCTCCTCTCCCACTGCCTCAGTAGCGAGGGTAATCAGCTATATTGGCGTGTACACGTGTGTGTGTTTCCTTGGGGTTTATTTTTATTATTTTGAGGCAGGGTCTCCCTGTGGTTTTGCTCAGGCTTGCCTCACATGTGGTTTTTCTGCATCAGCCTCAAAGATCTCTGGGCATCTCCTTCCCTTTAGGATTGAACCCTGGGGGCACTTTGTCCTCATGTCCACTGAGCTACAGCCCCAGTCCTTTTTTTTTTTGGTACTGGAGATTGAGCTCAGGGGTACTCGACCACTGAGCCACATCCTCAGCCCTATTTTGTGTTTTATGTAGAGACAGGGTCTCACTGAGTTGCTTAGCACCTCGCCGTTGCTGAGGCTGGCTTTGAACTCGCGATTCTCCTGTCTCAGCCTCCCTAAGTGCTGGGAATACAGGCTTGAGCCACCGCGCCCGGCTCCCAGTCCTTTTTGAGACAGAGTCTTAAGTTGTAACTAGATGAATTTACTAAGTCCAAGCCATAGTTTTTGTTTTGGTTTGTGGATTTAGTCAACATACGTCATTACCTAAAAACATCAATAAAGGATATAGTTAAAACCCACTTGGAAGGTCATGTCTACAAAAGAGATTTTTCCCAGGATTTTTCCCAACACCATCTTAATTTGCAGAGGCCCCATAACCTGGATCTGTGTTGAGCTATAGTATTTTATTTCTTGGCTGAAACTGTCAGGTTTTCTCCTGAAATCCAGATAAACTTTGGTTATGATGTTCTGTCATCAATAACAAAGTTCTCCGTGGAAGTTGCTTTTTTTTTTTTTAAACTGAATTCCAAGCACTTAGAAAGCACAAAAATGCTAGCTTCAAGGATCAGATAATAAGCTTACTTAAATGAAAGTCCAGTAACTCTATTAATGCTGGTAGTGTGCTCCCTGATCTGTGACACCTTTAAATGTCCTGTAGGGGCAATATTGACCCTGTTAAATCACTATTATAGACCTTGCCACTCTACCACTTTAGTAGTGCCTCCCCTTGGTAGCCTAGAATTTGAAATAGTCGTGTTGAAGATCTAATTAAGAAAGCTCTAGTCTGTATCTGGTGCTTATGGAACTATGGACAGATTTACATTATGACCAGATATCAATTCTGTAGGTTTTTTGTTTTGTTCGTTTTTTGGTCCTGAGGGGAAGAACCCAGGGGTGCTTAACCACCGAACCACATACCCAGCCCCTTTTTCCCTTTTTTATATTTTATTTAGAAACAGGATCTCACTGAGTTGCTTAGAGTCTTGCAGAATTGCTGGGGCTGGCTTTGAACTCACCATCCTCCTATATTACCCTCCTGAGCTGCTGGGATTACAGGCATGTGGCACCATGCCCAGCCTTCCCTGGGTATTCCTAATAAGCATCTTCTGTCGCTTGACGTTTTTGATACCAGGGATTGAACTCAAGGGTACTCAGCCACTAAGCCACGTCCCTGGCCCTATTTTGTGTTTTGTTTAGAGACGGGGTCTCACCGAGTTGCTTAGCGCCTAACCATTGCTGAGGCTGGCTTTGAACTTGCAATCCTCCAGTCTCAGCCTCCCAAAGTGCTGGAGTTACAGGCGTGTGCCACTGGGCACAGCCAATCGCTTGAATTTAATAGCTTTGGCTACATTATCTGATTTTGGTTAAGCTTTAAGATTATTCTGGTTCTGCAGATAAAAATACTTTTTTTTTTTGTACTGGGGATTGAACTCCGGTACTGAGCCACACCCCCAACCCTATTTTGTGTTTTATTTAGAGACAGGGTCTCACTGAGTTGCTTAGCACCTTGCCCTTGCTGACGTAGGCTTTGAACTCGCAATTCTCCTGTCTCAGCCTCCCAAAGTGCAGGGATTACAGGCGTGCGCCACCGTGCCCAGCTTAGAAATATTCTTAAATTGCCATAATCCAAGCTATAACTTTAAGGTCTGAAGTGAACTGAGTATTTATGTGCATTCTTTGACTATATTGGTCCATAGATCACCAACAAGCCAATAGTCTAGTTCTGGTAGTAAGCCAGTATTGTAACCTTTGTTCATCCGTCATTAAATACTAGAGCTAATATAAGCTACTATTGACAGTGAAGAGGGTGGGCAGGTCAGTAAAGCATGGAAATGTTTTACTTCAGCAGTTCTCCTTCCTTTCTTCCTTTTTTTTTTTTTTTAAAGGTACCTGGGATAGAACCCAGGGATGTTTAATCACTGAGCCACATCCCTAGTCCTTTCTTTTTTTATTTTGAGACAGGATCCTACTAAGTGTCTGAGGCTGGCCTACAGCTTGGGATGTCTAATCCTGCTTCATCCTCCCAAGTCACTGCTATGTAGGCATGCACCACCATACCTGGCAAATCTTCTCATTTCTAATGTCATCTCCTTGATAACCAATCTCAGAACTAAAAGAGGACATCATTTTTCTCTTCCCCCTCACATACATGACACCCAGTTATATACAGTTTGCCCCCTTATAAATTTTTATTGGTGCATTATACTTAAGTCCTAAAACAAGTATTTCAACCATATATTTGGCAGATTTGACTAGACCAATGATTGCTGTAAAATGGTATCCATCTAGCCAGGCATGGTGGCACATCCCTATAATCACAACTGCTTTAAAAAACACTTTGGTAGGGCATCCATAGATTCAGTCCCAGTCACTCCCCAATGGGGGTGGGGTGGCAGTGGGGTAACATGAATTAAAAGGGATGTGTGTGGTACTGAAACATATAGTCTCATTCATCTGTCTCCTTAGTTATATATACAGTGTTTGGCATTTGAGTTGTGTGAATATCAGTTGTACCTTTTTTTAGCTTTTTTCTTTTTTTAAGTTTTAGATTCACAGCAAAATTAAGCTGAAAGTGTACAGAGAGATCTCATATCTCACATACTCTATCCTTTCTCCCACCAACATCCCAAGCCAGAGTGGTAAATTTATTACCGTTGATAAACCAATGTTGACCTGCCATTATCACCTAAAGTCCATAGGGATTGCTCCTTGTGTTGTATGTTTTGGGGGAATTTGATGTCATTTTTATGACCTCAAGGAAATTTGGGGTTTGAAAATAGTTAACAGGAAATAATTGAGGATGGAGTGAGAATAAAAAAATCATTCCTGGGGGCTTGGGGATATAGCTCAGTTGGTAGAGTGCTTGCCTTGCATGCACAAGGCCCTGGGTTCAATCCCCAACACCACACCGCAATCATTCCTATTACTGTTAGTAACCATGTTCTAGAGGTGAGGGTGGAGTGTGCTGGAAAGTTAATGTTGAATGGGGTAAGAAGTGACAGTATGTTCATCGCTTCTACTTTAATTACGGCTCAGTTGTTCACACTTTGAAATCTTAGGCTTGTTTTGCTTATGCTCCTAAAGGTAGTAAGTTTACAATTGTTTTCAGCTGCTTACTCTTTAAAGCAGACTTAAACATCTGCTTTTTGAAAATTTCCTGATAATTCATTGGCAGCCAGAAAGTCTTTATGGAAAAAACTGTATACAAATGACCAGGCAAGCTGGGCGCGGTGGCTCACGCTTGTAATCCCAGCACTTAGGGAGGCTGAGACAGGAGAATCGCGAGTTCAAAGCCAGCCTCAGCAAGGGCGAGGCACTAAGCAACTCGGTGAGACCCTGTCTCTACATAAAACACAAAATAGGGCTGGGGATGTGGCTCAGGGGTCGAGTGCCCCTGAGTTCAATCCCTGGTACAAAAAAAAAAAAAACAAAAAACAAATGACCAGGCATAGTCTTAATCTAAGGCAGTATGAAATATATTCCATTTTTTAATTTGTTCAACTTGGTTTTGTCTTATAGGAATGACACCAAGGAAGATGTATTTGTACACCAGGTGAGTGCTTGTGCATATAGATACTTGCACTTCTGACTCAAGTCTTAGGAGAAGAAAAAGGTGGATGTCTTCTCAACTCTTGTTCCTTGCAAAAGGTTAAGTGCAACCACCAGTTTGTTTAGTTCCTTCCTGCCTAAAGAGTAATAGCATGCTTAAATGTGTACATTGAAACATTGTATTGAAGTCCACTTAATTAAAATAAGTATTTCCAATTAGAATTTTGTTAATAGCTATAGCTTTTTAAAATGTTGAATCTACTCAACTTGATTGCACTAAATTTTCATTCCTAGCTTTGAATGAGTAAACAGCCTCCATGAATCTAAACTTAAATTAATAATGTTGCTATAAATACACAGAAACTTTGGCAAGACATTTTCAAATGCTGTTAGGCCTCCCTCTATGATAAGGACAAATGATAACAGGGCAAAGCTACAAAATAGAGTTATCTGAAGAGAGTGGTAGAAAACGAGCAGACTAGCTTACATCATTCTATTCTGGAACAGTTTTAATAAAGTAGGATTTTTTAAATTTGCCTTTAGCTTTGGGGAAATTTTTAAATTCTCAGTAATAGCTTAAGGTTAAATGAAAGGCAGTGCTGCAAAGATGGTAATTAAATAATTGTGCATTGGCTACCAATGTTTTGGGAGGAGAAAATGAAAGGGGCTACCTGCTGGATTTTCTCCTCAAGTATCATTTAAAGGAAATGCTTTGATAAATGCTCAAACATTGAGGAATTAAGATTATTGCTATAGTAAGCCACTGCCAAGTGAATGCTAATATCTCAAACTTAAGTATGTTATAGGCTCCATTGGACTTAACTCATCCTCGCAGGTATGAAATGGGTAGGGAGAGCACGTTTGTGTATGTGTACTTCTGTGCTATCCAGTTTTTTCACTAAGACTGTTGAAATATCGGGTTGTTTTAAATTATTTTAAGAAACTTTAACTACTTTCTTATACTAATCTAGAAATCTAAAGACCTAAAGTCATTTCCATACTCATACCTTTATTCAGGCAGATTTGAGCTTGGATGGCAGCATGCTTCTTAGGAAGAGCTGTCATAGGTTGGTGATTTATAGCTCTGAAGTGTCTTATACAGCATTCATTTGACAGTCAAGGGGGAAGCCAGATCAATTTCTAGTACATCCAAAACCCTATCAGATAATCCAAGGGTCAAATGTAAGTATGGAAACATTTAAATTCTAAATGTAAATTCAGGACTACTCAGACAAAATGTTTTAAAGCAGATATTTGTTTCATAAAATTGTGTTCTTGTTTGTAAAGACAACTCTTGACCTGTTCCTTCTGCATTTTCAAAAGAATGTGCAGACTTAGGAATAGTGTAACAACAAGGTTTTATCAGTCTTGCTATTTTTGGCAATCCCAAAAAGTTGGGGAAGGGAATAAAGATGTTCACTAAAGAGTTTGGGGATTTTAATTATCCATACTTCTGCTATCCCCTATGACTGCAGGTAATTGAGAGTTGGCTATATATGAAAGGTATGAAAACTATGTGACAGTTTAGATGACAGATGAGATCAATTATTTTGACTTTAATTTACCCAGTTGTGTTGACCCACAATGTGTCACCAATATGCTTTCCTCTTTATTTTGGAAGTGGTTTCAACATGTAGTTGTTTTTTGGGACTTTGGCTGCTCAGGTCTTAGTGGTGTCAAGGAGATGCAGTTCTGGGCAACGGAGCTTAACTGGCCTCAGATTTGTTGGTTGTCCTGCCTCCTCTGGAATGGAAATGCATGAGTGATCCTGTAATGGATACTGCTGTGATGTGGAATGAACATGGGATTTGGAGTCCCAAGACCTGGATTTAGAAAAGTCCCCACTCTGCCACTTACTAGCTGTGTGACCTTGGGCAAGTCAACTAACTTTTAAATGCCTGCTATAATGTAAGATATATTGTATTCTGGGGAGGTAATAACCAACATTCCCATGCAGTCAGATAATATAAAGAGTGGCATAGTTAATACATGTGAAATGCATTTCCATGGTAGTATCTCAGACAGGTTGGAAGGGATTTTGGTTGACATTTGTAATTGAGTTTGATATGGTAACAGGGACAAAGTTGGTTTGGTCAACTTTGAAGCATGTAAAACTAAACTCGCCTGTCATCTAAACTGGCCATGTGTGGGGCTAGCTTCTACTATTAAGTGCAGTCTTTGGGGGATAGATGGATAGCCTCATTTTGTTCCAAGCTACATATAATGCTTTTTTGTAAAAAAAGCATTTAAAAATGTACATAATGTTGTGTCTGTCTTGAGTGTTAAATTACTTTAGTTTTGTAAACAGTGGTTAAAATGCTGGGGCTTTGGATGATTGGAGCATTTTGGTTGAGGTGGGGGTAGTATTGGTCCCTGCTTTCCTGAACTTATTGACAGTTTGGTCTTATGTAAAGCAAATTATAAGATAAGTGTATATCCAAGCTAAAATAATATTGACTCTGGTACATTTTAAATGAAAAAGCACGTTATTCTCCCCTGTTAATCTATTTTTGGAATGTGATATTACTAGACTGCCATAAAGAAGAATAACCCCAGGAAGTACCTTCGCAGTGTAGGAGATGGAGAGACTGTGGAGTTTGATGTTGTTGAAGGAGAAAAGGTGAGGATGCTTTTTGTGTAAAGGTTTGACTTCGGTATGGAAATATTTTGGAGATCTCATCCATTAGGATGGTGGCTCTAATGTGGATGGATGTGTTCAGGTGACCACATGAACACAGGTGCATCAAGCCTAATGTGTTGGCTGCAGTTAGAGGGCAGTCTCTTCGAAGAGTGAGGAGCTGATATTTAGTCATTTCTATGCACCCCTGCCCACACAGACAACACCCCCTCCCCCTGTTTTCTTGTTTTTCTGGGTTTGTGTGAAGTTTGTTAAAGTATTCTGATTTCCTTTGTCACTATCAACATATAATGGCTTTTGTAGGGTGCGGAGGCAGCAAATGTTACAGGCCCTGGTGGAGTTCCAGTTCAAGGCAGTAAATACGCAGCAGACCGTAACCATTATAGACGCTATCCACGTCGTAGGGGTCCTCCACGCAATTACCAGCAGAATTATCAGAACAGTGAGAGTGGGGAAAAGAATGAGGGATCGGAGAGTGCTCCCGAAGGCCAGGCCCAACAACGCCGGCCCTACCGCAGGCGAAGGTTCCCACCTTACTACATGCGGAGACCCTATGGGCGTC
>CM053400.1:29633975-29677484 GCA_028644305.1 Xerus rutilus
ACTCAGTGAGACCCTGTCTACGTAAAATAAAATAGGGCTGAGGCAATCCCTGGTACCAAAAACTAAAAATAGAAAATACAGAGACAAAGCCACATAAATACAGTTATACTAGACAAAGGTGCCATAAATATACATTAGAGAAAAGATAGCCTCTTCAACAAATGATGCTGGGAAAATAGGAAATCCCATATGTAACAATAAAATTAGACCCCTATTTTTCACCCTGCACAAAACTCAAACTGGATCAAAGACCTAGGCATTAAACCAGAGACTCTGCACCCAACTAGAAGAAAAACTAGGCCCAACTCTTGCTGAACTCCTCAGCAAGACTCCTAAAGCACAAGATGTAAAATCAAGCATAAATAAATGGGATGACAGGGTTGAGATTGTGACTCAGTGGCAGAGTGCTTGTCTTGTACGCAGGAGGCACTGGGTTTGATCCTTAGCACCACATAAAAATAAGTAAAACAAATATATTGTGTCCATCTACAACTAAAGAAATATTTTTAAAAAATGGGATATCAAACTAAAAAACTTTTTCACAGCAAAGGAAACAATCAAGAGCATGAAGAACGAGCCTACAGAATGGGAGAAAATCTTTGCCACCTGCACCTCAGATAAAGCATTAGTCTCCAGGATATATGAAAACCTCAAACTAAAGACCAAAAAAAAAAAAAAAAAAACCCAGTCAATAAATGGGCAAATAAACTGAACAGACACTTCAGAGAAGAAATACAGTGAATGAAAATATGAAAAAAAATGTTTAACATCACTAGTAATTAGAGAAATACCAATTAAAACTACACTGAGATTTCATCACACTCCAGTTAGAATGGCAATTATCAAGAATGTAAGTAACATTCACAATATATTATTATATTATATATTATTAACATTCATAATATATTTGTTAACATTAACAATAAATGTTGGTGAGGATGTAGGGGGAAAGGTACACTCATTCATTGCTGGTGAGACTGCAAATTGGGGCAACCACTGTGGAAAGCAGTGTGGAGATTCTTTAGAAAACTTAGAATAGAACCACCATTTGACCCAGTTATCCCACTCCTCAGCGTACACCCAAAGGATTTAAAATCAACTATAGAGCTGTGGCCACATCAATGTTTATAGCAGCTCTATTCACAATAGCTAAGCTATGGAACCAATTTAGGTGCCCTTCAACAGATGAATGGATAAAGAAAATATGGTGCAGCTGGGCGCAGTGGTGCACACCTGCAATCCCAGCACTTCAAGAGGCTGAGACAGGAGAATTGTGAGTTCAAAGCCATCCTCAGCAATGGCGAGGCACTAAGCAACTCAGTGAGACCATGTCTCTACATAAAACACAAAATAAGGCTGGGGATGTGGTTCAGTGGTCGAGTGCCTCTGAGTTCAATCCCCAGTACCAAAAAATGAAAAAAGAAAAAAGAAAATGTGGTACATATATACAATGGAATATTTCTCAGCCATAAAGAATGAAATGATGGCATTTGCTGGTAAATGGATGAACTGGAGACTATTGTGCTAAATGAAATAAGCCAATCCCCCAAAACCAAAGGCCAAATGTTCTCTTGTATGTGAAAGCTGACTCAAAATGTAGGGTAGAGGATGTTCACCGGATTGGACAGGGCAGAATGGGGGGAAGGGAGAAGGAATGGGAATGGTAAAGACAGTAGAATGGATTGGACATAACTTTCTTATGTTCATATATGAATACACGACCCGTGTAACTCCACATCACATAGAACCACAAAAATGGGAAGTCAGCTGGGCGTGGTGGCACATGCCTGTAATCCCAGCAGCTCAGGAGCCTGAGGCAGGAGGATTGAAGCCAGCCTCAGCAAAAGTTTAGTGCTAAGCAACTCAATGAGACCCTGTCTCTAAATAAAATACAAAATAGGGCTGGGGATGTGGCTCAGTGGTCAAGTGCCCCTGAGTTCATACCCCTGTACCCCCTAAAAAAAAAGAGAAGTTATATTCACTGATATGTCAAAACACATTCTATTGTCATGTATAATTAAGAAGAACAAATTTCTAAAAAGAGTGTACTGTGACAAATTATTTTCCAGTAAAGTAGGCAACCCATATGAAATGAACAAATCCTTAGGAAAACAAATTCTACCAAAACTGAATTCTGGAAGAAATAGAAAAACCTGGATAGAAGTATAATGACTAAAGAGACTGAATCTGTAATTGAAAACCTGACAGAAGTCTTCAACTTAATAATTTCACTGGTAAACTCTACCAAACATTTAAAGAACTAACACAAGGCTTCTTGACCTTTAACAAAAATTGAAGAAAAGGGAGGGTACACTTTATTAGTTATATGAGAACAGCATTACTCTGATAGAAAAGCCAGACAAGAACTCCACAAGAAAAAACTAAGGGTCAATATACCTGAAAAACATGCCTAAGTCCTTAACAAATTGAACCTTGAAAACCTGATTCATTATGTATTAAAAGGATTATAGGGACTGGATTGTGGCTCAGTGGTAGAGCGCTTGCCTAGCATGCATGAGGCACTGGGTTCAATCCTCAGCACCACATAAAAATAAATAAATAAAATAAAGGTATTGTGTCCATCTACAACTAAAAATTAAAAAAAAAAGTATTATAATCCACAAATAAGTGGGATTCCTGGAATGCAAGGGTGGTTCAACCTATGAAAGTCAATCCATGTAAAGCACCACAATAATAAAGGACAAAATTCACATGATTATCTTTATATAGAAAAAAGTATTTGGCACAATCCAATCCACTTTCATGATTTAAAAAAACTGTAACAAGCCGGGCGCGGTGGCTCACGCTTGTAATCCCAGCACTTAGGGAGGCTGAGACAGGAGAATTGCGAGTTCAAAGACAGCCTCAGCAACGGTGAGGCGCTAAGCAACTCAGTGAGACCCTGTCTCTACATAAAACACAAAATAGGGCTGGGGATGTGGCTCAGTGTTCGAGTGCCCCTGAGTTCAATCCCCAGTACCAAAAAAAATAAAAAAAATTAAAAAATAAAAAACTGTAACAAACAAGGAATAAAGAAAAATATTCAGCATAATTGAAAGTTATATATGAAAACCTCCCCATGAATATCATTCTCACAGCAAAAGATTAAAATAATGGACAGGGATGTCCACTTTCATCTTTTTTATTTTCCATTGTAATACTAGGGATCAAAACCAGAAGTTTTAAACTGGGGCTCGCTAAGTTGCCAAAGCCAGCCTTGAACTTGTGATCCTCCTACCTCAGCCTCTGAGAAGGTGGGATTATAGGTACATGCCACTATGCCCAACTACCTTCACCACTTCAATGTATTACTGGAAGTACTAGCCAAACCAAGTACTTTTTTTATGGCAAGAAAAGGAATAAAAGTCATCCAACTTGAGCTGGGTGCAGTGGTGCATGCCTGTAATCCCAGCACTTTGGGAGGCTGAGACAAGAGAATTGCTAGTTCAAAGCCAGCCTCAGTAATGACGAGGCACTAAGCAACTCAGTGAGACCCTGTGTCTACATAAAACAAAATAGGGCTGGGGATGTGGTTCAGTGGTCGAGTACTCCTGAGTTCAATCCCCAGTACCAAAATAAAAAGGGCTAGGCTGGAGCTCAGTGGTATATCATTTACCTAGTATGCATGAGACCTGGGTTCATTTCCCACTAACACACACACACCTAAAGTTGGGGAAAAAAGTAAATGATCGCTTTTGGCAGTTAATATGATGTTATATGTAGAAAAGTCCTAAAGGTTCCACAAAACAATGGTTAGAACTAATAAAATCAGTAACTAGGCACAGTGACAGGTACCTGTAGACCCAGCTACTTAGGAGGTGGAGGTGAGAGGATCATTTGAACTCAGGAATCTGAGACCAGCCTGGGCAACATAGCCAGATCACATCTCAAAACAACAAAACCAAAACCAACCCAAAAAGGAAAACCAATTCAGCGATGTAGCATGATATAAAGTCAACACAAAAAAATTATTTACATTTCTATACAACAATAAACAATACAGGAGGAAATTTGAAAAGCAATTCATTTCTAATAGCATCAAAAAGAAAAAATATTTATGAATTCACCAAGAAGATGAAAGACTCATACAATGAAAACCACAAAACAGTGCCGGAAAAAAATAAATAAAACAAAATATTGCAGAAAGAAACTAAAGAAGACACAATAAATAAACGGAAACACAACTATTAGAAGACAATATTGTTGAATATTAGAAGAATAGAATTAGAAGACAATATTGTTGTCACTGCTAGCCAAAGTAATCTATAGATTCAACACTGAAACAATCTCAAGCGGGATGCGGTGGTGCACATTTATAACCCCAGCACTTTGGGAGGCTGAGACAGGAGAATCATGAGTTCAAAGCCAGCCTCAGCAATGGTGAGGCACTAAGCAACTCAGTGAGACCCTGTCTCTACATAAAACACAAAATAAGGCTGGGGAGGTGGCTCAGTGGTCGAATGCCTCTGAGTTCAATCTCCAGTAACAACAACAAAAAACCAACAACACTGAAACACTCTCAAAATCCTAAAGACATTTTTGCTAAAATAGAAAATTTTTATCCTAAGTTTCATGGAGATTCTCCAGGGACTCTCTTCAAATAGCTAAAACAATCTTGAAAAATAAGAACAAAATTGGAGGACTCACACTTCCTGACTGTAAACTACCACAAGCTACAGTGATCAAAATGTTATAGTATTGGCATATAAATGGACATATAGACCAATGGAATAAATAAGAGATCCCAGAAATAAACCCTCATTTAACTTGGTCAAATCATTTCCATCAAGGGGCTCAAGACCATTCAATGCAGGGCAGACAGTCTTTTTAACAAATGAAGGAAAACATATGCATATGTGAAAGAATGAAGTGGAACCCTTCTACCATTTTACAAAAATTAACTCAAAAGGGATCAGATTTAAATGTAACAACTAACAAAATAAAACTTTTACACAAAAACATGGCAAAAGCTCCATAGTATTAGATTTGGCAGTTTTTGTTTTTTGGTACTGAGGATTGAACCCAGGTGTGCTTTACCACTGAGTTACATCCCCAACCCTTTTTTTTTTTTTTGGTACTGGGGATTGAATTCAAGGGTACTTGACCACTGAGCCACATCCCCAGCCCTATTTTGTGTTTTATGTAGAGACAGGGTCTCACTGAGTTGCTTAGCACCTCGTGGTTGCTGAGGCTGGCTTTGAATTCGCGATTCTCCTGTCTCAGCCTCCCAAAGTGCTGGGATTACAAGCGCAAGCCACCTCACCCAGCTTTTCCTAAGACTTTAAAAAAAATTCTTTTGAATTGTAGATGGATACAATACCTTTTTTTTTTTTTAATTTTTATGTAGTGCTGAAGATTGAACCCAGTGCCTCATACGTGCTAGGTGAGAGCTCTACCACTGAGCCACAACCCCAGCCCCCTCCCCGCATTTTTTTTTTTACTTTTAATCTTGAAAGAATCTCAAACTTAGAGAAAAGTTTCAAGATAATTTATCTATAAGGAACTCCTGTATCCTCTTTGCTTAGATTGCCCACTTAATATCATGCTGTAAATGTCTTACAATTCTCTTCATATGTATCTATGCATACTTTTTTCTGATGCTTCATTATTCTCTTAGTACAGATGGCCACAACTTAATGGTGGTTCCACTTACACTTTTTTGACTTCATGATGCTGCAAAAGGAATATGCATTCAGTAGGAACAACACTTTGGATTTTGATCTTTTCTAAGGGTAGTGATATGCAGTATGATACTCTCTGGTGATGCTGGGCAGCCGCAGCTCCCAATCATCCCATGATCACAAGAATAAACCATCAATATTCTACTGGGCACTGTATTGCTGAACTGTGATGTTTGCTAGGCTACATGTACTAAATGCATTTTCAGCCAATGATATGTTCAAAAGTTGAGGAACAATGAATTTACTCCCTAGAAAACAAAGACACTACCATGCATGGTGGCGCACGCCTGTAATTTCAGCACTTTGAGAGGCTGAGACAGGAGAATTGCATGTTCAAAGCCAGCCTCAGCAATGGTGAGGTGCCAAGCAACTCAGTGAGACCCTGTCTCTACATAAAACACAAAATAGGGCTGGGGATGTGGCTCAGTGGTCGAGTGCCCCTGAGTTCAATCCTCAGTACCAAAAACAAAAACAAAAAAAACAAAGATACTGTCCTCCAGAACCACAGTATAACTATGAAGCTCAGGAAGTTAAATTTGATGTACCTTATAAACTACAGATCCCATTCAAATTTCACTGGTTGTCCCAAGAATGGCGTTTATAGGTCTAGAATCCAATCCAGGATCACCTGCTGCATGTAGTCGTGACATCTCTTCGATCTCCTCAGTCTGAAACAGCCCCACAGTCTTTCCTTGCTTTTTATATTTTTGACAATATTGAAAACTATGAGCAGTTATTTTATGGAATAGTACTTAATTTGGGTTTTTCTATGTCATCATGATTTAATTCAGGTTATGTTCCTTTAGAAACAATATCGTGTGAGTGATGCTGTGTTTCGTTCTCCTTGGTGCATTACATCAAGGAGCACACATTATTATTTGTCTCATGACTGGTGGTATTAGTCCTTACCACTTGATTAAGCTAGGTCTTCTATATTTCACCACTATAAAGTTATTGCCTTGTACTTGATAGTTAATAAATTATTCATATTAATTGATATTTTACTGTAAGGTAAAGCCTTTTCTTCTCTCTCACTTATTTAATCATTCACATCAGTATGGACTAACGGGTTCTTATTCAGTGAGTTAAAATCCATTATTAATTCTCAGTATTTTTTCTTTCAACTCTTTAAAATAATATTACTATTTTTTATCGACACATAAAATTATACGTGTTCATGGAGGGAAATGATATTTCAGTACATGTATACAATGTGCAATGATCCAATCAGGGTGATGGGTATATCCATCACCTCAAACATTTATCATTTCTTGGTGTTGGGAACTAAGTTCTCTCTACTAGATATTTTGAAATATAAATTGTTGTCAACTGTAGCTATCCTGCTGTGCTAGAGAACATCTGAAGTGATTCTTTCCATTCATCTGCACCCTTTACCTATTGAACATCCTCTCCATCCCCCACCAGCCTTCCCAGCCTCTGATAACTACCATTCTATTTGTTACTTTTATGAGATCAGCTTTTTCTAGCTTCCATGAGAATGTGTTTGACTATCTGTGCCTGGCTTATTTCTCTCTTCTTTCTCTCCTCTCTCCCTTTATTTTTTTCTTGTGGTATTTGGGGATTGAACTCAGGGGTTCTCTACTGCTGAACTACCTCCCAAACTCCTTTTTTTTTTCAGTACTGGGGATTGAACTGAGGGGCACTCGACCACTGAGCCACATCCCCAGCCCTATTTTGTGTTTTATGTAGAGACAGGGTCTCACTGAGTTGCTTAGTGCCTCACCATTGCAGAGGCTGGCGTTGAAATCTTGATTCTCCTGTCTCAGCCTCTCAAAGTGCTGGGATTACAGGCATAAACCACTGTGTCTGGCTCCCAGCCCTTTTTTCAATTCTTCACTTTAAAAAAAATTTTTTTTTGAGTTGTAGATGTACACAGTACTTTTATTTTAATTATTTATTTTTATGTGGTGGTGAGGATTGAACCCAGTGCTTCACACATGCTGGTCAAGTGCTCTACCACTAAGCCACAACTCTAGCCCTTGATTCTTCACTTTTTTTTTTTAAATATTTTTTTAGTTGTAGATGGACACAATGTCTTTATTTTATTGTTTTGTATGTGGTGCTGAGGATCGAACCCAGGGCCTCACACATGAGAGGCAAGCACTCTACCACTGAGCTACAATCCCAGCCCTGATTCTTCACTTTTAAGATAAGGTGTCACTAACTTTTCCACGCTGGCTTAGAACTTGCAATCTTCCTGCCTCAGACTTCCAAGGTACTGATTACAGGAATGCACCACCACACAAGGCTGTTATTGGTATTTTGATTGGGATTGCTTTGAATCTGCAGATTGCTTTGGGCAGTATGGACATTTAAAAAATATTCATTCTTCCAATCCACAGACACGAGATGTCTTTCATGTGTGTGTGTCCTCTTCAATTTCTTTCATCAGTATTTTATTTTATTATTATTATTATTATTGGTGCTGGGGATTGAAGTCAGGGGCACATAACCACTGAGCCACATCCTCAGCCCTATTTTGTATTTTATTTAGAGACAGGGTCTCACTGAGTTGTTCAGCACTTCACTTTTGCTGAGCCTAGCTTTGAATTCACGATCCTCCTACTCAGCCTCCTGAGCTGCTGGGATTACAGGCGCGCACCACCACGCCCGACTCATCAGTGTTTTGTAGTTTTCATTGTCCTGTAGAATTCTATCACCTCCTTGTTTAAATTTATTCCTGGATATTTTTTCTTTTTTTAGTAACTATCATAAATGGGATTGCTTTCTTGATTTCTTTTTCAACTAGTTTGTTATTGGTACATAGAGATGCTACTGTTTTTTGTTTTTTTTTTTAACACAGAGCCTTTTTTTTTTTTAATTTTTTTGTAGATGGACACAATGTCTTTATTTTATTGCTCTGTATGTGGTGCTGAGGATCGAACCCAGGGCCTCACGCATGCGAGGCAAGCGCTCTACCGCTGAGCCACAATCCCAGCCCGCTACTGGTTTTTATTAATTTAATTTTGAGACAGAACCTCACTATGTTGCCCAGACTAGCCTTGAACTAGCAATCCTCCTGCCTCAGCCTGTCAAGTAGTTGGGATTATAAGTGTGCACCACCACACCTGGCAAAATGCTACTGAATTTTGTATGTTGAGTTTCTATCCTGCAAATTCCTGAATTCGTCTATTAGTTCTAACAGTCTTTTGGTGGAATCTTTGGGTTTTTATTTAAAATCATGTCATATGCAAACAGGGATAATTTGACTTCCTCCTTTTCAATTTGGATGTCTTTATGTCTTTTTTTTTTTTGACTGATTGCTTTGGCTCAGACTCCCAAAACTATATTGAATAAAAGCAGTGCTAGTGGGCATCTTTGTCTTGTTTTAGATCTTAGAGGAAACACTTTCAAGTTTCCCCCCATCCCGTATAACGTTAGCTTGGGTTTGCCAGGTATTCCTTAATTGTGTTGAGGTAAATTCCTTCTATATCTAATTTATTTAGAGTTTTTATCATGAAGGGACATTGACTTTTTTAATGTTGTTGTATTTTTTATACCTTTATTTTATTTACTTATATGTGGTGCTAAAGATCAAACCCAGTGTCTCCCACATGCTAGGCAAGTGCTCTACCACTGAGCTACATACAGTCCCAGCCCAGGGACATGGACTTTTATAGAATGCTTTTTCTGCATCTATTGAGATAATTATACGAGTTTTGTCCTTTGTCCTGTTGATGTGATATATCACATTTATTGATTTATGTACATTGAACTATCTTTGTGTCCATGGGATAAATCCCACTTGATTATGGCGTATGACCTTGCTGATGCACTGCTGGATTTGATTTCCTAGTATTTTATTGATTTTTGCATCTCTGTTTATCAGGGACATGATCTGTAATTTTTCTTTTCTTTCTTTCTTTCTCGTTCTTTCTTTCTATATGTGGCCAATGAGAAACATTTCCCTGGTAAAGACACAAATAGACTGAAAGTGAAGAGATGGAGAAAGACATTCTCTGCACTTCACAGGGATCTTGCCATGTCCCTGTTATTTCCCAGGGGACTTCCTTAGCCACTCCAGTTGGAATAGAGTTATTTATTCTTTGCTTTGGTCCCTTTTTGTAGAGGGGCAAACAATAGGCAACTCTAATTGGCCTCATGCTGATGTCATTCCTCTGTAATATCATTATTTATTTTGATGCTTAAATTGTCCCAGACAAAGCCAGTGGGCACACCTTCCATCTGGCTTCTGTATCCTTTAGACATGTCTCCATCAATCCTTGAACAGTTTCTTTTCTTGAGAAATTCTTTCTGGAACATCAAGTTGTTCAAAGCTTGCTTTGTACTTTCCTTCCCTCGCCCTGGAAGCAGCCACTTCTTCATGGAGCCCTGGTACCTTTTAGTGTAGAATAATATTAAGAAATTAAACTATGGACTTGAGGTGTGCCCATTGCCACTAGGGTATCATTGCTGCTGGGCCTTCTGGGGTAGAGAATCTATTCTCTGCCAGTGAACAGCCTGGCTCCCATTATCTTCAGTACATCCCTACTTGCTCAGTTCCTTTTTATGTCACTGATCTCTGCCCATTCCAGCCAAGGACCCCTTAGCATTGTGGAGACCCTGAGAGCCTCTGTGTGTCTGAGGGAGAAAGGGGAGCTCCTTGGGCTTTGACTTGGGGATTTCTCTCTTTTTTTTTTTTGGTACTGGAGATTGAACTCAGGGTCACTCAACCACTGAGCCACATCCCCAGCCCTATTTTGTGTTTTATGTAGAGACAGGGTCTCACTGAGTTGCTTAGCGCCTCGCCATTGCTGAGGCTGGCTTTGAACTCGCGATTCTCCTGTCTCAGCCTCCCAAAGTGCTGGGATTACAGGCATGCGCCACCTCACCTGGCTTGACTTGGGGATTTCACAGCATCATAGCCTTTTGATGTTTTGAAGAAACTTTTCTCCTTTACCCAGTTATTTTCACCTGTTTTCAACAGGCAGGTTGGCTAGAATAAAATTGTCTGCAATATTCTCATACATTTAATCCACTTTTTTTTTTTTTTTTTTTGGTGCTAAGGATTGAACTCAGGGGCATTCGACCACTGAGCCACATCCTCAGCCATATTCTTTTGTGTTTTATGTAGAGACAGGGTCTCACTGAGTTGCTTAGCGTCTCGTCATTGCTGAGGCTGGCTTTGAAATCACGATTCTCCTGTCTCAGCCTCCCTAAGTGCTGGGATTACAGATTTGCGCTACCGCGCCTGGCTTAATCCACTATTTTTATGAGAAGAAAAAGCCAGAACGCAGAAGGATTGGGTGTAATCCTTTTTTTTTTTCGAGTCTTGCCTAGATCAAGTTTAGTTGTAGCTTCTCATAAGTTGCCAACCCTGGACAAAATCATACAGGGAACCACATTCAATATATCTAACAAACTGTGGAGGAAGCAGGACAAGCTCAGAAGAAACTCTCATTTTAAAAATAAGCACCATACGGCCTTCACCAGCTTGCATTAGTGTTTTTCAAACAAGTATGTGCTGAACCACCTGGAGGTCTTGATAAAATTCTGAGCCTGACTCACTGGGGCTGGGTGGGGGGCTCAGATTCTGCATTGTGTGTGTGTTACTAGGGATTGAACCCAGGGTCTCACACATGCCACTCATGTTATCCCACTGAGCCACATCACCAGCTCTTTGTATTTTTTCTCTTGAGACATAGATAGTCTCACTAAATTGTTTAGGGCCTCACTAAATTGCTGAGGCTGGCCTTGAACTTGAGATCCTCCTGTATCAGCCTCCTGAGCCACTGAGATTATAGGCCACCATGCCTGGCAAGATTCTGCATTTCTAACAAATTTTCCAGGTGATGCAATACTGTCGTCCAAGGACTGTGCTTTGAGTAGCAAGAGTTTTAGAGTACTCCTCATCCGCATTTTCCTGGTCAGAAGGAATACATTGAATAGTTCAACCAGCAAAACTTGGTGTTATTTTTTAAACATTTTATATATTTTTTCTTTCATTAGCAAACAAACATATATGTAGAAGTGTAGAGTGAACCCCCAGTATTACTGGCTTTTGTCAGACTTGTATAGCTTTCCCTGCTCATGAACTTCTTGTCCCTAGAGTATTTTTAAAGCAAATCCAGCCGTCTTTTTAGTGTGTACCTCTACCAGATAAGGAGCAAAAATAAAAACTACAGTATCATTATCACACAAAATGAACAATATACATAACACAAAATTAATAATTCCATGAATCATGTAATAGTGTCTCATATGTCAAATTCAATTCTATGAATCATGTAATAGTGTCTCATATGTCAAATTCAATTAAGCTTCTTTCCAGGCAATGAATGAATTTCCTTGTCAGCTCCCCCAGGGTTTATTCCTCCTAAAATCATGTTTTATGATCTACAAATTCCTTTCTTGGGGGACTCTATTTACCAACAAATGATGGCAAAATGTTTAGTATCCAGTCTTTTGAGTCTGAACCCTACGTCTCTGGGTCTCTGCCCGACCCTTTAGCCTTGAGGCTAGGACAGTAAACAACAGGCTGGCCACGAGGCCTGGAAAGTTGGCCCTGCCTCTGGTTGGCAGCCCAGGTGACCTTGCTGTAGATATTTCAATGGGGTTGCTTCAGGAGGCCTTTGGGATGAGGCTCCCCAAGTTCTTTAGGAAAGACTAGACACTCCTCTAATTTCTCCCAGACATCTCCTTCTCACTGCCAGGATCTGGCACATTTTTAATCAGTATATTAATTGGTTGTGAAATTCAATGAGGTGCGTGAGTACCTGACCTGCCACCCCTCCAGTCCCTGGCTACCAGGCAGAAAGAGTTCCTTTCAACAAAGAACAGACTGAATTTATTGGCTTTGATGTCAGGTCCCCCACCTGCACTGAGCTTCTCTCTCATAGCCGGTCCCCGAAACCAGCACATTCTATCTCGACATTCTCCCAAGCCTCCGGAGCATCCTGAATCTCAAGAGGTAACACGTTTTCCTGGCCAGTTTTGCAATCAAATAGCAAGGACTACTAAATACCTGGACCAGGAAGGGGACAATCCCAGCCCTGCTCAGCTGGTACCCCATAATGCTTAGTTCTCAGGTTCCAAATTCATTGACAGGGCTCTTTAGGCTGTGTGCAACAGGAGTCAAACTCAAAATTGTTTCAGCACAAAGATGTATTGATGAGAGGATGTGGGTGTCTCCTTCATGCCCTGGTCTTCAGAAAGGCTGGAAGGAGATGGGTCTTCCTCTCCCTCTCCTCCCTCTACTTGTAGGCTCCCTGTCCCTCTGCAGATCCCTTAGAATGACCTTCACTTAGACCTCATAGAGGCGCCCTCAGCGTGGAGCAGCTACACATTTCCGATGCCCAGGTCCATGCAGACCAATTAAGTCAGATGTCTAGGGGGCGGAGCTTGAATATCAACCCTTGGATGCGCACCTGGTGTCGGGAGCCCCAGCATTATGGCTCCAGGCACCCATTCTTCTGCTGCTCTCACTCGCTTCTGAGGACAGCACTCTGGGAAGCCTGTTGGGGGTTAGGTGGCCGCCCCCCATGGTCAGAGGGTCCAACAGATGTGCAGCTGCTGCCAGACCAGGGCTGGGGGCAACCTACGACAGCTCCCTGACACTCACTTTCCTCCTCCCCTCCCTATCCTCTGCTACAGAGACTTGGTCACTTCACCTCTCGAGTCCAGTTCGAGGGAGAAGCTGTGCCGTTCTTGGGACCTGGTGACTTAGTGGGAGATGTTGTCACAGATAAGTGGTAGGGGAAGCCAGGTAGGCCTGGCTCAAGAAGGTGTGTGGAGGGCAAGGGTGAAAGGAGCAGCGATGGGTGCCTCTTCATAGGAGGTAGTTGTGCTCATGGGAGAGGGCGGAGGTAGGACCCAGGAGAGACCCAGAGTCCACGCAAGGTGTTTGGGTGGCAGAGACTCGAGCATGCAGGTAGGGATCTGTGCACTCTGGATGAAGGATGATGACTGACCTTGGGACTCTAAGGGCTGGTTTTCCTGTGTTCCTCTGGGAACTTCACATACACGGGGCATGATACCCACACTTCAAGACCAGAAGCCCTTCCAAGTGGCACACACCTGGGTGCAGGATGGAGCCTTGGCCACAGTCTCCATTGTAGGTTGGCAGTGGGAGCTGAGCTAGGGGTTTCAGACCTTGCTGAGGACAGTTGTGATACACTTCTGTTCACTTCTCTGCTGAGGGAGCTCCTACACAATGTCTCCTCACCCAGCTCTGATTCAGCATCCAGCTGGAGGGCCTCATGGGGACTGTGTTCCCTGACAGGGCCTCCAGGGTCTGGGTTTACTTGTGGGTCCCTCCCCACTCCAGGGGCTTTCTGACTCCCGGGCCTACTCCAGTGCTGGGCTAGGGCTCAGGGGTGGCCTCTAGGGGTAGGTGGGATCTTCCCTCATGGAGATCCTGGTGCCAAGCCCAAGGCCAGACTGGGAGGGTTACCAGGCAGGGCAGGACCCCAGGTTCTTTCCGGCTCTACCTTCATGTGCCGTGTAACCCACTCCAAGAGCCCCACGGGTCAGCTCTGACCTCTCTGAGCCAGACCCCATTATAACCATGCCCACAACAAACCAAATGAATCACACTTGGGGCTGAGTGGTCATTTCTGTTTCCAAAAAATATTATCAAACACACAGTCTTAGTGTGGCAGGGGACAGGACCTGGCTGGGGACCAGGACATTACACACCCAGGGGACCCTTGGTGGAGGCGGGTAATTTAACAACAGGTCTGAAAGTCAAAAGAGAGAGAGTCGGTTAGTGGGGTGAGCAGCAGTGAGGGAGGCAGGGGCTGTGGAGTTCAGTCCTAGACACAGGCCCTGGCCAGTGGGATAGGACCTTGGCCTTCACAGCAGCCCTGCCTAGGGCCCATTCCCAGGGGCAGGGGTGACAGGGCGATCCTCCTGGGTATCCAAGCATGCTGGGTGACTAGAAGAGCCCCAGACCTAGACATGTGTTGAGGATCAGATGCTCAAAGCCCCAGACTGAGCTTGGGATACACAGTGTGCCCCACTGGCCCTGCCCAGGGTGCTGCAGGGGCTGGCTGGAATGCCAGACGAGGGGGCCAGTGGGTGGGAGGGCTGGTTGGGACAGGCGGGATTCAGACGTACTCTCGGGCAGCAGTTGAGGGTCCAGGGCGATAGGGCTGGGGACTGCTGTTGGCTCTCTCGGGCTCTGGGCACGTACAGCAGAGGAACGAGCCCCCCAGCACAGCCAGGCCAGCTGAGGCCCAGCCTACGAACAGAGCCGGGCCGAATTCATACCTGCAAGTGAGAGGGAGAGTGGCATCAGGTGTGGCTACAAGCTCTCGCCCTGCTTTACCCCTGTCTTCTGAGGGTCCTGCTCCTTAGTCAGAAGCCTGGCAGAGGGAGGTGGAGGTTGGGCTCACAAGCTTCCTCCATCTCTCTGTAAATTGGGGTGCGTGCTATGCTTCCTCCCTCGCCCCACCAGCAAATGACATCACACAGGGCAACCAGGCCTAGGGTGGGCCTCCAGCCTGAAGGGTTTGCCTACAGCCCCGGTTCGGAGCAACTCGGGCTCAATTCCTCATCTAGCCAGTGGAGGGGGCATGGGAGGGCCCGGTTGGGTGGAGCTGAACGATCCCTGCCATCTTCTTTCAGTAGTGTTTTGACCTACAGGGCTCTCAGCCAGGGCTGCTCCCCACTGCCCTCTGGAGAAGGCCAGGCTCCTCTCTCTGGCTGTGTGGGTTCTCTGCACCTGGACATGCTGGCCAGCCCAGCCCTCCCCTGGGTCTCCCCACCTCTGTGGCTTGGCACAAGTTTAGGACTTAGCACGCGCTCTGGGGTGCCTCCCCAGCTCCTTCTCTGTCTTCAAGTCCTAGTTCACATGCCATCTCCTCGTGGGGGCTTTCCTTGATGCCCCTCTGTTCTCGCTCTACCCTTCGCCACCCCCTCAGCAGGAGATCCTGCAGTCCCTGAGATCACATGGAGGGCAGACAGGGCCCGGCACAAGGCCTGGCAACTCTGGAGCCTTAGGAATATCGAAGGAATGAAGGGCTCCAGCTCGGCTCCTTAAGCTCCTTAAGCTAGACCGTGCCTGGCAGGTCTTTGTGGCTGTAACTGGCAGCTCAGGAAATGAGCCTCACACCTGAAGTCTGCTTTTCATCCTCCCCCCACACCTCTGCCTCCTTCAGGACCTCTTCCAACCATAACAGTCCAGGCATCTTTTCTCCTCCTTCCTCTGCCCTAAGGCCTGTTAGGACTTTTTTTTGTTTTGTTTTGTTTTAATATTTTTTAGTTATAGATGGGCTCAATGTCTTTATTTTGTCTATTTACTTTTATGTGGTGCTGAGGATCAAAACTAGTGCCTCACATGTGCAAGGCAAGCGCTCTGCCACTGAGCCACAACCCCAGCTCGGACCCTATTCTTGCTCCCAGCTGGGCTAAGAAGTGGTGGAAGAGGCAAGATAGGCCAAGGCCCTTCCAAGAGACTCCATTCAGCCCCCAGGCCCTGGCCTTACAGGTTCCCACCATTCTAGTTCCCAGATGTCTCTGAGCCTGCTTCCCACTGCTGCTCCCCCTGGCCCAGAGCCCTCTGCTCAAGACTCTGCAGCAGCCACCACAGTGGCCTTACCCTCTTCCCTTCTTCCACACACCATGGCAGAGCGACTGGCACTGCCTTCTGCCCTGGCATGGGGAGAAAAATCTTCCGATAGTATCCAGGCCCTACCTCACCTACCCTTTTCTCCAATCTCATTTCCCTGGACTCCAAGACCTGCTGCCCCCTGCAGGAAGCCACCTCAGCCTGCTGCCACCAGTTGAAATGAAATATGCCAAGCACTCTCTGGAACCAGGCACTGTGTTGAATTCCTTACCTACATTGTCTTGGGGACCCTCACAACAAGCAGAAGCTGGTACTCAGGTTCTGGCTCCAATTTACAAAAGAAGGCAGTGTGGAAACTTCCCCAGGTCACCCCACCAGAACATGCAGAGCTGTTAGAACCCAGAGCAAGGGTACTTAACTCCTTGGAGAATCCTTGCTGAGCCTGGGTGCCCTCAGGTAGCCTCCTGTCCCTACCAAGGACACTGGCCTGGTTTCTCACTCCAGAGCTTTTAAGACAGCAACTGGGGACCATTCCATTTTTCTCCCTCCAGGTGACCTCTGGAGAAAGGCCACTGGCCCCAGAAGAGGTGAAGTGGGAGACCCAGCCCTGGCACTCACCTGGCATTGACAGGTGTGCTTGGGTTGAAGAACTCCTGGGTCACCAAAGTGGCATACCATGAGACAGCAGTCAAGGTGCAGAGGCCTGAGGGCAAAGCAGAGAGGTGCTTAGCTCTGCGGGCCCTTGGTCAGCCACTGGGGCATGGGCTATCATGTCCAAGAAGATGGAAAGGGCACTCACCTGCCAGGATGAAGAGGGCACCCCCAGAGATGGCTACCCGGCCTTTGGCAGTGGGGTTGCTGTCTCCGACCCGCGTACACTTCATGCCCACGACGCTGAGGACCATGGCCACAAAGCCCAGGAGTACAGCCACCACCATCAGGGCTCTCGCTGACTGGATGTGACCTGGGGCAGGGCCAGGATGGAGCTGAACAGGAGTGGGGGAGAGGTGGGGCCTGCAGGGGAGGAGCCCAGCATGGGAGAGGCTTGGGCAGGAGCTAGCCTAGGCCAGATCTCCTGCCAGGCCAGATCACCTGCCCTCAGGTGAGATTAAGAGATGACAGCGGGGATGTGGGAATAGGATGTGGGATGGGGCGTCCCCTCACCATTGATCCCATTTTCCACTTCCCCTGGCACTTTTCTGCTGCTTTCTCTTGGGCCTGGTCCATCCTCCCAAGCAGAGAAGGAAGAGCTGAGGGTGTCTGAGGCCCAGCTTAACCCAGCCTGTGGGTGTCTGAGGCCCTGCGCAGCCCAGCAGCAACCATCATCCCCACCAGCCATTCTGACTCTGGTCACTTTCCTCTCTGCCTGTGAATCACCCGTAGTAGCCATATGCCTGCCTCTCCATGGGTGTGCATGTCAGCCCTGGGCCCAGGCCAGCTCAGGAGACCTGGGTCCCTGAGGGAAGCCTATGACCTGCCTGGACTGGTATCATGTGGCCAGTTGATAGCAGCTCTGCCCAGGTGTCCATGGAGCCCTCGTCTCCTTCAGACTCCCATATCCTGTACAGTGGATCTCAGAATGCAAAAGTTTTGGTGGCTCTCAAGGTTATGGGATCTGGACTCCAGATTGTGGACCCTGGAGCCCCTACCTCCCAAGGGGCCCAGGTTGGCCTGGATTCTTAAATGTGCATAAGGCAATAGTGGGGGATGGTGCAGGGGACTGGAGTGTGGCACTCAGCACCAACTGCAGACTGTGGGAAAGCTTGCTCTGGACCTCCCCTGGCCCCACACCCCGCCTCCCTGCCCCACAGGCCCAGGGCCTACCATCCAGGGCGAGCAGCGAGTCATAGAGTTTGCACTGCACCTGCCCAGTGCTCTGGGAGGCGCAGGACATCCAGAGTCCTTCGTAGAGGCCCACAGCGGTGATGATGGCGTCGCCTGCATAGGAGGACTGCTTCCACTGCGGCAGGGCTGTGCTGGCGATGATGCCCACCCAGCCACCCAGGGCCAGGAAATAGCCTAGGAGCTGGAGGCCTGAGTTGGCCATGGCCCAGGGGAGGGGACCAAGGGTCCCAGGGCTCAGAGTTGGGTCAGGGTCCTGGGAGGCAGCGTAGTCATGGCCAGGAGAGAGTCGCAGCTGGCGTGGAGGAGCAGGGAGAGAACCGAGGCTGAGGAGGAGAGGCGATGGCAACTGCGGCAGCGGCAGAGGCTGTGGCTCTGGACCTCAGAATGCAGGGGGAGGCACCCGAGCTGGCGGAGGCCAAAGGCCCGCCCACAGCTGCAGCCTGAGCCAGCACAGGGTCCCCAGCAAAGCCCATGCCCAGCCCCCTGGGGTGGGAGGCGCAGCCAGGGACCAGGTGGGTACCCTTGCCCCGCCCATCCTTCAGGGGTAGAGCAGGGAGGAATTGGGTGAGGTGATCCTGTCTCTCCCAAGGTCTTTCTGCTCAGGGAAATTCCTTTAGGAGCCTGATTCAAGAGCCCTAAAATTCTCATAATCATCTCATCAGCCCAGATATGATGGACTTAGCTCTTGCAAGGCAGATATGACCCTGAGGGTTTCCTGTCCTCTGATTTGAGGACAGAAAGGAAGAGGAATTCTAGCTTGCTGCAGATAAAACTTAGACACCAAGGAGAACTTTCTGGCAAGAACTCGGAGACCAGAAGTTAGAGACTAGCCTGGGAATGGGGCGTTGGGGAGGAAGGTCCTGGGTACTTGGGAGCTATGTGCATCAAAATTAGGGTAAGCCAAACCAGGGATATGTATTGTGAGGTCCTGTTTGAGATCCGAAAGGTCAGAGAGGGGCCCTATTGAGGCTGGGCCAGAGCTGGCTGCAGGCCATCAAGGGGCCTGGCGGGGAGCTGGGGAGACAGTACCAGTCAGCCTTCTGGCATGGGCCTGAAGGAAGGTGGATTGCTCAACCCGTTAATCCCCTTGCTGGCTAGTTCAGCAGCTCCTGCTGGGACCTGGGACAGCAGGCCCTGGCCCCTAGCTCCAGAACAGCCTGGCGAGAGCAGTGGCCTTTGCGCATTCCTGGGGTTCAGGCTGCCCCCTCCTGGACCCCTGCTCCCCCTTCTCTCTCCCATTCGAGCTCAGCCCTCAGGAGAGGGGAATGTTTAACTCTCCTCCACCTCATTAGCAATCCCCTCACGTTCATTTCAGCCCCATGGGCTTAATGTGGGTGCAGCAGGAATGTCACACCCCTGCTCCTGCCCCTGCCAGCCCCCCCACCCCACCCCCTGTATCCTGCAGCCCACCAGCCCTTGGGGGACTGCATGAGGGAGGTAGGGACCTGCTGCGACCCTCTGACTCTGGCCAGCTTCCTCCCCCAAACCCAAAGCCGCCTCTGCAGGAACAAGTCCCCAGCCTGCTCCCTTGCATTCTTCACGTGGCTATGCAAACCGAGAGGGTGCCAGGCGCAGAGCAGACAATAGCAATCCTGTGTGCCCGCCCAGGGCGTGGGCCCCTGGTATGGCCTGCAGCTCCAGCGAGCTGGGGGAGTGGTCTGCCCTCTGAGGGGTCAGGGGTGGGTGTGGTTTGGCCTATAGTGCCACATACTGGGTCCTTCTGACGTCCCCTTGTCAGGAAGTTCTGAGCCACATGGGGGTCTGTATACTCATAGAACTGCTTCCTGGGATGGCCCACAGGTCCCTAAATGCTAATGGGGTCCAGAATAGTGGCAGAGAAGTCAGTCCTGAGTTCAAATTGTTCTGTCTCAATGACAAGAGAGTAGGATCCGGGAGCAGAGGATGTGGAAAGAACCCAGAGTGGGGAAGGAGACAAATCCAGGACTCCTGGGGAAGCAGTGAGAGCCCTGGGACTGGCATTCCTTGAGCGCCGGGTCCTCTAACCCTTCTAGGTAGGCAGACCTCTGACAATAGGAGGCTGAGGTGGAGGGAGGGAGCTCACTCCACTAGGATGCAGGAGGCAGGGCTTCTCCTTGGAGGTGTGTGGTGCTGCTTCCTGGCTCCCCCACCCCCTTTCTGCCTTTCACAGGGACGGGCTGGCTTCAGATTGAGAGGAACAGGCAGTCACAAGGTACCCCTCACAGATGACCTGTGCTGTGGAGCCTCAGTGCCCTTACCTCTAAACGGACCCCTGCCATGGAGTTGTGATGGTTGAATAAGGTAAGTGACATCTAGGGGAGGGCACATGCCATTCCCCAAGGTGAAGTTCTCTGTCTCTAAGCTGGCCTTGGACCCTTCTGCTATCTGCAAGGGCTTCTCTAAGGAAGATTCAGGGGGTCATTCTGGTCTCAGGAGCACCCAGGTCAGGTATTTAAACTGTAGAACCTCAAGGACACACAGAAATGGAGTGTCAGAGCTAGCCAGGCCCTTAGAGCCCCTCAGCTGCAAACTCCTCTACTGACAAGTGGGAGAGCTGACAGCCAAGAGAGTCGCTGCTGAGGGCCAAGGTGTCACAGCTGTGAGGCCCCAGAGGCAGTAGAACACTCCTCTACCCTGGGCATCCCCAATGACACATCTTCCTTTGAAGCTCCATTTTTTTCTTCTTCTTTTTGGTTGCAGAGATTGAGCCCAGGGGTGCTTAACCACTGAGCCACATTCTTAGCCCTTTTTAAATTTTATTTTGAGACAGGGTCTCACTAAGTTGCTTAGGGCCTTGCTACGTTGCTGAGGCTGGCTTTGAACTTGCCATCTTCCTGCCTCAGCCTCTCGAGCTACTGGGCTCACAGACGTGCCCCACTGCATCCAGCTCATATAAGGTTTTGAGTCTGTTCTACCAGAATATCCTCTCCTACTCTAATGACTTCCCTCATCAGTGCTCCAAAACCTTCTGGAATTCAGGTCCTGCTTCTGGAGTGGCACATCCTAAACAGCATAGCTTCTCCAGCCTGGGCACCTGCCACTCCTGGTGGTACCTGCAATGAGTGACACCCAGGTATGCGGGGAGAGCAGGAAGGGACTCTTCCCACTCCAGCCTCCCATGAGAGCTAACTGAAACTGCCCTGGGGTGGCACATGCCACTGTTTAAAAAGTGCTTTCATTTAGTTTACAGGAAGCCAAGGGTTCTAGCTTTATCTCCATCATTGAAAAAATGTGTGACATTAGACAAATCCCTCAGCTTCTCTGAAAAATAGGAATAACATCACTTGTCCTGCCTGGTTCATGAGGGAGTTTACAAGGATCAAATACTAGGTGAGAACTGCTGTTGGAAACAATGTCAGAAGAACTGTGCCTAAGGAAAGCTGTCCCAGAGAGGCTCCCCCCCCGGGGCTTAGCCTCCCCCTCAGGTGCCTTCTCACCACTTCCTTGGAACAGTGCCTGGCCAAGAGCTGGCCTGGGTACACATGTGTTGATCACTGATTGTTATGAGGATTGAATGTTTTTGCCTCCTTCTAATGGAAACGCAGAACCTTGTCACCGCCCTCTCCTTGCTAGTTAGAGGGTTCTGACTCATTCACCTGCAATCCAGCACCTTCTCTGCAGCCTCCATGGGAAACTGAAGTCTCAGGAGTGCTGGTCTTACTACTCCCAACTTGGTCTGCGATTCCTGTGCAACCATGGGCTCAGGACAGAGATGACTTGCCTCAGGCCACACAGAATGCGAGGCAGCCAGCAAGTATTCCTGCTCCGGCCCTGATCTAGAATCCCATAATACTCCACATCATCCCATCTACTACACTTGGCGTATTGCCTTCTTCTGAGGACTGTAAGCAGCCTCTTGAGTCCCACTGCCTAAGCTAGGGTGCGGACTCCTGCAATGCACGGTCCAAGGGTGCCTTCCCCCCTCCTCAAACAGTGCTGCGCACAGGTCTCTGGTGCCCTGCTGAGAGCTCTGCCAGTTATGCTGGGTACTGGAGACCACTGGCTGTCATGTCCAAATCTTCCCCAGGTTTGCTGAGTGGCCTCTCTTCTCCTCTGGTAGTTTTAGGAGCCCTCTACCTTCATCTCAAGCAAACTTCCTCCTCTTGCTTTACCAAACGTAAACCAGGCAATCACAGTCACGTCTCAGCCGGGACCCTGCCATCACCCTCTGCTTCTTCTGAAAGACTCACCCCAGCTTAATTATATACACTTATCTTGGTCCTGCTGCCATCAAAAACATTTGACCTTTTGTGAACTCAGTGGAGATAGTCTGCTGTATGTGGTTAGCATATGTTAAAATGGTAAAGGTCATCTGCCTTGATGTGGAAACCTCTGGAAAACCAAAATGAGGCCCATGTAGATTTCCATAATGTTGAGTCTCTACCCTGTGCTAAGCACTGTTCTTGGCACTTTGTGAGCATTCCCTCTTCTGGGGCGGAAATCCCATTGTTCTAGTAAGGAATCGTTCGGAGGCTGCCCATCTTGAAGGTCACAAACAACTCCCAGTGGGGGTTGTGAGAGTCACTCAGCTCAGCACATGGGTGCAACTGTACCCATGCAGTCCTTTCTGTACTGAGTCACCCAGTGAGGACACAGAGGTCAACAATGACAGGAACAGTACTGTCTGGACTGGATCATTCACATGGGCATGCTGACATGCAGTGCTAGCTTGTAGCCTGAAGAATAATCATTGCTTGACTCCTCTAAGTTCATCTTTCTACTAAACTCCTGGAAAGGTCATCTGTACCTGCCATCACCACTCATTCTCCTGTCCTGAGCTCGTCCATACCACCTCACCCAGACGTCTGTTGCTGAAGTTCCCACTGATCTCTTGTTGCCGAATGTGAAGGTGGATCCTCGGTTCCCATCTTGCTCAGCCTGAGTGGCATGATGCTGCTGTTCCCTCTCCATGAAACACCCTCATGGAGTTTCAGGGTGCCTCTAGGTTCCCTGGCTCTCAGCTCCTGGCAGTGGGTCCCACTGTCCACCAGCTCCCCTCGCTTCTAGACAAGCTGTCTTCTGACTCCTTCTCTGTCTACCTCCTGGCTTTGGATGGCATCATTATGCTCCTCCAACTTAAGCTTACCATGTCTAAATCAAACTCCTGGTTCTCGTGCTCACCAGCTCTTCCTCTTGCAGTCTTCTCCCCAGCTGCTAGGGGAGGGAGAGCAGCTCATCGTCCATCTGCTTTGGCTTCTTTTGGATGCTTTTTCTCACACATCCTGGCCAATCCACCAGCACTCCTGTTGACTGTGACTAGACCTAGAACCCAGCTTCCCCACCTTCACTGCTAACGCCTGGCCCAGGCCATCTTTCCCTCTCCTGGCTCACTCAGCAGCCCCCACAGGTTTTCTCGTCTCCATTCCTGCTCCCATGGCTTATTTGCCACATACTGTTCATGAAGCCTTTTGAAATATAAGTCAGAGTGAGGCATGGTGGCACATGCCTGTAGTCCAGCAACTTGGGAGGCCGAGGCAAGAGGATTCCAAGTACAAGACTAGCCTTGGCAACCTAAGGAGACCCTGTCTCAAAAATTAAAAGGGTTGGGATGTAGAATAGTAGTAAAGCATCTTTGGTTCAATCCCCAGTACTGAATACACACAAATTTCAAAATGTGTCAGGTGTTGTGCCCCTGCTCAAAATCCTTCTAGGAGCCCATCGTGGCGCATTCTAGGTGGCGCATGCCTCTAGTCCCAGCACTTTGGGAGGCTGAGACAGAATCGTGAGTTCAAAGCCAGCCTTAGCCTTAGTGAGGCACTAAGCAACTTGGTGAACCTGTCTCTAAATAAATACAAAATAGGGCTAGGGATGTGGCTCAGTGGTTGAGTACCCCTGAGTTCAATCTCTGGTACAAAAAAACAAAAACAAAAAACAAAAACAAAAAAAAAAATAGGGGGCTGGGGTTGTGGCTCAGTGGTATGGCTCTTGCCTCGCATGTGTGAGGTACTGGGTTCGATTCTCAGCACTACTTATAAATAAATAAAATAAAGGTCCATCGACAACTAAAAAAAATTAAAAAACAAAACAAAACAAAAAAACCCTTCTGGGACTCCCATGTCCTCAGTATGGTCAATGAGAGCCCCCAAGGACTTGACCACCCACCACTTTCCTCCTGGCCCACTCAGCCACTGTGTTGGCCTTTTAGCCGCTCCTTTTGCCTCAGAGTCCTGGCTTGCTTTATTTTCTACCTCACAGGATTACACACACACACACACACACACACACACACACACACACACACACATACATAGTTACACATTTTTTACCTGTCTCTTCTACAAAATATGAGCTCCATGACGGACAGCAGGGGCTTATTTTGTTCTCTACCATATTCTTAAGTAGCTGGTACTTAAAAAATAAATTTGGTTGATTGACTAAGTGAGAGTGCAGCTTCCCTGCCCCAGTGCATCTCAAGCACAGTGAGAGCAATGGGCTTGGTGCCGGGGACGAGGCCAGAGGATCTGCATATCCAGTTCCATGGTCAGTGTCTCCCAGAGGAGCTGTCCTCACATGGAGGCCCCAAGGTACAGGGCTCTGCAGTCAGCTAGCACAACAGGAAGCATGTGGCTGCCACGGGGCAACCTGCCAGAGCACTGCTGACCACTGCTCCCTGCCAGAAGAGGATTAGGAATAATCCTAACTGTTCATCCAGAGCTTTAGAGTTTACAAAGTGTCGTCACACTCGATAGAGCATCTGGGCCACACAGCTGTCCCAGAAGGTGGGTAGAACAAGAACTAGGATCCTCCACATCTGGACAGGACCCCAAGGCACCTGGTTAAGTGTGGCCTGAGGCTGCACAGGAAGTGGCCAGGCTGGGTACCGAGCCAGGCTTTCTTGCTCCCCACTGGCCACTGCATCCTGCCTAGAGCAGTTTCCATCAGGCGAGGCCTCTGAGGCAGAATGCACATTTTTCCACTCTTTGAACAAATCTCCAAACAAAAAAAACACAAATCATTTATTCTTTGGTTGTCCACAGACACTTAAATATTGTACTGCTGGCATGCAGCTGCCCATGCAGCACCTGGAATGGCTCTGTTTTCCTGAGCCTTTGGTCAGTCCCAGAGGGGAGTGGCATCCTACCACGTCCACTCCAAGAGCAGTAGCACCAAGCAGAAGGCTGTGAACAGGGTCTCCTCGGCTGGGCAGCAGACCAAGGTTCCCCTGATCTGTGGCCCAGAGAGCCAGCCAGTCTAGGGTGTAGGACAGAGTTCCTCCCCATGGGTCCAATCACTCAGCCATGTGTGAGCTGGGTGCTGTCATAGCTCATCCCTGTGCCTTGACTCACTGCCTGGGGGAGACTCCTCTCCAGGTTGGGAGGGGTCCTGCTGTGCATGCGGGGGCTGTTCCTGGGGCAGGTCCATCTCCTCTGGGCTGAAGAGCATCTTCACCAGGTCGTCTGCCTGTACCCTGTCCTATAAGGACAAAGCCCACCCACTCAGAGAGGCCTGGGACCAGGTGCTCATCCTTCTCTGGCTGTGGTGTCCTGAGTAACACAGGATGCCCCTTGGCCTGAGTTCCCGCTTTCCCAGCAGGCCCTGTGCCCTGACCAAACAGCTGAGGTGGAGCCCAAGGAGGAAACCAACAACTCAGCATCACACCCCCGCCAGACACTGTTTACAGGGAAGGAGGAAGCTCGGGGAGGAGGCAGCATGACAATGACGACACGATGCAGCGGGAGCCCCACCCCAATGTGCCTTTCATGACTACACTGTTGGCAGCAGGATTTGGGGCAGGAGGAAGAAGAACCAGGGCCCTTCCAGGAAGTTTACTCAGCAAATGGGTTCTTACGCGCTCGCTATGTCGAGGGTCCAGGGTGAACCACAGGGCGATGGCACAGCGTTGCCCCCTGGTGACAGCCTTCACTCCATGGGGGTTTTCAGTGCCTGAAGAAAATCCCACAGCCCTTCCACACTGGGGCTGCACCTCTGCCTAAAGTGGACAAAAAGAGGGCATGCTCAGGAGAATAACCCAGAAGAGCCGTGTGCTCACTAGGAGCCAGGACTGAGGGCAGCTTCTGCATGGCTTCCCAGAGGTCAGAGTTACCGGTCCGTTAGAGCAGCAGCTAACATATCTTAAAGCTGCCTGGTTTGGGGAAAGGGAACTGGCCATGAAGAAGCCCAGTGGGTCATTGTGTAAACACACTTTGGGAATATCAGCTCAGGAAACAGGATTTCTGTCCTCTGGGAATGAAGACAAGGGAGCACTTACCGTCACAGTCTTGGCATCCAGTTCTGTAAAATAGAAGTTTCCTCCATCAAAGTCCCCATTTAGGTAAAGGATGGCACTGGGAAAGGCAGAGACGTACCAGTGTGGCCCTTCTCCTCCCACTCCTCACCTCTACATGCTCTGTTCCAGCAGCTGGAGGGAGGCCTTCCATGGGAAGGAGCCTTTAAGCAGCTTCTCTGAAGCCATGGACAGCCCAGCTTTCCACCCTCTGCCTCACCAGAGGCTTCTGCTCTTGTCATCAAGCCCATGTGTGGTCACACTCCTCACCCCACTAGAAGATCCCCTGCTGCTGCCTTCCTATCAGAGGTTGGGAAGAGGGCTGGACTCGAAGGACTGCTGGCCTTGGCCTGTGTGCACACACGTGCTGAGAGTGCACAGGCAGAGTACAGGGCACCAAGGGGCCTCAGAGGGCAAGCGCAGGCCTCCTCATGCGGCACCTGCCACCACATTCACCTGTAGTCCCGGAAGGTGTAGGCAGGGGGCTCCTTGATGCACATAAGAGTCTCAGCATTCAGGATGCAGTTGTCTACATGGACCGGATGGCTGCTGTCCTTCCTCTCAGCTTGTGCTTCTAGGGCCAATGGAACTGTGTTAATGCTGGGGCACTGCAGGAGACGTCACAGCTCTCCTAGTGGCAGGGGACAGCGCTTCTCATATGTGTTTGAGTCCATGGAAATGGGCAATGAACTGAGGGAAGTTGAGGGGGTGTCTTTGGCTAAGCCATAGCTTAGAGGTCTGGACAAGTCTGTAGGGGCAAGTAGGGTGCAGCAGGCAGGTCTGTGGAGCTCCAGTGAGGCAAGTCCTGGGCTGAGTGGCCTGTTTGCGGCTAGACTTTATGAACTAGAAATGCTGAGGGAAGTGAAGACAAGTTTCTCAGGAGATCAGCAGGGCACAGGGCAGAGCGAGGCAACCCTAAGGCAGGACTGCAGGAGGAGAGGGGAGGATGAGGGGGAGCAGCGAAGAGTAGCCAATAAGGTGAGGAGGTAACTTCAGAGGGGGCTCTGGAGTGGGACAGGCACAGCAACCCCAGAGGGAGAAGGCATGAAAGGGAATACATGAGGCTTACTATAAAATGCCACAGACATCTGGCACTAAGCAGGACAATGCACACATCCTCCCCAACGCAGACCTTCAACGGGTCCTGCGCTGGCAGTACACAAGATGTCAAGTCACAAGAAATGTCTCTCGGGCTGTCCCCACTGTCCAGTCACCAGGCCCTGTCCACGCTCCTCAACACCTCTCCTATGACTTTTCTTCTCTTTACCACTGTCAATGCCTGGTTTACCAGGTCTCTGTGGACCCGCTTTCCTGTCTTGTGTGATTTCTTGTCTCCAAATCTCTCAACACATGGCAGCAAATCATAGCTTCTAAAAATGAAGGTCTTGTGAGCCCTTCATAGCTTGATTTCTCATGCCTGGCTTCCCACTGCCTTGGTCAGCTCTCCTCCACCTTGAGGCTCCATGACACACACAGTCACGTGCCTGACACGTTCCCACATTTTCACAGAATTCCAAAAATCTTTTTTTTTTTTTGGTACCAGGAATTGAACTCAACCACTGAGCCACATCCCCAGCCCTATTTTATGTTTTATTTAGAGACAGGATCTCACTGAGTTGTTTAGTGCCTTGCCGTTGCTGAGGCTGGCTTTGAACTTACAATTCTCCTGTCTCAGCCTCCCAAAGTGCTGGGATTACAAGCGTGTGCCACTGCACCTGGCTCCAAAAATCTTGAGGGAGAGAGAAGCCCTCTAATCCCTGCCACCTACCAAGGCCATGTCAGGGCCAGGGCCCTCTGAAGACTACAGCATGACAGAGCCGGCTGTGGGTCACGTGTGACCCCTGCAGCCTGGCAGTACCTCACCCCTGCTGAGGAGAGAAAAGGGTGAGGGAACGAGGAATACCCTTGCACCCACTGTAACTTGAACTTACAATGTAGCTCATGACTGATTGAAAAGATAAAACATAAAACCCCAGAATGTAGCTCTCCATAATCTGGCAACTTTCTTAGCTGCTTCAACTACCAGGCCTCTGAATGCCTGTTCCTTTGACCTGCTAGTCTCTGGCTAATACATCTTCTTGCCCCACTGTGAACTCCACAAATGTATTCATCATGTAAGCTGTCACCACGTCTCTGAGAAGCCTCCTGACCCCTGGGTAGGTTGACTGCAACAGACTACTGTTGCACTCAACAAATTGGGCTCCTCCAGTTTGTCTGCATTGGTTCCATGTCCTGTGGTCCAGCACAGTGCTGGGGCACAGCACACTCAGAGGAGCCTGCAGGGGTGATGAAACCCACCTTCAATTGCAGTGCGGCACACCAGGTGGGAGTAGGAGAAGTAGAGTGGGGTGTCCAAGCGAAAGTAGGACTCCATAACACGCCGCACCTTCTCTGTCACATTGTAGTACAGGTGGGCACTCTGTAGAGGAACTTTCCCTTCCTGCCCCAGCTGCCAAGGAGATCGGTGGTCAGATGCCTTGAATGCCCTCTTTATGGCCACAGGGACACTGAAGCACCAGGCCTGATGCTGCAAGTGCCCCAGGTAAGCATCCCCCACCTGCTGCCTAAGGCATAATCTCTCTGCTCCCCCTTTCTTTTCTTTTCTTGGTACTGAGGATTAAACTCGGGGGCGCTCGACCACTGAGCCACATCCCCAGCCCTATTTTGTGTTTTATGTAGAGACAGGGTCTCACTGAGCTGCTTAGCGCCTCGCCATTGCTGAGGCTGGCTTTGAACTCGCGATTCTCCTGTCTCAGCCTCCCAAAGTGCTGGGATTACAGGCTTGAGCCACCGCACCTGGCTTCTGCTCCCCCTTTCATCTGAAACCCCCACCATAGTACTCTTTCACCTCTTTCAAACTCGGTGCATCCTGCACAGGATACAACCCTCTGGTATCAGTGGTTCTTCAGAAAGTGTCCCCTTACCTCTGGGTATCGGTCTTGTCTTGCTCACTTCGTTTCTATCACACTGGTGCTAACAGCCGGAATTCAAGTTACCTCATTTAATATAACTTACCTGTAATCTGTGACAACTGGAATGTCAGCAATAAGACACTTTTTATTACCTACTAGTCCCAACTCCTTCCCAAAGTCTCAGCTTTCCCCTATTCCCACCTCCTCAGACAGGAAGATTCCTCCCTTTCTCCTCATGCTAGACTGCCCAGGATTGACTTTACCTTGAGGGCTTTGAAGACAGTGACTCCATAGAACTTTTCGCTGGGGGTGTGTGGAGAGGTCTGACCTCGGTAGCCATCTCCTGAAGTTGCTGCTGCCTACAAGGCCCACAAGACAAGGTGAAGTTAGCCTGGGCAGCTAAGGCTTGGTAAGAGGTGGTCAACTATGACAGCCAGGGGCAAGCCAGGATCAATGCCTAAAAGGCACGTGGAGGGGAGGGATGTTGGATCCTCAGGGAGAAGGTGCAGTAGCTGGGCTTCCCTTACATTGGTCAGTCTCTGCAGCTCGCGACATTCATTATCTGAGATCACACCATCCATCACCACCCGCTGGGAACCATTCAAGAGTTTAGAGTTCATGGTGAGACTGATGCCTTCGTACAGCAGGGGGCCTCCTGCAGAGCAATGACAAGGGCAGAAACCCTGCAGCCTCCTTGTAAGGAACAGAAATTCTAGCTGTTTCCTGTTTAGCAAAGAAATCTCCCTGTGAGACACTTCCAAGGTAGGGTGGTCCATAGGGTAGAACTTGGGAGTTGAAAGAGAGGTCCAAGTCCTACTCCTCGGTCCACCATCAAATAGCTACTGGTTCTTGGGTCTTCACAAGTTGTTGAGTAAACATAACACACATTCCTAAAACCTATCCAGCATCAGAAAGAACTGGCTTTGACTCTTGGACCCTTCACTTATCAGCTGAGTGACTTTTGCAAATTATTTGACTTCTCTGAGGTTATTTACTTATTTATTTTTTTGGTACCAGGGGTTGAACCCAGGGGTGTTTTACCACTGAGTCATCTCCCCAGCCTGTTTCATTTTTAGTTTTTAAATTTTTTAAATTTTGAGACAGGGATTTGCTAAGTTGCTTAGAGCCTCACTACATTGCTGAGGCTAGCCTCAAACTTGCAATCCTCCTGCCTCAGGCTCTGGAGTTCCTACCACATTCAGCTCTGAGGTTAATTTTAATTAATTATGTGTTCTCATCTTTCAAACTATCTACCTCATAAGTTTGGTGCCATTTGATGTTAACAACTAATAAGGCAAATTGAAAGTTTAGCATAGAATTCAGCCCATAGTAAGTACTCAAAAATGTTGGCTATCATCAACTGGTCATATAATTTATATGAAATAAGGATCTCACAATCTGCCCTATTTACTTCTCAGGTAGTTATGACAAACAAGAGAAAACATGAAAGTTTTCTGAACATAAAGGAATGCTGGATAGTCTTTTCACATGCTTATCTTGTTATACTCACCACTGTCAGTTTAAGCAACGGTAGGTCAAAGGCCAACATTTCTCCCTTATCATTCTATGGTATCTCCCTGTACTGGGGACATTCTAGAGACTTGATTCAACCCCTCCTACGTGCTGTGGCCTCAGTGAGTGCAAGGCACTGTGTCCGATGAGAGGGGCTAACACCTGAAGGGGGACCTTCTCACAGCCATGCCAACACCCAGCCCAAGCAGACTGCAATGCCTGCAGAATTTTAAAAGAAAGAAGGAGGTTAAGGAGACTTTGTATAGTGTATCTGAGGTGGTTTTAGGCATGGACATAGTGAGAGGTGTTAGGAGGAGGGACAAGCACCAACAAAGAATTATGAGTGGAGGGCAGGCCCAGAGAAAAAGGGGCAGTCCCATCGGATGCAGGGTTGTACCAGGGGAAGAGTAGGACATGCAGGTAAAGGGGGCAGGAGCAGGGGCTCAAGGCCCAGCACCCCCTGGACAATGAGCCCAGCACCCATGTGTGGGAAGGGGTGAGGACAGACTGGGGTGACAGGTGGGTGCAGATATGAGGTGATGCAGCCTCGTAGGCCTGAGGCAATGGGGTGGGGGCAAAAGAGATGGACAAGGGTGGAAGAAAAGCCAAAGGATGCAAAGATTCTGAGTCTCTGTAATAGGATGAGGGGAGGAAGACGGGAGGAGGAGTTTGGAGTAGGGGACAGATGAGTTCTGTCTTACTGCATGCTTCCTGAAGTGAATACAGTGGGCTAATGCTGACACAGAAACCTCACTTCTCAGCCAAAGGCCAGTTCTCATAGCTCTTGCCAGGAGAAAGGAAGGACAGAAGCCAGGGCAAGGGTCAGTTCTAATACCTGAGGGACAGTAGGCTGGCCCACATTGAGCTGTGTGATGCTTGCCTGACAAATGGGGGGTGACCTGCATGGCTGCCCCCTCAACTGTTGATGTGCCCCAAGCTCTGTCCTCTCACCTTCCCGAGTGAGCCTGCTCACATCCAGTGACTCCTTGGTCTTCTCTTCCACAAGGGTCTCGATCTCCTTCATAAGGTTGCCAATCTCCTGGGAGATGCGGACAGCAGTTTCCCGTTCTGACCTGTGAGCACAGCGGCTCTGAGGACTGTGATGGGCCATCCCTGGGCTCCCACCCCAGCTTCCCAGACTGGACCTGCCCACCCCTGGTCAGGAGTTCCCATCTGCCTGGGCGCAGGAAGCCTCAAGTGCTTCGTCAGATCCAATCATGCAGTTTCTTCAAGGGCCTCACTTCTGTTTCTCTTGTAGTCTCTTGGGAATCACCTCTTCTGGAGTCCATGAATCCTGAAAGTAGCCAGGAAAAGTGAACTTGATAGTATGATGCACTTAACTACTTAAACTTCCAGATCTGCATGTGTGAAACCAGGCCCCCAGGAGGAATCTGTCTCCCTTTAGGAGTAAGGCGGGAGCTCTCCAAACCCAAGTCATGTCAAGCTGCCCAGGGCTCCCTCATCTTCCTCACCGTTCTCATCTTCAAGGCCCACAGATCACATGTTTGGCTCAGCCCCTGCAGTCTTCTCCCCAGAGTTGTCCAGTGTGCTACTCTCTCCCATCCCTCAGTGCTGACCCTCTCTCCCTTCCCTCCCCTGGCTCACCGGATCCACAAAGGGAATTCCAAAGACATCATAAGCGAAGAAAAGCAGCTCTTTCTCCAACAGGCTGCGCTGTCGGTACTCCTGGGCGCTCTGTGGAAACAATGGGAGGACTCCCCTAGAGCTCAGGTGCCTTTTGCCAGGGATAGCCCTCTTTGGAACTCTGTGCTGCCCTCCCTGTGACTAAAGCCTCCTCCTCTCATCATCCTGGTATGTTTGCTCCCCAATCTGGGACAAAGGTCTCTGTGCTCAAGGGTTCCTCCTGCCTGGTGCAAGCAACGCTCTGAGGGCAGCATAGCCAGGTTTCCCTTGAACAGAAATGTCTTCCTCCCCTTTCCCAGTCCCATTAATCTCCAGGACAGAAAATCTGACGATCCTCAGGAGATGAGGAATCATACTTCTGCATTCTGAATTCCTCCTTGATTTCTACAGGAGTCAACAATTAGGCAGGGGGCCTAGCTGTCAGGCAACTGTCTTTTCATTGTGGGGGGCCCTGGGGACTGAACCTCAGGGGCACTCTATCACTGAGCCATATCCCCAGTCCTTTTCATTTTTTATTTTGAGACAGGTTCTTACTATGTGGCTGAGAATGGTCTCAAACTTGCAATCCTTCTGCCTCAGCTTCCTGAGTCACAGTATGAAAGACCACATCCAGCTTTGTGTTAGTCATTTAATGTTTAGGACCACCTCTGGGTTGACACTGTTATCCTTGTTTTTCAGAAGAACAAACTGACGTACAGAGGGGATCTGTTTAATGTGAGTCTACAGGAAAAGGGGAGCAGGGACCTACATTCAAACCAAGGTCTCTGCTCCTCAGGACCCTGTTCCTTCTACTCCACCACCTGCCTCCCTTCAGAACGACCAGACCCTCTCCTTTCCTGAAGACAGGCAGCTGTAGATCTCCTGGGCCCAGCACTCTGGCCTGTCATATGTGCTCATAGGTAGAGCTTACCCAGGGCAAGGAAACTGAGTCCCTTTTGGGGTCACATCTTTCCCTGGGTGCCCTTCTAGTCTCCAAGCAGCAGAAGGAAGGAAGAAAAAAAGACATCATTAGTTGAAATAAAAGATGAGGCAGTTCAGGGAGGAAAGTGCTGAAGGAGCCAGTGAGTCCTGTCAGCTACTATAATTACCCAAGAGGAAGATGGAAATTTTCTCCTAAAGAGTTTAAATTATTGGCCTCCTTCACCAAGCGCTAGACACAAAGCCATCTGTGTTATCTCCTTTAACCCTCTCCAACAACTCAATGAGGCCAGGAAGTAAACCCCACTGCTGTCTCTTATTCACTCAACACTGACTTATGGAGTGTCAACTGTGTCAGAACTGTGCCTGATGGGGACAACGCAGATTTCAGGTACCACAAGTCAGTCACAGGTCACACGCAAGTTATTTCATCTACATGTCCTCTTCTCCACAGCTGAGGGGCAGCTATAATGATTAAATAGGATGATGGATGGTCAACCATCCTGCACAGCTTGGTCTGTATAGGAGCTCAACAAATGCTAGCTACCTTCTTTCTAGGAGGAGAGTTCTAGTTGAAGATGGTAGATTGATCACATGGGTTATTTACCCTCCCCTTCTCAGACTCACTAATATGACCATAAAGGAAAAAAAAAAGCCTGAAGTGCCATCTTAAAGCCAGATGGTCACCATCTAGTGGCCTGAGAGAACAACTACAGGGAAGCAGGACTTCACATGGAGGGGCTGGCAAGACTCATGATTCCAGAGCCAGGAGGAGGAAGCTTGGTTCTTCCCTCAGAACGGTAGTCTTTGTACTATAAAGATTGTTCTTGTTTTGGAGTGAGATGGGAAACATGCTGAAACATGGGAGAGAACTGACAATGGCAGGGAGAAGGTGCAACGAGCAGGAAAATGGAGAAAACAGGTGAGTGGATAAAACCTAGCATGAAGAAAACAGTGAGGGGCCTTGGCTAGAAGGAATAAGTGTCCCAGTGGGTGTGCCAAGAGTGGGCAGATTAGTCGCCTTACAGTTCTGCTTTCTGCACCAAATCAGAGTGCAGACTGGGCCCAGATGGTGCTGGGGGCCCTGGCATGTTCCCAGTGCTCCTTGTGTTCTTTCTCCTCCAAGTGACAAGCTGAGCCAGTGCATGCACATTGCCCAGGCATCACAAGGCCCACTTCCCCCAATGTCCTGCTCTTCTGCCCTCTGGTCAGGGTTCAGAGTGAAGCAAGTCTCTCACCTGGCGTGGGGTGATGGAGCTGGCTTGCTCTTCTCCAAGCACAGCTGCATAGTAGGCCAGATTCTGGCTCATTACCTCATCATTGGGGAAAAAGAGGAGGTAGGTCTTGGCACATTCAATAGCCTGGGTATAATTCCCAACTGTAAAGTAAAAAAAAAAAAAAAAAAATGACTGAGAGGAGGGGGTCTAATCCTGGGTACCAGAAACTACTTAGGGCTTAGTCCCAGCAAAGCTCAAGGCAATAAGGACAGGTCAAGGTGGCACCGACTATGTAACATGACAGCCTGAATTGGGGGGAAGTTACAAAACACACAAATTATGTAACTGATTTTATAGTATTCAGAATCAAGGCTCCCTATCACTGAAACAGGAAAGAAACTGAACCTTCTGCATGCCCACATATGTAAAAAATTCACAAACAATTCAAATACTTGCCAATATCCTACCTCAATATCTAATCATTAGACCAATTTCAGGAGTATTCCCATCTTCATACCTTCTTTTTCCCATGGATCCCCAGAAGAGGGGAAGAATCACCTCTTTGACAGACAGCTCTTATTCATGTTAGTCTCTTCAACTCAGCTATAGGCATTGTGAACTCTTGGATATATATAATGTGTGTATATATATATATATAATGTAATATATATCTAATATATATATTAGATATATATTACATTATATATATATAATATATACATTATATATATATATATATAATGCTTGGCTAACATTAGGAACTTAGCAAGGACCCATTGATTTGTTGGTTTTCTGGATACTGACAAGATCCACATGAGTATGGGTGCTATTCAAGGGAGCAGGGCTAGAAATGGCCCGTGAGTTGTTCAAATACACTGTAACTTTTGCTATTACTTTTAATTCAAATGTAAAATTAGATTACAAATGTGACAGATGGGACAAGAGAAAGAGGTCCTATAGTCCTCCTGTTTTCTGGGGAGCTGGAAATGGCTTCCTGGGCCACTGGCTTATAAAAAAGTACCCAGCGATCACCAGGGATAGGGCTTCCCAGACCCACAGAAAGATGCCCAGTGTGTTGAAGAGGTACAGAGACCGTAAGCCCTGCCTGTCCAGCACAGCTTCTTAGTTCAGGTGGCAGAGAGAGAGGAAAGAAAGTTGGCCTTACTGTTATAGTAGGCAAACTGCAGGTAATTATAATGTGATGGGAGGAAGTCTTCAAAGGGCTTTTCTCGACTTGGGTGGGAAGCCAGCTCGGTGACACAGTTCTGCTTACAGCTGAGGACCTGTACATAATGATCTGGAAGGAATTAAAAAGTGGGAATAACTATGAGGTTCACAAATTCCAATTAAGATGAACAAATTCGGGGCTGGGGTTATGGCGCAGTGGTAGCGTGCTCGCCTAGCATGCGTGAGGCACTGGGTTCGATCCTCAGCACCACATAAAAATAAAATAAAGATATTCTGTCCACCTACAACTAAAAAAATAAATAAATATTAAAAAAAAAAAAGATGAACAAATTCAAGTAGAAGCAATTTTTAGTCAGATTCCTAGACTTAAGAAATTTAGGAATGAGGTTGTGAATGCTGTACCCATATTATCAGGATGTTGACCTTAGAGTACTGTGGGGCCTGGGGGAGCCAAACTCTGAACTGCACGTACCTGTGATGGCCTGGAAGAGGTCAGCGTTGTAATCCAGGTAGTTGTAGCCATCATAGTCATAGGGCCCTTCACAAAGGGCTCGGCACTCCTGGTCTGCCACAAAGTATTCTTGCAGCGCTGCCTCTAAGTGGGGCACAGCTTCCTGTGGCTGTTCCTCTGAGTAGAGTCGCACTCCCAGCCGAAACTCATGCTACTGGGAAGAAGGAGCACTTAAAGGCAGCTGCAGAGGAACCCCTCTGCCATCAGCCACATCACCTGGGTCCTTGCTCCTCAGTTATAGACGGGAAGGGGTAACCTGGGTGGCTGCTACACAATGAAGGCCTTTTATAAATGGGCTTTATGTATGTTTTTTGGACACTTACAAACATTTAACTCTTTTTTTTTGGTACTGGGGATTGAACTCAGGGGCACTGGACCACTGAGCCACATCCCCAGCCCTATTTTGTGTTTTATGTAGAGATAGGGTCTCACTGAGTTGCTTAGCACCTCGCCATTGCTGAGGCTGGCTTTGAACTCGCGATTCTCCTATCTCAGCCTCCCTAAGTGCTGGGATTACAGGCTTGCGCCACCGCGCCCGGCTCAAACATTTAACTCTTAGCAGGGAAGAGATGATTGGGAATTCATTGTAATTTTCTTGTGCTTTTTTTTTTTTGTAGGTCTAAAAGTTTTCAGATTAACTTAATTTGTATCCAAACATATCTTTTGTGTGTGTATGTGGTATTGGGGATTGAATCCAAAAAGTTCTGTTACTAAGCTACATCCCCAGCCCTTAACTTTTTAAAAAATTTTCAGGCAGGGTCTCACTAAGTTGCCTTGAACTTGGGATCCTCCTGTCTTAGCCTCCCAGATTGCTAGGATTATAGGCATGTATCACCATGCACAGCATAACATATAATCTCTCTTGTGGAAAGATTTTTCCTGCTAAACAAAAGACCAAGAACATTGAGGAAGCCAGGCACGGTGGCGCATGCCTGTAATTCCAGCAGCTCGGGAGACTGAGGCAGGAGGATTGTGAGTTCAAAGCCAGTCTCAGAAACTTAGTGAGGCCCTAAGCAACTCAGTGAGACCCTGTCTCCAATAAAATACAAAAAGGGGCTGGGGATGTGGCTCAGTGGTTAAGTGGCCCCTGATACAAAAAAAAAAAAAAGAACACTGAGGTATTATAATGAAAAATCAAAAACATGCATGACAAAAAAAATGTGAGTAGTAAATTAATATGGTGTTATACTTAGGATCTGAAATGTCCCCAAAAGCTCATGTGTGGAAGGCTTGGTCCCCAGTGCAGCAGGGACTGGATCATGAGGGCTCTGATATCATCAGAGGATTGATCCATTGATTCACAGTTTAAATGGGCTATTGGGAGGTGGAAGAAACTTTAGAAGGCGGGGCCCACTTGGAAGAAGTAGGTCACTGGGGTCATGCCCCTGAAGGGTATACCTTGTCCCTGGTCCTTTCCTTGCTCTTTCTCTTTGCTGCCTTGCCACCATGAAGTGAGCAACTTTGCTCCACATGCTCCCTGCCATGATATTCTGCCTCATCACAGGCCAGGAAACAATGGAGCCAGATAACCACTGACTGAAACCTCTGGAACTGTGAGCCCAAATAATCTCTCTTACTTTAAGTTTTTTTCCTCAGGTATTTTGTCACAGAAAAGGAAATATCTAACACACATTGTCTCTGCCTAAGAGACATACAGCCATTAGACATTGTGTTTTTAGCCAGGCATGGTGGCACATGCCAGTAGCCCCATTTACTTGGGAGGTAGAGGCAGGAGGATCACTGAGTCCAGCAGTTTGGGACTAGGCAACATACTAAGACCCTGTCTTTAAAAAAAAATATAGCCAGGTGTGGTGGCATACATCTGTAATCCCAGAGATTTGGGAGGCAGAGGCAGGAAGATCACAAGCTGAGGCTGAGGCAAGAGGACTGCCAGCCGCAGCAATTTAGCAAGACCCTATCTCCAAATTAAAAAAAAAAAATTGGGGCTGGGGTTGTGGCTCAGTGGTAGAGAGCTCACCTAGCATGGGTGAGGTGCTGGGTTTGATCCTCAGCACCACATACAAATTAATAAATAAAAATAAAGTTAAAGAAATTGTTTTAAAAAAAGGGCTGGGATATGGTTCAATGGTAAAGAGCCATGGGTTCAATCCCCAGTATCCGCCATCCCCCCAAAAAAAGTGTTTCAAAGAAATTAGAAGACATGAAAAAAGGTTCATGATAGAATGTTAATTCAGAAAGGATGATGAAGCCAGGTACAGTGGTACAAACCTATGATCCCAGGTACTTGGGAGGCTGAGGCAGAAGGATTGCAAGTTCATGGCTAGCCTGGACAACTTAGTGAGACCCTGTCTCAAAATAAAAATAAAAAGGATAGGGCTGGAATTGTGGCTCAGTGGTAGAGCATTTGCCTAGCATGTGTGAGGCACTGGGTTCAATTCTCAGCACTGCATATAAATAAATGAATAAAATAAAGGTCCATCAATATCTTAAAAAAATAAAAAATAAAAAGGATTGTGGATGCAGCTCAGTGGTAGAACACTTGCCTAGAAAATATGAGGTCCTGAATTCAAACTCCAATACTATTAAAAAAAAAAAGGGGGGGGGGTTGGGGTTGTGGCTCAGTGGTAGAGTGCTTGCCTAGCATGTGTGAGGCACTGGGTTTGATTCTCAACACCACATATAAATAAATAAAGTCCATTGACAACTAAAAAAATATTAAAAAAAAAAAGGATGATGAAAAATATATACAAAATATGACACCAAATTAGGTAAAAAATTAGATGTGAAAGAATGAGTTTTCTTAAGGTGACAGTATTACCAATTAGTAGTTTCTGTTTTATACTCATCTTCTCTTCCTAATGTTGTACAGTGAACATTTGTTACTTCTGTAATCAGAAAGCAACTCTAACAAATATCACTTTTAAAATAGAGAGAAAAGGGGATGAAGTCTGCTTCACCATATGGAGTTTGGCCTCAAGATCCTTGAAGTCAGCCTCCTTCACTCCAGACATGGTTTGGTAGTAGTCCAGGTTCTGCCGCATCTCCATGTGCTCAGGATTGCCCACAAAGAAGGTGTGTGCTGCTGATACAGCTTTCTCCAGCTTGTTTATCTAAGGATTAAGCACGAGAATATAATTCTGACATCCAAGCCCTGAAGGTTTGTGTCCAGAAGTACAGTCTATGGTAAACAGGAAATCCCAGCCTCCCTGAGCCTTTACAAGCCTTCACTCATCATGCCCAGGCCCTGGCAGCTCCAGAACACACACCCATTTATAGGGACCACATACCAAGCATTAGGAGCACAGTGCTCCAGGCAGATTTGCAGCTACTTCCTAAATCAGGCTTAGGGACTCCCCAAATTCTAGGAGGTAATGTTTCAGTTACTGTAACCTTCCACTTTAAAACAAAGGACATATTGTAAGGGGAGCTATGATAACTGAATATGAAGAACTACAGTCTCAATAGTCAAATGTATGGATTGAGCTGAAGAAAATCTAAGGTTTCAAAAGAACAGTTAACAATTACACTGTCTAGGAATTTTCCTGGAAAAAATTTTTGCCTAACAGAAAATCAAGAGTTTTGGACACACGTTTAGGGCAAAGGTAGGTCTTTTATAAAATCCAGACCTGGGTATTTTCTGACTCAAAGCTCAGCATTCATGAGGTTAAAACAGATAGTTATTAAAAAAAAAAGTCTGAGGGGAAAAAATGTGCTAGACACCACAGTAATACCCATAGCAATGGACTCCAGCACATCAAAGTCACATAGGTTTATATATAGATCCCAAAATAAATTAGAGGATCTAGTAGACTTTGGTGTCAGTCAGATCAGCAACAAATCTAGATTTAATGACTCATTTGCTGGAATTTAGATAATTTAAAGTTTGCTTTCCAAACTCAGTTCCTTAATCTGTCATCTGGAGATAGCACTCACTACCTATCTCATGGGACTTTGTGGGGTCAATAAGATGATATATATGTAGCTTCAAACACACAGTGCCCAGCTCAACACAGAAGGTGCTCAAAAAATGTTAGCTGGTATCCTTAATGTGCTAAAGAAAAAAAAAAGCACACTAAAGGAGCCAGGCCTGGTTATGTTAACCAAGGTAAATAATTCCCATCTCTGTACCTCACTTTCTTTAACTTCAAAGTTAGGATTTCTCCCATTTGTTTTTTTATGGATTTATTCCCTTTTATTTTTCCCTGTTCTTCATTCTCCTCCCTTCCTCCAGACCTTCTTTACCTGCTAGGCACCTCACTCACTTCTCTGTGGTGGACAAAGGCACAGGTATCTTAATTGCCTAAATTGTTTCCACTGTCCTCACTTTCTCCTTCCAAAGCTTATTCCACATGGCTTCCAGAATTGGTGCTCTAAAATCCAATTCTGATGATGGTTGTCTGATATCTGCAGAATTCACCCCTGAATCTGGTCTCACTGAACTCTCTAGTCTCCTCTCCTGCCTGCCGCTCCCCACACACATCCTGACAACCCAATCATAGCAAAAAATATATATATATATTCCCTGAATACATCATGCTTGGGTTTCACTTTTTCCTTTACCTGGAACAGCCATCCTTCTCTCCCTAGCAATATTTAGGACAGGCTCAGTGTCACCTCTCAAGTCTCTCTAATTTCTTGGAGACAAAGCTAGATTTTTCCTCCTTTGTGCTCCTTTGTGCCCTGCCTACATACCCTTTTAGTAGCCCTTACTACAGTGATCCTTAGCAGCAAAGGAAGACAAAACAAAGAGTCAAGCATTTCAATCAGCTGTCCAAGAACTGGAATGTAGTAGGTATTTAATAAATATTTGTCAAAGGAATTTAAGTGGTGTTGTTAAGTGACATGACCAAAGTCACAGTCCAATCATTTTGGATTTAAAAGTCCAGTACTCTTCCAAACAACCAGGGGGAATGAAGGGGTACTGCACAAGCAGAATGCTCTTGTAGAGGTGGAAATCTGAGATCCTCAAGAATCTCTAAGTCTCTTTTTAGGTTGAATTGAAGTTCTGTTGCATTATGAATATAATAGATATGCAGCAGACCTCCTTCTTTTTTCCTCTTCTCAATAAAATGGAACCAATAGTAGCATCAACTTCACAGGATACCACGAGGATGAGGGCAAATGAGCTAATAAATGCAGAGCTAAAACAGCGTGTGGAAGTACATGTGGTCTATCATCATCACACAAGCCTGGAACCCTCCAAGCCCATTTGTACACTTGACTTGGCACTGTGGCATTCCTAAAAACACTCATTTTCTTTGGAAACTAGCAGCCTAGCCAGAGGGTCCCCCACAGGGAGGAGCCAGGCAGCCCCTGATGGCGACGTGGCAATCCCACGTCCTGAAGGAGCGCTGCAGGAAAAGCATCATTAGAGAACGAACCGGAAGGAAGATATTGTAGAAAGCTCCCGGCTTTTCACTTGGACACTTACAATGAAATCAGGATGGGAGACCCAAACTGCCGCTTCAGTTCCCTCTTGGAGCCTTTCCGGGAATAAAAGGTCAAGCTTTTCTTAGCCTGGGCCCTAAGTCCAGGCTGGACTTTTGGGGTTAACATCTGCCCATAAAAACTGGGCGAGGCGGATCCCCTTGAGGGTTCTCTGTTCTCCTTGGGTCTGAGGAGAGCTCCCGAGCCAGGCCATCCTCCCTCTCTCTGCGGACACTTCCCAGGTACCCTCGTTCCCTAGGTCGCCTGCAACCACTCTCCGAAGTACCCCGGGCAGGTCTGTACCTTGAAGTAGGCGACCTGCAGGTAGTTGTAGGGGCTCCGCTTGCGGAACTCCAACTCCAGCTCCTCGCTGAGTGAGTGGGCGGCCGGCGGCCCAAGGCAGCGGCGCAGGCAGGCGGCGCGGCGGAGCAGGCCCCCAAAGAAGCGCAGGTCGTGCAAGGCGGCAGCGCCCGGGACCTGGGCCAGACTCGCGGACGAGCCGGGGTCCAGCTCCCACGGCAGGTCGGCGGCACATTGGGTGCGACAGCGCAGGCGGAGGGCGCGCAGGGCGGCCCGTGAGCGCAGCGCCCGTTCCATGTTGAGGACAACCCCGGCCCAGTCCCCGCGCGCGTAGGCCGCGGTCCCCTCCGCGAAGAGCAGATCAGGCGCCGCTATGTCCCATCCCGCCTCGGACTCGCCCTCGGCCTGGGAGGCGGTCGCAATCGCCAGCAGTGTGGTCAGCAGCCTCCACAAACGCGCCGCCATCACCTCCGCCAACTTAGCGGGACCACAAGCCACCGGTAGCTGAGGACAGGGACCCACCTCCGACAAGGCCCCACCCCTGGGAGAAGCCCCGCCCTCCAAGAAGGCGACGCATGCGCAGGAGGCTCGCACACCTTCTTGTTACCAACATGGTCCCCGCCCCTCAGTGCACGCCAGTGGTCGGCTGGACCACCTCCTCCGCTTTCTGGCCGCGCCCAGTCGCTCTAGCGCTCTAAGGCTCGAGACACGGAAGCTCCGCCCACGAGCCGTTGTGCGCACGCTCTTCTGCTGGGGTGGTAGGAAGGGAGGGCTGCAGTCATGGAGAACTCGGCGCCGTTGGGGCAGGAAGAGAAAGCCGCTGAAAGTCCAGGAGTGCCGGTGGCCGCGGCTGGTCAGGGAGGTATGCGGGGCGGAGGTCAGCCTGGGGAAGGAAGTCCCGCGGGGCAGCTCGTCTCGGGTTCTACGGGAGGCTGAGAGCAGGAGCTCACGGCCTGTGTTCCTGGGTGTGTGTCGCAGGATCCCTGGTGGAGCTCACCCCGACCCCCGGCGGCCTGGCTTTGGTGAGCCCCTACCACACCCACCGGGTCGGGGACCCCTTAGACCTCGTGGCGCTCGCAGAGCAGGTGCAGAAGGTGAGGAGGCGCAGCCGGGAAGGTGAATAACCGTCTTGGTTTGCGGTTTGTTCTGCGTGTTTTGGCTTGGACCTCACCGCCACCAAGAGTGGGGTAGCATTTGTTCTTGTCTCCTTTTTACAGAGGATGAAAGCCGACCGTGTTTGTGAGTCGGTTGCCTGACTCAGACTCTGATCTTCTGAGACCTAACACACCTTCGACTGCAGCTAGAGTGCCCATAATCTCCCTTTGTGGGAAGGTTTGCAAAGCATTTTCAGTTCTCTAATTTCGCTTGCACCTTACCACATCCCTTTGAGGTAGGCAGTACACATGTTCTACCCCTTTGATGCATGAAGATCATTCTAACCCGAATTCTTCAGGGATGCATAGTTAAATCATTTTAAGCTGCTTCCCATAAGATCTTTATCTGTTTACCTGAGAGCCTGTAGAATTTAACATATTCTAGGAGGGGTAGGACTCTAAGTTTTGCCCTGTATCCTCACTCACTGGACACAGTATTCTTATGCCCAGAGCTTACACATTGATTGCCAAAATAGGTAAAATAAAGAGAAAATGCAAAAAAAAA
>CM053400.1:29677984-29699671 GCA_028644305.1 Xerus rutilus
CATCCACTAATCAGAGAGAACATTCGGCATTTGGTTTTTTGGGATTGGCTTACTTCACTTAGCATAATGCTTTCCAATTCCATCCATTTGCCTGCAAATGCCATAAATTTATTCTCTTTTATTGCTGAATAATATTCCATTGTGTATATGTACCACAGTTTCTTTATCCATTCATCTATTGAAGGACATCTGGGTTGCTTCCACAGTTTTGCAATTGTGAATTGTGCTGCTATAAACACTGAAGTGGCTGCTTTACTATAGTGTTCAGCTGGGAGGTTTGATGGATGTCCGATGCCTGAGTGATAATCCTTCTGAGTAAATAAATTGATCACTCTAGTCTCTCTTGGCTTCGAGAGTTATAGGGTCTATTTTAAGCAAGTTCTATAGCCATCAGTTGTATTTTTTGCACATGATGTATATCTTCCATGTATATCATGTTTCTGGCAGGTATACATGTAATATCGTCTGTGTGTGTGTAAAAGGATATGTGTGGTTCTAGGGATTTCAAGTATTATGCAAGTACTGAGCTACACCCCACCCCATTTTTGCCACTGGGGATTGATCCCAGGGATGCTCTACTACTGAGCTACATCCTCAGCCTCTTTTAATTTTTATAATTAAAAACATAATTTTTATGTTGAGATAGGCTCTCAGTCACTGAATCTGGCCTTAAACTTGCTATCCTCCTGCCTCTGCTTCCTGAGTAGCTGGAATTACAGGCATGCACCACCATGCACAGCTAATTTTTTTTTTTTGCCTCCCAAGAAGAGTTATTGCTATGTTTTCTCAGGCTGACCTTGAACTCTTGGGCTCAAATGATCCTCCTTCCTCAGCCTTTTAAGTAGCTCAGTCTATAGGTGTTTGTCTTGATGTCTGCCTTTGTAATGTAGTCTTTTAAAATACATTTTGAATGTCAGTTTGAAATGCAACAAAAAGTTAAAATTTAGTGCTTGGGTTATAGTTTAGTGGTAGAGTGCTTGCCTAGCACATGTGAGGCACTGAGTTTGATCCTCAGTACCACATAAAAATAAATAAGTAAAATAAAGATATTGTGTTCATCTTTAACTAAAAAAATATTTTTAAAAATTTAAGTAGCTATGATGTAAGTAATTCAACTGAAGTAAAGTGTCAGATTAACAGACCTTATCATCTACATTAGCAGGAAATAAGAGCCATATCACAAGTGTCTTTTGATTTTCATTTTAAGACCATTACTAATTTAGAAGTGTTTAAACATGAGAAAACAAATGGGAGTCCTGAGAAGTACATGGGATTAGCCATGCAGAAAACAAGGGGAAAAATATATTAGATGGAGGGGAGACATATTCAATATATTTGGTAGCAAGAAAGTGGGACATGTTGGAGGACCAAAGAAATCAGTGTGACTAGAGCTCAGAGTGAAAGCAAAGGAAACAGACAAAAAGGAGCACTTAATTCTGTGGTGTGGGGTCTTGTCAGTGTGGGCTCAGGCACCTATTTGAGCTGGACCTTGGAATGGGTAGGAATTTATGTGGCAATAATGATAATGGGAAGTACTTTAGGTGTAAGTAAAGATGTTGATGTAACTCTTCACACTGGTATTTAAATAAGAATATCAGAAGTCTTATCCTTTCTCACCCTGCAGTTTGTTTTTCTCTCACTTACAGGCTGATGAATTCATTCGAGCAAATGCCACCAACAAATTGACAGTCATAGCTGAGCAGATCCAGTATTTGCAAGAACAAGCCAGGAAGGTAAGGAAAGACTTTTAGGCTTTCATTTCCTTCTTTCCTTCCTTCCTTCCTTTATTGCAGTACTGGGGATTGAATCCAGGTACTCTACCACTGAGCCACATCCTAGCCCTATTCATTTTTAATTTTGAGATAGGGTCTCTCTAAATTGCTGAGGCTGGCCTTGAACTTGCAATCCTCCTGCCTTAGTCTTCTGAGCAGCTGGGATTACAGGTGTGCATGACTATGCCCAACTTCGTTTTCTTTATTTAGTTCACAGGATTAACTGTAGTTGCTTGTTTATCTTCAGTTCCTCCTGGAAATGTAGAGGTTTTGAGTGAGATAGAAGGAATAAACCTAAGAGGTTGTATTAGTCTGTTTTGATGATGAAATCCTGAGGCAGGTTAACTTTATTAACAAAACAGATTTATTTAGCTTACTAAGGTTTTGGAAATTCAGGGGCATGGTGCTGGCTTGCTCAGCTCTGGGGAGATCCTTCTTGGCTGTGTCTAGTCATGGCAGCAGTGTGTGTGTGAGGACAAATCTCATCTCCCAGCAGGCAGGCAGAGAGAGTTCAGAGCTCATGCTTTTACAGCAACATGTTCTCATTCTCTGAAGAACTCCCTCCAGGAAAACATTCCTTTCTGAGAGCAGCATTCCCAGGAACCTGAGGACCTTCCACTAGGTCCCACCTCTTCCGTTAGCACTCATGTCACCACACTGGTAACCAAACTCTCGGGACATGGACCATTGGGAGACAAATGGCAGCTAAACCATAGCAGAGGTTAAGAATAATTTTTTTTTTTTTTAACCAGGAGAAAATTCAGTGAGGTAAAGCCTTTCAAAGGAAAAAAATGTGTTCCTTTACAAAAGAAATGTACTTACTACAGAAAAAGAGGAAAGAAACTTAACCACCCAAACCCAGTAATGCTCAGTACTTTGAAATATAATTCTAAAGCCATTTTCTTCAATGGAGGAACTTTGGTCAAAGGGGAAGGAGAGGAGGGGAGGGGACATGAGGGCAGGAAAAATGGTGGAATGAGATGGACATCATTGCCCTAGGTTCATATATTACTGCATATATGGTGTGACTCTACATCATGTACAACCAGAGAAATGAAAAGTTGTGCTCCATTTATGTACATTGAATCAAAATGCATTCTGCTGTCATGTATGCCTAATTAGAATAAATAAATTAAAAAAAATAAAAAAAATTTTAAAAAGATATTTTCTTCAGCACAGAAGCAAACTTTAATTTTTATTTCTTTAGAATCATCTGGATGCCAGTAGTGATTCATTGCTGTGGGGGAGCAAGATGCCAAGTGTTGCAGTTTTCACATTTTGATTGCAATGAACCCTAAGTATGAGTGCCTGTTACCTCCGTCCAATCTTCATCTGTTGCACCTCTGTGGTTCACAGGTACTGGAAGATGCTCACAGAGATGCTGACTTGCATCGTGTAGCTTGTAATATGGTGAAAAAACCTGGCAACATTTACTATCTTTATAAACGGGACAGTGGTCAGCAATACTTTTCCATTATTTCTCCAAAGGTAAGAACATTTACTCTTCATCCCCAAATCTACTCTAGCCTTTGAGAAATTCTTGGCATGTGTGTATGAAATTGTAGACATAGAGACTGGTAAATTTTTGCCTAGAAAATTGGGGGTGGTGTGATCCCAGACATAACTCTAAAACATGTGCGTTTGCTTAAATTACTTCATTCGTTATCTCTGTTACGGAGTATCTGATGTATAACGTAACTGCTTTTCAAGGATGGTCTGACTAGTCTGAAGTGAAAAGCCAAAATAAAAATTTGTGGCATAAATAGGAAGAGAACTCAGTTTACTTACATTCTGCTCTGATCAGAACCCACTCCTTTGCATTCTTTAGGAATGGGGGACTAGTTGTCCACATGACTTTCTTGGTGCCTACAAGCTACAGCATGACTTGTCCTGGACTCCATATGAGGACATTGAGAAGCAAGATGCTAAAATTGGCCTAATGGACAAGCTGCTGAACCAGCCAGTGGCCCTGCCCTCCTGCACTGAACCCACCTTCCAGGGACTGAATCACTGAGCATGGACTCTGGCCAGCAGCTCTCACAATAAGGGCCTGACTGTTACCTCTGTGTTGCCCCTGTTCGCTGCATTGATGGGGCAGGGTCATGGGAACTGAGGACTTGTAGGTGAATCAGGAACTTCTTGGAAGGAGAACCTATGTGAATGTAAATGCTTGTTTTTATTGCTTTTACTTTGGGTGGTAAGGAATTACAGCACTCTCTTGGGATCTCCTTGGGGCAACAGATGCCTAGCCAGTTAGTTTCAGAGGATTGTCCAGTGTACTTTCTTTTTTCATCTCCAGCTATTCTTCCTTTAAGCCAAGGCATAGAGAAAGAAGAGCCTTCTTCCCATAGAAAAGTTAGTGGGTCATTTTCCAAAGACCACTGTTTGAGACTTTTTTTTTTTTTCCAGATTAGGATTGAGCTATTTCACAGTGGTACAACTCCAGCTTCAAATTCAAATTCAACTTGAACCCAAGTTGCCCAGGCTCCTTTCTAGGATGGATATTCCTTGTGCTGATCTGCTCTAACCTTGTCCTGGTGTTCATGGCCTTTCCTTATAAGCTGCTTGGTTTGTGAGCTGTAAATGGTCTATACCTTGTACAGGAGGGAGCTAGAAGCTAATAGGTAATACTTGTCACTCAGTTTACATAGGGACATTTTATGGAATCAGCTGCAAAATCCTCTTGCTGGGATGCTGCAGAGCTGAATGGAAAAGATAGTCGTTGATTCTTACTACAGAAGATTTCAGGTTTCTGAAGGTTCTGACCTGTATGATAATGAAACATTTTGAGCAGGTGGTTTTTTCCCCCCCCCATCAAACAGCTTATCACAAATTTAGTGGTTTAAATAGCACATATTTATTATTTCATAGTTTTTATTGGTCAGGAGAACAGGCACAATTTCACTAGGTCTTCTGTTCAGGAATCCTCTGAAACCCCCTGCAAGTCTGCAGTGAAGTTATTCTCTCCAAGCCAGGTTTAATGGTGCATGCCTGCAGTCCCAGAAACTCAGGAGTCTGAGGCAGAAGGATCACAAGTTTGAGACCAGCCTGTGCAATTTAGCAAGATCCTGTCTCAAGAAGAAGAAGAAGGGGGCTGGGATTGTAGCTCAGCGGTAGAGCGCTTGCCCCGCATGCGTGAGGCCCTGGGTTCGATCCTCAGCACCACATACAAAGCAATAAAATAAAGACATTGTGTCCATCTACAACTACAAAAAATATTAAAAAAAAAAAAAAAAAAAGAAGAAGAAGAAGGAAAAAAAAAAAAAAGGAAAGGTGGGGGGCGGGGTGTTGGAGATTTAACTCAGTAGCTGAGTGGTAGACCGCCCTTGGGTTCAGTTCCCATTACTGGAAAAGTTATTGACTGGGGCTAGGTTTTCAGGCCCTTACTGAAGAAGGATCTGCTTCTAAGCTCCCTTCAATTTTCAGCAGAATTATATTCTTCAGGGGCTGTTGAATTGAGAGGCTCTGCTCATCAGCTAACTTGACAGCTGGAGGTCACTCTCAGTTCCTTGATACTTTGGCCTCTGCAAGATGGCAACTTTCTTCATCAAAGTGGAAAGGATAAGAGTCTGCTAGCAGGACAGCAATTACAGTCTTGCTGGGTGCCGTGGTGCATGCCTGTAATCCCAGCACTTTGGGAGCCTGAGATAGGAGAATGGCGAGTTCAAAGCCAGCCTCAGCAGCGGTGAGGCGCTAAGCAATTCAGTGAGACCCTGTCTCTACATAAAACACAAAATAGGGCTGGGGATATGGGGATGTGGTTGAGTACCCTTGAGTTTAATCCCCGGTACCAAAAAAAAAGAAGTCTCACATAATCCATTCATAGAAGTGATGTCACCTTTGCTGTGTTCTATTGGTTGGAAACAACTCAGTAGGCCTGCCCACACTCGAGAGGGAATTACACACAGATGTGAATACCAGAAAGCAGGGATCACTGCATCATTGAATGGATCTTAAAATTTGTCTACTGTAGTACTCAGTTGCGAGGAAAAAAGAAAAAATTCTGGCTAAAAGAGGCAGTATTATAAAGTTGAATGCAGTGACACTGAAGTCACAGATCTGGACTTGACTCTCCACTCTGACAGAATAACTTACCAGCTGGCAATCCTGCTTCTCTCGGTCCCCTCTCCAGTCCATTCTGCATATAGTCAGGTTGATCCTTTGAAAATGCAAACCACCCTCAACATTGACATTTCCAGCCATTGGAACTGGAGAGGAGTGATTCAGAAGAGAAACACAGTAATTGTGCTGATGTACTCCCTGGACTGACCTTCAGGTAGTGCCATTCCTTTCTTGTGTAAGCCAATGACCAGACTTAAGGAAGGCTAGTGGCAATGTGAGATAGTCAGAATTGGGGACTAGGATCTAGTGATTATGTACAGTAACTACTTTTCATCCACCCATCTGTCTGTCCACCCAGTAATTCTGTAAGTATTAAGCTCCTTTTGGGGTCCAGGTTCTAGAGTACCTGAACAGCTGAAGAAGGGCTCTACTTCACAGAAGTGCACAGTCTAGTAGGTGAGGAAGCAAGCCAGTGACTGTAGCATGGTATAAGAACGGCAGTGCTAAAGGTATGCACGGGATATTCTAGAACATAAGCTTGGAGAATTTGGGAAGACTTCCTGGAGGAGCTGATACCTGAATGTTGAAAAACAACTGCAGGCTCCAGCTATCCTCTTTATAGGAAGTTTGTCTTTTAGGAGTTAGAGTAGGGTTCATTTTTGGATGGAATTCATTTGTAAATGAAGAAAAGGACATCCTCTTACAGACCATGTCAACCAAAATAATCATGGGCATCAGGATGGGTGCAGGGGTATGTATCCTCCTAGAAGGTGTATGTATATATAAGATTCTCTCAGCAAGGGCGAGGCGCTAAGCAACTCAGTGAGACCCTGTCTCTACATAAAACACAAAATAGGGCTGGGGATGTGGCTCGGTGGTCAAGTGCCCCTGAGTTCAATCCCCAGTACCCAAAAAAAAAAAAAAAAAAGATTCTATGGGGGGGGCTGGGATTGTAGCTCAGTGGTAGAGCGCTTGCCTCGCATGTGTGAGGCCCTGGGTTTGATCCTCAGCACCACATACAAAGCAATAAAGACATTGTGTCCATCAACAACTAAAAAGATATTTTAAAAAAAAGATTCTATGGGATAGACGAAAAGTGGGAACAAAAGCAATTCCAGACAAAATAATGTGAAGGGGTTGATGAGAAGCAGCATGACATTTGGGGAACTGGATCTGGTCTAAAGTGAAGAATATAAAGCATTATAAATGCAGACTCCTGCAGGTGGAGTGTGAGTGGCAACCTGGCCGCTCGAGCTGAGAGGTTGACTTTAGAGCATTCCACTGCTGCAGCACTGCTGATGCCCTCTACTTGCATAATTCCTGTCAAGAATGTGGGTGAGGGGCTGGGATTGTAGCTCAGTGGTTAAGCGCTTGCCTTGCACGTGTGAGGCACTGGGTTCGATCCTCAGCACCACATAAAAATAAATAAATAAAGATATTGTGTCCAGCTACAACTAAAAAAATATTTAAAAAAAAAAAGAATGTGAGTGAGAGCCCAGAGCATTGGTGCATGCCTGTACCCCAGTCATTTGTGAGAGTGAGGTAGGAGGAACTTAAGTTGAAGGCCAGTCTTAGCAGTTTAGTGAGGCCATTTCAAAATAAAAAAGTAAAAAAGGACTGCGCAATCCTGGTACCAAAAAAAGGAAAGAAAAGAATGTGAGCCAGGGGCTATGGGAGAAGAACTAGGTAATAAGGTAAGGATCTGGGGTAGGGAGTTGGTAGTGTTAGCTTTCTAGAAACCTCATTTTGGCAACAGAAACTGCATGGAAGAAAACCATTAGGAGCTTCTATCCCTAGTCCAGGCAGGAGGTGATGGGGTCTGAATGGTGTAATGAGAGGTGCTATATTTTCCTCAGGGATAAGATAACACTTTCTCTCCCTCACATTTTAGTATCTGAGACCTGGATGCTTCTAAAAGTCAATGGCACATCACAGGTGACATTTTTTCCTTTTTTTAAGCTACATAAAATAATGGTGTGTCTTAAATGGATGGTGTCTTAGATGAAGCAAGGCATTTTGAAAGTAAAATAAATTGCCATCTTATTAACAATAAAATGAGGGTGGTGAGTGAGAGGGAGAAACCTTAGGTAATGCTTGAATTTCTGGCTTGAGTATCTCTGTGGATCCACAACAAAATATGGAAGAGGAAGATATTCTTGATACTTGCCAGGATAATTAGTGATCTATATTTGCTGAAGTAATCCGCCTTGCTGGCCCTTCTCAGGCTCACTGGGTTTAAAAATTGATGATAGATCTCTTCTCCACCTTAGAGGTCTAGATGGAGGGCTTGTCTTTTCTTTCTCAAGTTGTCAGTCTAGTCAGTCCATTGAGAGTATTAGTGTTGTAGATAACAATGGTGATAAAATACTGTGTAGTGAGCCAGATGTACCCACTGTCTCAATCTTCATATGAACCTACCACCCATTAGGTAGGTATTCCTATTTTACAGAGTGGGAACATCTGCTCAGATTCATAACCATCCAAAGGGGCCCATGGTTATAGAGATGACAAGTGGTAGAAGTTTGATTTAAATAGTCTTATTTGATTCCAGTCTGACCATAACCTTAATCCTGTTTTGGTTGATGAAGATAGTCCTGAAGGATCTCAGTATAGAACTATAAAGAAGTTACATTATAAAAGTGATGTAGTAAGATGTATATGTAAGATACTATGGGAATAGTTCATTTAGTGTTAGTGATTGGCATGGAGAGAAGGCATACAGAGGACAGAGAAGTAACTTCACACAACTCAGAAGCAATTGAGCCCATGTCTCTGGCATTAAAACCTGTATGCAAAAGATAGGCTTTAGCTGGACATGGTGGCAAACACTTGTAATCTCAGTGATTTGGGAGTCTGAGGCAGGAGGATTACAAGTTCAGAACCAGCCTCAACAACTTAGACTCCATATTAAAATAAAAAATAAAAAGAGCTGGGGATGTGATTCAGTGGTTAAGCACCCCTGGATTCAATCCTCAGTGTCTACCCTGCCCCCGCTCCCAAAATAGATAGCATTCTTTTCTTTCCTTAAGGAGCTGGAGTTTGGGAGGAAGGGGTTTCTAAGTGCCAAGAGGAATTAGACTTCTGTAATTTAGGCAGATTTGATTCAGTTGATCATTACCTATTTGAAAGCCTTTTTTCTTTGTTTTGATTTGGAATATTCTGCTTTTCTCCTACTTCACTGACTGTATCTTTTCTGCATCTTTTTTTTTTTGTACTGAGGCTTGAACTCAGGGGCACTTGACCACTGAGCCACATCCCCAGCCCTATTCTGTATTTTATTTAGAAACAGGGTCTCACTGAGTTGCTTAGCGCCTCACTTTTGCTAAGGCTGGCTTTGAACTCATGATCCTCCTGTCTCAACCTCCCAAGCTGCTGGGATTACAGGTGTGCGCCACTGCGCCTGGCCCTTTTCTGCATATTGATTTTCCTCTTTGTGATACCTATACTTGGGGACCAAGTCCTTGGTCCTCCCTTTTTTCTCCTACTGGTTGATGTAATCCATTCTCAAGGTTTAAGTACCATCCCTGAACTGTTGACTCGTGTGCATGTCTCCAGCTCTCATCTCTCCTCAATTTCACATGCACTTGCTTGTCTGGCAGTCTTACTCAACATCTTTACTTGGCTTATACTCATAAGTTTAATGTGTTCACAACTAAACTCTTGACTTTACCCCTAAAACCTGTTTCATTTCTAGTCCTCTCTCAGCACCTGTCTCATAGTTACTGAGGCCTAAAATTAAGTCAACCATGATTCCAGCTATTCTCCTCAAATCAGTCAGCAAGTCTCAGCTCTGCCTTCAAAGCACATCCGAGACTTTCTCATCACCTCCATCCTTCCCTTTTGGCCCACATCACTAACATCTCTAGCATTGACTATCATAGTAGCTTTCTAGCTTGTCTTCCTGCATCCACTCCTACCCTCCTTCTGTCTGTGTCCACAGAGACTGCCAATGTTGTCTTTTAAATCAGATCACTTGCCTCTTAAAACATGCCAAGAGTTTTCACTACACTTTGAATAAAACCCAGACTTCTTGCCAGAGCTCCATGTGATGTACCACTCTCAGAACTCATCATGTTTCTTCTATGCCAACCTTGCTTTTTCCTCACACACCAAGCTGTGCCTTCATGAAGACCCTTACCTTTGATGTTCCATCTGCTTGGAATGTTGCCCCGAGATCTTTATATGGTTTGTGTCTTCTGCTCACTTAGGTCCCCATTCAGATATCACTTCCTTGGTTGCCCTATCAGAAATACCTACTCTTCTCACACCAGAATGCTGATCCTGCTTTGTTTTCTATAGCACTTACCATGACCAGAAATGGTTTATTTCTCACCTCTTCCTTATACTTGAGTATAACTTCTAAGAGGAGAGAAACTGCCTGTCTTGTGTAACTGCTGTATCTCTAGCACTTAAAGTAGTGCCTGGTGTGTAGTAAGAACTCATAATGAACTGATGAGCAGATAGACATCTGTAGCTTTGCATTTATTTATTACAAAGGAACTAAATTAGTACAATTATACTTGTGAGCCACAAGTATAATTTAAAATTATTCCAGTAGTCATTAAAAAAGTGAAAAGAAACAGGTGATTAGATTTAGCAATACATTTTATCTAACTCAGTCTATCCAAAACATTATCATTTCAACAACTAATAATAATAATAATAATAATAATAAAGCAGCAATTGGAAACTTATGGAAGGGGGAAGAGGATCTTTCTCAGCTACCCCTGCTTCCTTTCCCCCTCCAAGGAAGCTGTGGCTCAGAGATGTGTGATCACATTCTTAGAATAAGGATAATTATGATGATGACTAAAGTTTACTCCATGCTAATCACTTCATATAATCTCATTTAATTCTTACAAAAATTCCATTTTACAGATGAGGAAACATGTTCAGAAAACCAGTGTAACTTGTTCAAACTTACACATCTGGTGTTACGCTGGAATTGTAAACTTGGTTGAAAGTTAAAGCTGATAGTCTGACCACCATGCTACAGTGTTTAATTTGCCCCTTTAATGATCCACAGTGATGGAGAAAGAGAGGGCCAGTTGAAGATCCAGTGAGATGAGGATAATGTCTTTACATTATCTAGCACAGTGCTGGCTGCCAGTAGCCCCTCAGGACACTCCAGGTCCTGTACCCCTGTTTCTCTTGCTGGTTGTAAAGTGTCATGGCCCAGCCCCACCCCTCTCCTGTGCTATTCTGCTATGGAATCCTAGGAGCTCTTGTTGCTGCAGTTTAGCCTTAAGGTAGGCCTGTACATGTGGGGCAAGGGAGTGTTGGGGCCCTACCTTAGGACTGTTGTCTGAAACCTACCATCCACCTCCCAAATGCAGACACCTCTGGGAGGTTCTTACCTTCTCCTTTTCATACCTCCTGCACTTGGCTCAGATTCCAGGGCACACGGACAACTTCCGTTCCTTTCTGTGGCTCTGGTCTTCTCTGTTTCTCCTGTAGCATTAGAGATCCTTCACAGTGGCTGCCAGAATAACCTTTCTCAAACAACATGAACCAGGTCTTAAAAGCATTGTCCTCAGGATTGAGTCTAAATTCCTCAGCTTGCCATCCATCTGACAAGTATTACTCTGTGCCTAAGCCTTCTTTACAGGCACAAATAATAGCAAACCAAGCATAAAAAAAGGCCTGCCCACATGCAGCTGACATTGTAGGGGCGCTCCACAAAGTGGACCCCAGCATTCCTTTACAGCCTTATGTCGTCCAACTCACCTCCAGCCCACCTCCCACATCTGTCACTATTCAGCGCTGGTTTGCATACAATAAATGCCCACTGCAATTCTGTCTTACCCGCAAAGTCCCCCAGACTATCTCTAGCCTGGCCTAGATGGAGAGAACCATTCCCTCACCTGACACTCCTCAGGGGCCCTGCCACCCGCTGAGAGACCTGGGGCGCCTGGAAATTGAAGCCCGCATTGCCCCTGGCCCGCAGCCCCTCCCCTCCCCTCGGGATTGTGAGCTAAGCGCCGGGGGTAAAAGGCTTGGTCCGCCGCGTCTGTGCTCGCCTGGGCTGGTCCCCTCCACTGCACAGGCAGAGGGGAAGGAGTGCCGTCCCTAGCCCCATCGAGGAATGCCTCATCTCCAGGTGAGCATTCGCCGTGGCACTGTCGGGGTGAGGGAGGGTGCGCTCCACAGACCCGCACCATCTCCTGCCGGGTAGTGGCGTCCAGGCTGCCCTGGGCAGGCCTCGAGGCATAGAAGCAGAGGTGTCGGGTCCCCAAGGGGCGGGGTCTGAGTGGGCTCCTGGTTCTGGGGTGGGGTGTGCACCATGAGGCGCAGGGTGCCCTTGCCAGAAAGCCCACCTGCATATTCACTCGGCGAAGCGGCCACTCATTCCTTTTTCTAGAAACTTCAGTCATGCTCAGCTTTCCCTTCCACAGTGCCCTACCTTTCTCCTCGCTCACATCCCTCCGCCACTCATCAGATTAATTGCGTATTTCCATTTTCCAATTTGTTCCCACACCACAAATCACCCTCCACTCCACACTCATATCTGACCAAAATATGGCTCCCTTCCTGAACATCGCACTGCCTGCCCACAGGCTGCAATTCAAGGTCGCATGTGCACCGTCACAACCCATGGCCTCCCTGCCAACTTCTCCAGTCACCAGTCCTCCTGGGAGCCTGTCTCCTTGCTGTGCTTTGGCATCTGCAATTCCCTTGGCCAGGAGTACCCACCCCCCTGGCTCATTCTTAGAGACCCTGGTTACACAGTGGTAAATCCTTGTAGGTCCCCAGGCCAGTCTTAGTCTCTCCTTCCCTGTTGCCCCCACAGCAGCTGGGACTTGCCCTTGTCCTACATGACACTTGTCCCTACACACAGTTGCCTCCCCTACCTACCAGACTCTAGCTTTTTGAGATTGCTGCCTGGATCTTGTTCTGTCTCCCAAACACATAGTGCCCAACACAGAGTAGTTATCAGAAAAAAAGGAAAGAAAAGAAAGAAAATTAAGTGAAGGAAGATTTGGGTGGTTGCTGGATGTATCAAAGGAGCAGGGGTATTGAGAATTCAGTTGAGACACCTTCTTGGAGGCCATAATGACAAGGGTTAGATGTCAGGTAGAGAAGATTTAGTGCAGTGAGAAGACCTCGGGAAGACCAGAGTGATGGAGTATATTAGTGTAACAGACACTGAACACCTTCTATTGTCAGGCCTCATGCTGGGCACCGGGGACCTCGGTCTGCACTCAGGTTGCATCCTTTGTAGCAAAGAAGAAAGACAAGGTAGGCAATGCCAATACAGAGTACCAAGTGTCACATGGTGAGCACAAGATGGGACCTTACAGAGAAGCACCTGCAGGTTCTGGGGTGAGGAGGAAGGGTGTCAGAGAGGCTTTCCAAAGAGGAGAGTAACCCAACCTAAGACCCAAGGGAGGTCCTGAAAAGGGGGTACAGGGTGCTGGAGAGAGGGAGTGGGAGAGCTGAGCAGGGCTGGTATACCACACGAAGGAGTCTACTCATCCTGAGGGCAGGCAAGAAGCTGGAGTGTGACCAGATGCTCTTGCAGGCCAGGACTACATAAAACCTCAGCTCTGACCCTTTGTCTGAGAAGCTTCCTTTCCTGGGTGGCAGGCTGGGTCCCCTCTGTGCTCCCTAAGTAGGCTGGTCATGTTTCCTTTTCAGAGCAGGGCTTGGCTATTCCTTGAGAGATGAGGCCAGGTCTTCATCATCTCTGTGTCCCAAGCACTAGGCATCATATTTTGCTCATGAATACATGTTTGCTGAAGGAATGGATTATTCCTTATTTCTGTGGATTTCTACAGCCCTTACCCTCAAGATCACATCCTTTCACACCTGGAACCCTTTCACTATGCTTCAGACAGCATTTAATTTGGGAAGAGGAGACTCAATTCAAGTCCTGGCTTCGCCATTTACTGCACGTCACTTGCTTCATTCTGAAACCTCAGTTTCCCCATCTGTAAGATGAGGTACCAATATGAATGGAGTCTGTAAGTCTCCATGGGCATGCATGAGTCTCATCCCCCTGGGCAAGCTGTAAGTTCCTTGAAGGCAGGGACCAGGGTTCTCCCAGCCCATAGCTTAGGCGGAGCATATTACCAATGCAGTGTTCGGTCCTATTGGTTGGTAGACAGCAGAGCACAAAGGAAAGAACACTTAAGGTGTAATTCTCAGACTGATGTGACCTTGGACTAAGTCTTCCCATCTCTGTTTTCTTTGCCATCCTTGCAAAGTAAAGATTATAATCCTTCCCTGACAGAGCTCACTGGATCAATGGAGATTCTGGGTGTGAAAGTGCTTTGTGAACAGAGTAGATAATGAAGGAAATAATACAGCACATGACTAATCATTGATTAAAAATAAAACAACTGGGGCTGGGATTGTGGCTCAGTGGTAGAGCGCTTGCCTTGCATGCGTGAGGCGCTGGGTTCGATCCTCAGCACCACATAAAAATAAATAAATAAAGATATTGTGTCCATGTACAACTAAAAAAATATTTAAAAAATAAAAAATAAAAAAAAAATAAAACAACTGGTAAAGTAGATGAAACAAGGCCTGATCTTTGGAAGATGGACTCAGGGTATCTGCTGACTAGTTTTGAGAGGCAGAGATGCTGGGATGCCGTTCTTCTAGATGATAGAGGGCTAGGCTGGCAGGTGCCTGGCTCAGCAGCAGAGGTATTTGATCTTGCTGGGGTCAGCCCTAAAAACCAGGAGAGAGGGCTGTAGTAGATTCATGGAGGGGGATTATGCAGCCAGTCTCTTGCTCCTTTTCCTCTCAGCTTTTCTAGGCTTGCATTGTTTCCCATCTTCAGCTTTGAGGGACCCTGGCATGAGAAGGTCTTATTAGTCCCAGTGGCTTTGGCCACATAGCTGTTGGTTTCCTTTGGTGAATGAAGCTGCCTATGTGAGGCCTGCAGTGCTACCCTGAGAAAGTCTAGTCCCAAGCTCAAGTCCAGCTTCTAGCCTCTGACATCTTGGTGGCAAAGTTTATGGGAAAGAACAATGGTTTGTCTCAACTATTTCTCAGACCAGAGGTACCTGGAGTTGTGGGAAAGACTGGAGGCAAAACCTGACATCTAAAAGGAGTGAGGATTAAATGAGAAAATGACACGGGAGCACCTTGGAATTTATCTATTTCTCTGAAGTATGGAATTATTATGTGTGGCTGGTGTGTTCACCTCAACCAGTGGGGCTTCTCTGTCTCAGAGAGGACAGGGTCTCTGTTTCACAAGAACTTTATGTGTAAAGAATACATGTTTGAAGCCGGGCGTGGTGGCTCACGCTTGTAATCCCAGCACTCAGGGAGGCTGAGACAGGAGAATCGCAAGTTCAAAGCCAGCCTCAGCAAGGGCGAGGCACTAAGCAACTCAGTGAGACCCTGTCTCTACATAAAACACAAAATAGGGCTGGGAATGTGGCTCAGTGGTCGAGTGCCCCTGAGTTCAATCTCCAGTACCAAAAAAAAAAAAAAAAAAAAAAAAGAATACATGTTTGAGGCGCTAAGCAACTCAGTGAGACCCTGTCTCTACATAAAACACAAAATAGGGCTGGGGATGTGGCTCAGTGGTCGAGTACCCCTGAGTTCAATCTCTAGTACCAAAAAAAAAGAAGAATACATGTTTGATCTTAGAGTGAAAGCAGAAATACTGTGAAGATGGGCAGACGAGGCTAGTTCCTTGGTGTTGTGAAAGACTAGATGTCCAAAGGAGACCTGCGCATGGCCTGCCCCTGCAGGGGAGGCTGGTGCTGCCCAGCAGGGTTGGCCAATGGAGCTTCTCACTGTTCTATCCCCCAGCAGAAGCAGCACCAGGTCCAGTATCAGGCAGACAGGATTTGGTTCTACTCACTTAATCCATGACTGAGCAGATATCTACATTTCTCTGAACCTCTGTTTCCTTGTTCACAAAATGGGGGAAGAACAATAGTACCGTCTACCAAGGTGGTCTGGATCAGAAGTAAGACCATAGTGAAAAGCACTTGGTGAACCACTAAGTGCTGGAAATATTCATTTTTTTTTTTAAATTTTTTTTTAGTTGTTGATGAACACAATGTCTTTATTTTATTGCTTTGTATGTGGTGCTGAGGATCGAACCCAGGGCCTCACGCATGCGAGGCAAGCACTCTACCGCTGAGCTACAATCCCAGCCCCGGAAATATTCATTTTTTTAAAAAAATATTTTGTTTAGTTGTAGATGAACACAATATCTTTATTTATTTTATGTGGTGCTGAGGATCGAACACAGTGCCTCACGTATGCGAGGCAAACGCTCAACCGTTGAGCCATAGCCTCAGCCCTGGAAATATTCATTTTATACCTTTCATTTCCTCTGCTGTTGGAGGTGGACCTGCTGTCCTGGTTGGGACCTGGTTTGGGCTTTAGGACACCTCAGCTGCAGCCCTAGTCTCTGAGAGAACAACTTTGGCCTGTGAGACGAAGGTGCCTTCTGAATCCACTGCTCTTTCAAGCCTGCTCTTAGGATATGCCAAAGGCCAATTTCCCAGATGGAGGCCAGGGGGGTGCCAGGAGGGTCAAGGGGACAGGAGGTGAGTCAGAAAGTGGAAGCTATGTTTACATGAGTTTACCTACTCTGCTACTGAGCTTTTGCAGGACCCTCCACCTTCACTACCTTTGCCTTTCCCTCCTGTGTCTCCTTCATCCACCTCATGTCCTTAATCTAGCTAGTGACACTGAAGAGGGTGCAGTTCTGGGATGAGGTGTAAAGCCACAGAAGCTGCCAGGTTCCTAGGGGCCTCTTTTGGGACTCCTTGACCTTGGAAACTTCTTTCCCCTCTCTCCTGGGTCCCAGGTCAATGTACCAGCCGTAACCAGAGGTGCCCCAAGATAAATGACTTTTCCTGGAAGGATGTTACCAATGCTTTGTCCCTGGCCAATATGGTTCTGGGGCTTTTCTCCATCTTCTGCAGCGTCAGCAGGTAGGTCTGGGGCCCAGCCAGCTCTTAGCCAAGCACTGCAGCCCATGGCATGAGGGAAGGGGAGGAGAGTCTAAAGAGCCAGGCCCCACAGCCCTGGGATCAGCTCGGGGCCAGGGAAAAGTGCAGTGTCTTTCAAGTGAGAGACCAAAGTTCTAGCCACAGTTGTGCCACCCACATGATATAAAATCTTTGTTAGGTCACAACTCTGGGCCTCAGTTTCTCCTTCCATAAAATTGAGGTGCTTGCACTATGATCTCTGAAGTTCCTTAAGTTATGGAAGTCTAGAATGGTTTTTATGAGAAAATCAAGAGATTCTCATCTACCATTCGTATTTTCTGATTCTTAAATTAGAATGTATGACCTGTCAGAATATTTGAAATTAGCACTGTTCTGGAAAGTTTAAAACATATATTATGTGCCCCTAAAGCAATTTATGTAAGCAAGTCATGTTTCTATGAATTGAATCATTTCAATGCCTTTGGGAAGGTAGCTCCTTAAAGATAAATCCTTTATAATGCAAATAGCATCCTCCTAATCTGTTTGATTATGTATAACCATCAGCAAGTGATTTCTTTTTGGATCTGTTTCTCATCTATGTAAGAAGATAATGATACTTAAGCTCCCTCCTATGTTAAAATTTTTGTAATTCTCTAAGTTTGCATTTTTGGAGTCTAATAAAATGTACACATGGGCATATCTGTAAGCAGAAAATCTCTGTCTTCTTAGTTCAGCCAAATCTGGGAATGTGGTTTTTCATACCACAATGGTAGGATCAATAATTTTTATTTAGCCTTAGTACCTTTTGGATTCTTACATTGTAATGTAAGAATCAAACATTGTAATCACTGCACAGACTTGGGAATGGACCTCCATTTCTTTAACTAGAAATCAATGATAGAAAGATAGCTGGAAAGTCCTGCAATATTTGGAGATTAAACAACATACTCCTCTAAATGATACATGGATAAAATAAATCTCAAAATAAATCTAAAAATATTTTGAACTAAAAATTAACATACAATTTACCACAGTTTGTTGGATGCAGGGAAAGCAGTGCTGAAATGGAAATTCATAGCATTGAATGCATTTACAGCCATGCATTGCTTGAGAAATGCAATATTAGGTGATTTTGTTGGAATATCATAAACTAAGAAAGCAAGCTATGACATCACTAGGTGATATAATCTTATAGGACCACTGTCTTTTATATTGTACATATGGTCTGTGGTAGACCAAAATGTCATTATATGGTACATTATTGAATTAGAAAAGAAGATGAAAAATCAATAATCTAAATTTTCACTTTAGAAAACTAGAAAAAAAGAACAAATTAAATTCAGGGCAGAAAAAAAGAAATAATAAAAATAGGGTTAGGGGGCTGGAGTTGTGGCTCAGTGGTAGAGCACCTGCCTAGCATGTGTGAAGCACTGGGTTCAATTCTGAGCACTGCATATAAATAAATAAATAAAATAAAGGTCCGTCAACAACTAATAAAAATATTTTAAAAAATAGGGTTAGGGGTACAGCTCAGTGGTGGAACAGTTGACTCACATGTGCAAAGCCCTGAGTTCAATCCTCAGTACCACACCAAAAATAAAAAATAAAGTGACAATTATAGAAATTAAAATAGGAAGTTAATAGAGAAAATCAATGAAAACAAAAGCTGATTTTTTTTTGAAAAATGTCTATAAAATTGATATACCTCTGGCCTGGCTAACCAAGAAAAGGAGAGAAGACACAAATTACCAGTATCAGAAATTAAAGAGGCTCCTACAAATGGATGGATGAAATGGATCAATTCCTTAGAAGATATAAGCTACCAAAACTCACACCAGGAGAAATAGATCATCTGAATAGGTTTATCTCTGTCAAATGATTTATTTAGCATGCACCCCTCATTTTACAAGTGGGAGTACAAAGGCCTAGAGGAGGATAATGATTTTTCTGAGAATTCACAATGAGGTAGTGGCAGGGGCTGGACTAGGTCCTAGGAATGATACCTGGGCCATCAAATATGCTGGAAATTTTGAGTGGGGACCCTTAGTGATTACCAAAGGGATTTAGGGAACTCCTTTAAGAAGACGGGTTAAGCCAGGTGCAGTGGCACATGCCTATAATCCCAGTGTCCCTGGAGCCTGAGACAGGAAGATTTCAAGTTCAAGGCCAACCTCAGCAATTTAGTGAGAGCCTGCCTCTAAATCAGTCGATTAATCAGTCAATCAATCAAAAGGACTTGGGAATGTTAGCTTGGTGGTAGAGTACCCCTTAGTACCAAAAAAAAATCCTTAGTACTAAAAAAAAAAAAAGTCTGTGGGTTAAGTGTTTGGGAAGTATATAGGTATATGTGAGGGTGTGAGTGTATATGGGTGTAAGGTGGAATATACTAGAAAGGATGTGAGCATGGGGGACATGCTTGTGTGGGCATTGTGTCAGGGAATATATTAGTATATAGTGGGGGAAGCAGTTGTCCAGTGGGGACTAAAATGAACTGTCCTATTCGGGCCTGCTGGCCTGTACTTTAGGAAACCCCAGTGTGCCTCTTGGATGCTTCTGATCAGCTTTCTGCTAGACACGGCAGTAGGGGCTATGACCAGACAACTCAACATCTTCTGCAAATCAGGTGAGTCCTGGCGTCAGGCCCCTAATCCCTGCCCCTGGGAGCATCCATCTTGGGTCACTATCCACTCTCTAACATCCATCAGACTTTCATCATCATCTTTCATTTCTGTTCATGTGCCTCTGAGAATAGCTGAGCAGCTCTGGAGCAGGCATTAAGGAGCCTTGCAGCCCAGGCCCAGCTCCTCTGTAGGCTCACTTATCCATCTTCGGGTAATTCTTATCCTGGCATTCAGTGTCCTCATCTACCCTGCCAACCTGTTCTGGGTGGATCCAGGTATTAGAGAGGAAGTGGGGAGATGAAAAACTACCTTAGGCAGAGCTTCTGGTTTAAAATACCATGAAATGTCTGTAAGATTTTGCTTGAATAAAGGGTCCCACTGCTTGTCATTTTGCAGCCAATCATAGTGCAACCTTTAAGCAATGGGGAAATTAATACCTAGAGAGGGAAGGACTTGCCGAAGACCACAAGGTCAGTCAGAGGCAGAGCTGAGAGGAGACTTTGATCTTCAGACCACTCTAGGGGAGTAGCTGCTGCCATCTGGGACCTTAGGACTCCTGCAGCCCTACCCAACGACACCCACCCAGCGAGGCTAAGGTGACAATATATGAGTGTAAGTTCCAACCTTGGGCCTCTCCAACAGGAGCTGAGCTGAATGACTTTGCTGTCTTCACCACCTTTGGCCTGGCCTCGGCCCTTCTCCTTGGTGTGGATGGGCCTCTGAATGGGTTCCTGGCCATCATCTATGTGTTAACCACCTCTTTCCGCCTGTGTTTTTATTCAACTGGTGAGTGGAACGTAGGTAGCGTTAGGAAGTGAGGGCAGGGGCCATAGACAGGGAGGAGCTGTTGGAAACCAGAAGCCCTCTTCCTTCCTTCTTGCATGCCCATGTCCCCCAAAGGTTTCAGGTTACATGGATAGAGCCCTCATCTGAGAGAGGTCCTCATTTATTGGAGCAGCTGTACCTCTTTCACTGTGTGAGTTTTGGTTGGAGAACATCACTTCATGGACTCTAGAAATGGAGGTCACACTCCAGTTCCCCCAAACAGGAGAAAGCTAGCTGTGGCAAGGGCAGTTACTTCCCTAAGGCTACAGAGGTAGGGAGAGCAAGTACAGGACCTACTTTGGGGCAACTAGCTTAGTTATGTGTCAGCTTTGACTAGTTGCCCCAAAGGACCCCTTTCAGCAGGGACTTCCCAGGGGCCAGGGCACATGCAGACCCACACAACATCTGTTTGTGAACAACTAAATGATCTGCAGCTGCCACTGCCTCTGGACCTAAGGGAATTTTGTAGTCTAGGAGGGGAAGATCCAGGATTGGGGATGTAGCTCAGTGGAAGAGCACATGCCCAGGGTGTGCAAGGTACTGGGTTCAATTCCTAGTACCTCAAAGCAAACAAACCCAAGGAGGGGAAGACCCAAGAAAGGCTGGATTCATTTAGATGCCACTAGAGCAGCAGAAGCAGCTGACCCCATGTTTCTTCCCTGGCAGGAGTTTCCTTCTCCTATAAGGGTCTCCCCTGCCCCTATGCTTCCTGTGTGTTGGCTTCCACCTCCCTTCTGACCAAGGGCAACACTTTCATCCTCTGCTGCATGGCTTCACTTATGATTCTATTCATGATAGACCAGAGCTACTACCCATATGATGAGACTCTGGAGTCAGACAATTGGAAAAAAGTGGTTTATATGGGAGGTGAGTGAAAATGTTGTTTTCAAATTTCACTAGTGGTGGATTTATTAATATTGCCTTTCATGGCTACTCCAGCATTCCCTATCTACCTTACCTTGCTTTATTTTTCACCATAGAATTCATCATCATCTGACATAGTATATATTTACTGGTTTTAAAAAATTGTCTGTGAATGCTTAACCTACACCTCTGAGCATGGTGGCATATGCCTGTAATTCTAGGAGCTCAGGAGACTGAGGCAGGAGGATTGCAGGTTCAAGGCCAGCCTCAGCAACTTAGTGACACCTTGTTTCAAAATTAAAGTTAAAATAAAAACCAGGTGCCATGGCACATACCTGTAATCCCAGCACTTTGGGAGGCTGAAACAGGAGAATCACGAGTTCAAAGCCAGCCTCAGCAACAGCGAGGTGCTAAGCAACTCAGTTATACCCTGTCGCTAAATAAAAAACACAAAATAGGGCTGGGGATGTGGCTCAGTGGTTAAGTACCCCTGAGTTTAATCCCCGGTACCAATAAATAAAATAAACAAACAAACAAACAAATAAAATAAAAAAGGATGGGGGGGCTGAAGTTGTAGCTCAGTGTTAGAGCACTTGCCTGGCATGTGTGAGGCACTGGGTTCGATTCTCAGCACCA
>CM053400.1:29699771-29760716 GCA_028644305.1 Xerus rutilus
CAATCTAGACACAGTTCCTGCTCAGAATTGACAGATGGGGAGAAAGATACCAAGGCAGAAATAACTAGAAACATATGGTATTTTTTTTTCTTTCAAGGCCAGTCTCAGCACGTTAACAAGACCCCATCTCAAAAAAAGGAGTTAACTGTGGATGTAGCTTAGCGGTAGAGCACTCTGGGTTCAAGTCTTAGTACTGAAAAGCCTAGCACAAACCACCGGGCTTGGACATCCTGGGCACAGTGTGTTACAGATCAGTTAGGGGACGTTTTCTATTAATGTGGGATCTGCTGGCCATGGCCAACCTTGCACCCAGGCCTTTCTAGGGATGGCAGTCTCAGGTCTGCTGGGTTAACTCCTTCCTGCATACATAAAGTATACTATTATTCATTTTTCCCATATTAAACTCAAAGAAATTAGGAAGTTCCCCCACCCCTATGAAGGATCTGGGCAACTCACATTTATTCTAGGCTAGGACTGGTTTCTGATCTGAAATCAACAAAATGGAATTTAGGGTCACACTAGGGTACAATTGTCTAGTTACTTACACATATCCACTAAACTGAACTTAAAGACAGGGCTCCTGTCTCTTTTTTGCTGCTGTTTCTTGGGGACTGTGAATGATATCTGAAGGATGGGAAGAAGGGGAGGGAGCCATGTAAAGCAGCTTCATCAGAACTGAGTGTCTGTTTTGCTTCTTGCAGGTGTCTTCATGCTGTTTTTCTCCCCATTCTCTCTCACTGCGTTTTACTGCCTGATGTGGTCGCTCTCCTACATCTTTTTTCCGGATGCCCTGTGGGGCCGGGCAGCCTGTTTTAGACTCTAGCACCGAGGAGCTGAAGCTCTACCAACTCCTGCCGACCTCTGTGGGGTTTGTGCCAGCACATCGGGCCAAGCCTGGCCTTATTCTCACTAAAGCTTTTACTTGTGCCCGTGTTGTCATTTGTTAGATAATGCGGTCTCTGTTGTCTTGAACCACAGCAACCCACAGTAAGCCTGGAAACTATTGCTTCTTTCTCTTTGTTCAGGGTTCTGATTCTCTCTCTCTTTTTTTTTTTTTTTTAAATTTTTTTTTTAGTTGTAGATGGACACAATGTCTTTATTTTATTGCTTTGTATGTGGTGTTGAGGATCGAACCCAGGGCCTCATGCATGTGAGGCAAGTGCTGTACCACTGAGCTACAATCCCAGCCCCCTGATTCTCTTTGAGGCAAGACTTGTACATGTTACGTGGAACAGATTTTTTTTTCCCCAAGCTAAGTATGAGCCAAGCTTGTGTTCCAGCTCTGTCACTAGCTGGCTGACCTGTGCATTAAGGTGTATCCCGTGGAAAAGAGAGAAGGCCTCCAGAGTTGGTATGGCCTCCCTCTCAACCCTGCTAGATCAGAATTACCCAAGTGTTGGGGTGGCCTCATGTTTTACATTTGCAGACTCTGAAGAACCTGTCACAGGACAATTAGGCTGCCCACTTGGAATATGTGTAGAGCCTTGTAACTTAAAAATTCTGCATTTTAACAGTTCAAAGCTCCTGCCTGTTGCTTCCATACAGATTAGATGCATTGGCAGCACAGGCGCATCCTCTGGCTTCCCGGATCTCTTACATGCATTTTCTTTCCTAAACTCTCAAATACTAAACTCTAGATAGTCGAATGCTACTTCATCTCCTAACAAAACGAATCAAATAGAAATAAACAGTATTGTAAAGTTGTACCTCGCAGAGAGCATGGATCCACTGGATACAGTGAGCCCCTAGTATGGCCTCTGGACTTTGGATCCAGATGGGATGCCAAAAAGATTGCTGGTAAATTCTGCTCCTTGCCCAAAGGTGGCGCCAGAGCACCTTTTACCACACATCTGACTTTGAAGTTTTCATAAGTGTATGTGGTAAAAATGCATCAAATCTACACTTGGATTTTTAAAAAGTATCAATCCAAAGAAGCCCACATCACTCTGGTTTGGCTGTAGAGGAGCAGGTAGCATCCTCCTCTCCATTGCTTTCTAGTCATGTCTCTCTCTGTTATGTCATTTGTATGCCATCATGGTTAGATGAATGTTGTGTCTCACTTAAGTTTTAAACTGCTTCAGTTTACATTTACATAGTTCTGTGACCTGCCACAGTGCCTAACACTCAATGTTTACTTTGTAGATGAATTGATTTGTGGGTTCTAGTGAGTTATGCACAAGGTTACTATACTATAATAACTTAGTAGGAATTTTAAGGGCTCAGACATATCCATGATGTCCTTTATGCTATGTGTTCATGTCCATGTGGTCTTATACTTAATCAAAATAGTTTAGGAACTCAAATTTGAAAGCTGTCTTCACATAAACTCTTAGGGGCCATCAGCAAACACAGTGCCTGGATAGAGTAAGTACTAAAAAAACAATTTTTTTCCTTCCAATTTTGTGTTACTCTCAAGCAGCCAAATTTAGTTCAGAAACCTAATTGAGATTATCCAAAGATGTCCTCTTCTTGAATAACACCAGTTATCAGAGTTGACCTCAAATGACTTCTGGCTGTTTCTGTGTTCAAAGGAAAAGGATATATGTGATTCTGAAAGAGAATTCCCATTTCCATTTTAAGTGACAACAGGTGAGTTAAAATAAATATATAGGCCTCCATGAGGACTCATTTGAAAAGTAAAACACTCGTTTGAAATCTGTCAATTGTGACTAACAGTAATATTTCATACTTTATTACCTCAATCTTTTCAATGTTACTGACAATAGGACAGTTATGGGTCAGCTGAGAGCTGCTTCCTTACAACTCCATGGAAGTATGGTGACACTTCTCCATCAGCTGGGCCCTCAGGTGCATGCTCCTCATTCAGTCCTTTACTTCCTACACAGTGATTTCCTAAAATAGAACAGCTCCTCTTGAGCTTCCTCTTAGGAACAAGTGAGAAGGTCAAGAACTTAACAATGCCCGTCTTAAATGAATAAAGAGAGTCTGAGGAGTCTAGGCAGTTCTACTGGCCTTAAACTCTGGGTTGAGTGTAGGTGTCCCTCTTGATCAGCTATTTCCAACCTGAAGGGCTCCTCTTTCTGTCTGGCAAGCAGACTCAAATGACAGAGAATTCTGTTACATTTTAGCTCTGTGAACTTGAGTAAAATTTTTTTTAAATATATTTTTAGTTTTCAATGGACCTTTATTTAATTAACTTATTTCTATGTGGTGCTGAGAATCAAACCCAGTACCTCACCCATACTAGGCAAGTGCTCTATCACTGAGCCACAACCCCAGCCCTGGAGTAAAATGTTTAATCTCTCTTAACCTACTTCCTTATCATGAAGTGGAAGATTTACTTCCTCCCAGGGTTTTATGGACTAAATATGACACATAAAACAGAATAGTGAATGACATGTAAAAGTTGTTAAATGCTAAATTGCTTTTTCCCCATTCTCCCTTCCTCTTCCCATATATATCCTACAACTTAAAATCATGTTAATAGTTAATATGTACAATGTACATACAGTAAATTCATAATTAACATTTACTGTTTGTACTGTATGACTCACTATATGCCAAGAATCCTCGCATTTTACTGTTTCACTTAATGCCCTCAACAATCAGGTGAGGTAGGTCACCACAGGCTTAAGGCCAGCAGCTCTCAAAAGTATGGTCTGCAGACCTCTGGGGTTCCTGAGGCCCTTTCAAGATCAAAATTATGTTCCCAGTAATCTGGAAACAGACTACAATGTTACTGTGATTTTTTGCTAATGGAGCAAAAGCATGTCTTGGTGTGACTCTAGATGGTCTTGGGAGTCAGGGGACTTTCTACCACTACCAGCTCCCATAAGAAAAACAAAGCAGTTTCACTTAATGCTTTGGGTGAGGCAATAAAAGTTATTAATTTTATTAAATATTCACTCTTGAGCACACCTTTGTAATATTTTCTGTGCAACGAAATGGAAAACATGCCTGAAATACTTCTGCTGCATACTGAGGTAATGATGTTTTCTCCAGGAAAAGTCCTGGTTTGAGTTTGAGCTGAACTGACTTCTTTTCTTATGAAACAACAAAGGATGATTGACAGACAAACTAGGGTTGTTCAGACTGGTTTTCTTGAAATATGAATTGAGTGAGTCAAGAAACATTCTTTGTTGCCAGGGATAAAATTTGGATTTCCATGTGAAAATCTGATTTTGGGAAAACTTGTATCTACCACTGTGAGCTTGATCACTTTCTAATACTCTTCAAGAGTTTTCCCTTGAGCTTGGTGGGATATTAATGAATATGTACTTTGAATGTTGCATAATACAATGTGTTAACATTGGGAAGACCAGCACAATGCAGTGAACAATATTTTCTAAATGACCAATGCTTGATGTTACAAAACCATGCATGAGTGAAAGATCTATTCAAAGGGCAAGATTCAAAGACCAAAGGATTTTAATGTATTAAAGTACAAAAAGTTCATTGATATGGTATCAGATTCCATGTTGCAATTAACCTTTAAGAAATAATCACTTGCTGAGTTGGGGTATAGTATCAAAGAATATCTACAATAATGTAAAAAGGCTTTTAAAATACTCCTCTCTTTTCTAACTATATTATCAATGCAAGGCCAGATTTTCTTCCCATATTTCAACCAAAATAACATGAGAATCCAGAATATGGAACCAAATATGAGAATCTAGTTGTTTCTGTTAAGCTGGATATTAAGTTTGCAAAAATGTAAAACAATGCCATCCTTCTCACTTAAAAATTTTGGAAAAAAATATTCCTACAAAAATGTTATTTATGGCATAGTGCCTGTAATCTCAGCAACTCAGAAGGCTGAGGCAAGAGGATTTCAAGTTCCAGGACAGTCTGACAATTTACTGAGATCCTGTCTCAAAATAAGTTCTGAGGATGTAGTTCAGTGGTAGAGTGCCCTTGGGTTCAATCTCCAGTATCACACATGCTTGTGCACATGCACACACACACACACACACACACACACACACATTATTAACTTATAATGGACTTGTATTGTTTTAAAATTAATATTTTTCAAACTTTTTTTTTGGTACTGGGGATTGAACTCAGGGGCATGCAACCACTGAGCCACATCCCCAGCCCTATTTTGTGTTTTATTTAGAGACAGGGTCTCATTGAGTTGCTTAGTGCCTCACCATTGCTGGCTTTTCAACTTGCGATTCTCAAATTCCAGAAGTGCTGGGATTACAGGTGTGTGCCACTATGCCTGGCTTTTTCCAAACTTTTGTTCATTTCTAATATGGCAAAAATGATACATACAACCTGCATAAACAAAAGTGCTTTTGGGTTCTTAATTTTGAGTGTAAAAATGTCCTGAAACCAAAAAGTTTAAGAATAATTACCTAGGGAGATTAAAACTTGCACACAATTAGTTAAGTAGTAGACCTAATTAAACCTAGGCAGCCTGACCTCAGTCATTGTTCTCATTATTGATTTTTTGATGTAGGGCTTCAAAAAGATGATCTCTTACCTCTGAAAAACTGGAAATGGATTGCATCAGGATTAGGGAATTCTAGGCAGAGGAGGAGAAATGTGTTCCTAGTTTTCGCTGATTATACCTATAAGCGCCTTGGCATTCAGTGCTATTCCAATTATGGGCACAAAGGCATCTGGAGCCCTTACCCTGGTATTACTCAGAAAGTGAATCTTTTTAATTTAAAATATGAATAAAATGATGACCTATTCCTGTCTTGGGTCAGGCTTATTTATTTTTTACAGTGCTGGGAATTGAACCCAGGGCCTTGTGCATGCCCGGCAAGTGCTCCCCCACTGAGCCACATCCCCAACCCCTCAGACATCTTCTTGTACTCAAATTTCTTTGTAAAGCTATAGCTCAGTAAGAAACAACATTTATATCAAATTCAGCATATGAATATGAATGTATATAAATGTATAAACCTGAAACTAAAGTTTTATATAAGGTTTTTTGTTTATTCATTAAACAATATCCTTACCATATATGATTTTGGTTTCTTTTCTTCCTTTTTTTAGGTGCTGAGGATGAACCCAGGGCCTCAGCATGCTAAGCACAGACTCTACTTCTGAGATACACTCCCAGCCTTCACATAGGATATTTTCTAATTTATCATCTCATTAAAAAGAAAATTCAATTTAATAAGCTGATTTTACAACCACCTACAGTTTGAAAAACACTGCCCTACTAGGGTGCTTCTCCAGAACAAAAGTACACCCACGGATGAGACATGTTAATGCAAGCAGCTACTAATGAAGGGTCAGAATCTTTCCAAATAATCTCATGTATTACTTGGTTATTAGAAACTTGAAGCATTTCCTATGAAACAATCTGAAAGGTAGTTGGGAAGGGAAACAGTATTATCCAGCACAAACATTATTTATTTCTCAATAATGATCCTGAGAGGAAGAAACATTCCATTATGTAGATGGGAAAAATGAGGCTCAGAGTGGTTAACAGATACTTAACCCAGGTCATTTGACTCCAAACTGCTCTTTCTGGTATATTAACAGCATTTCCTTATGTTTATAGGGACTTCCTTGAACCCCCACTCCTCCAAAAAGAACAAAAGAAAAAATTCAGCCAAAATTTAGCAGGACACTATAGAACTTTAATTACCATTAATGGGAATAATCTACATAGAGATTATTTAATTATAACTTGGGCTCTCAAAAACACATCCTCACAGTGGTAGCAAGTTTCTAATACTCCCTTTACTCCACCGGGAGTTTCTGATACTTCCTTAACTCCTAAAATAAGCCACAGCAGTGGGAATAATATTCTCAGTGACTTCAGAAGCAGAAAGGAGGCAGAGAAGATGGGGACAGCTTGAGATGTTTCCTGCACACAGTAGGGAAAATACAGGCATTTTCAGGTTGGAGTAAGGGAGATGGTAGTGTTTGTCTCCTCTGCCCTGAGAATCTGCCTTATTTCCATCTTTGTTCAGCTCTGACATCTTTCTCCCCCACTCCCAAATAAAATATCCTGAAAGAATAATCTCTGTCCATTTGCTCAGCATTAAAATAACTCTGCTGCCAACATGTTGCTATGAACTACCTACCATTCCTGATACAAAGTTGTTTCCTGAGGCAGAAACAACTTTACATTTCTACCCCTAAAAATGGAAGTTGGATGGGTGGATGTTTGGTTTCTGAAGGACAGTCTGAATTTTCCCATCACAAACCTAACCCTCACACAATGGCACCCAAAACAAAAACCAAAAATACTTGTTCTGCCCCCTTGCTGTCAGCATGAGCCTACTGCTAGTGCTCTGCAATCACAGGTAAGGGGGACCCTAGCTTTTAGTCTATATCCCTGGCTAGTGGCTCAAGTGGGAATCAAGGTCACACATTTTTACCTGTGTGAGGAAAGTCTGTGATCAGCAGGGTCTTCAGAGCTTTAGCCCCTGAGGAATTGCACCAGAAACAGCCATGTTCCTCCTCTCTACCCAGGAAGGGTGCCATCACGCCAGCATTTCTTATCTACCACATTCTTTACTTTCTATGGGTAGGCACTCCCAAGCTAAAGTATGAGCAAATGAACATGTCTTTAGTATTTTATTTGCATTTTTAGAGAAGATACAGTTTCACAAGAAACACTGATTTTTCTTGAACAATAGAAAAAGGTTTTTAAAAAACAATCTATTGTCTTAGAAGAAGACAAGTCTCTTCAGCAAGCCAGGGCCAATTCATAGTGGAGGAACCAGTGAAGTGGAAGTTACACATAGGAAGAAAGTTCAGATTTCTGCATCATTGTCTTCTTGTCTCTAAGGCTCCAAATGGACCACCTTAGCGTAATACTGGTAATAAGCTCACAAAGCCTCCAGGGGGTCCCACGGTTGCATACAGGGCTGGCTCACTCTCCAGGAGGCTGCATCTGTTTACAGAACTCATCAAACTGCTGCTGCTCCAGTTCTGTCATGACTCTGTTGAGGGCATAGATCTGAATGGAGAAACAGATAGATTAGCAACGGAAGCAGCTGCTCAGCACAGTCTTCAGACACAAGAGGCCAATTCATCTGAAAATGCTGGAACTGTGCCAGTAATGGTAACGCAGTGAGGGTGATTTGGGAACAGGAAGGTCGGTATTAATTCCATTTGGGGACTCATGAAGCAGTGAGGGGGTTGACTTGGTCTTTAGGGAATGGTAGGGTCTGAAGAGGTAGAGATGGAATGGGACCTGATAGATAATGGGGGGAGGACATTATGCATAAACAAACATGAAGGAAAAGAAAGGATCAGATCAGACATGTGAAAAGTGGGAGTCTACACCTTCTTCCTTATTCTTTCTTCCTGACAGTAATTAATCTATTCCATTAAGAACAGAAACCAATCATAAAACTTCCCAATTTGTAAATATGTGTTTCTGTGTGTGTGTCTAGGAGATAAAACTTGGTTAACTGAAAAGAAGACAGGAAAGGAGAAAAAAAAAAGAAATGAGAGGGGACAAATAGAAAATACAACATAAGAGCAGATAGTAATAAAATAACAACCAAACATACAAGAGAGGATCCACAACTGCAAGACGGTTCTTGAAAAGTCCTAAAACCCCCTACAAACCAGACATGCCTGATCAATATGAAGAGGGAGTGGGCACGACAAGCACCGGCAGGAACGGAAAAGAGCACAGGACCATTGCCGTGTCAGAGATGAAAACAAAACATCATGAATTTGTGTTAATATATTTGAAAACTTCGTATTTCTAGAAAAAGCAAACTGAATTGATCAAAGTTTACTAGAAAGCTTGATCCTATAATCTTTAAGGAAAAAGGAATTCCACACAGTGATGAAGTGTCAACCACCACTACAAATAGTTCCCCCCAAAATGTTAATGCTGATGGTGAAAATGGTAAATTGTATTTTATGTATGTTTTGCCACAATGATTGAAATGGTTAAATGTTGAATGCTTGGTGCAATGGTGCATGCCTGTAATCCCAGCGGCTCAGGAAGCTGAGGCAGGAGGATTATGAGCTCAAAGCCAGCCTCAGCAATTTAGTGAGACCCTGTCTCAAAACAAAAAAAAGTGCTGATGATGTGATTCATTGTTTAAGCACCCCTGGGTTCAATCCCTAGTACCCCTCTCCCCCCAAAAAAAGTTAAAGTGAAAAGAGCTAGTCACAGGGAAGACACACACACACAATGTATATAGAAGTTCAGAAACATACAAAACTAAATGATATATTGTTATGGTACAAAACATTATTTAGGAGTACATATAGTAAATTCATAGAGAACAGCAAGTGTGAAATATAAACAAAAAATTAAGCAAAGAGAATATTGCTTGTGTAAAGGGTCAGGTACGTGACCAGAAAGGGGTGCTGGTAGTTTTCAAGTTCTGGTCATGAACTAGTTCTTAAATCGAATGGTAGATACAAGGGTGTTTTATCACACCTACATTATATGCGTATGTGTGTGTATTTTTCTAAAAATCTCTGCTCCATTCATTCGGTAACTAACAAGCATTTGTAATCTGCATATTACTGTGTTAGGGACTGAGAGGGATAAATAGCTTCTTGGAGCTCGCCACATTAGGAAGGCAGTGGCAGGAGAAAAGGGAAAACATTAGGCAGGGGAAGAAGAGATTCAAAATGGGTCAGGGTGTCCAAGCCAAGGAATGAAAGGCTTTTGGTCAAGAAGGAAAGGGTCACTAATAGTGTCAAATACTGCTTCAACTGCCAAATGTGCCTCATTCCCATTCATCCCCCACATCTCCTTCATATTGAACTTTCTTCACATTGAACTTTCTGGAATGCAGCATCTTTGCAGAGCTGAATGGAAAATACTTCTTCCTGCAAGGGGTCTTGTCACATTGCTATTTTAGGCAATTACATTCCAGGCAATACAGATAAAGAAAATAACAAGGAAGCTGTAGGGCAAAGCAAAAAACAGTCAAGGTTCAAAAGGCCCGTTCAAACGATAGGCCTGCCCCTCTGATCACCTTGTCACTTTGCTTTAAAGTAAGAATAATACCTCCCACCTCAGGGTCATGTTTTATATATCCACATCTTATTCCAGGAAGGATTTACAAAGGGTAAAATGGGAATAACAATAATACCTGTGTTGGTGTGGGGATTATAAGTGTTCATGCATGTGCAGGCTCGGCCCAGGCCTGGCACATCCTAAGAGCTCAACAAGTGCCACCTGCCACTAGACTGCAAACCCAGAATACATCTCAGCAAGTGAACACAAACATGATGTTCATTTTGCAGTCCACATGAGGAAAGCAAGCACACTGCTTGGAAGCATGATGATTCCTGATCATAACTGCTGCTGCTTGTAGAATGCCTTCTCTGAGCCAGGCACTGTATTAAGTGCTTTACATATGACATTTCTATTCTTTATAACAGTCTTGTGAGGTGGACACTAGCATCCTCATTTTACTAAGAAGACACTGAAGAATAGAGGTTCAGCCAGGTGCAGTGGTGCCCAGCTGTAAGCCCAGCTGCTCGGGAGGCTGAGGCAGGAGGATTGTAAGTTCAAAGCCAGCCTCAGCAGTGGCGAGGCGCCAAGCAATTCAGTGAGACCCTGTCTCTAAATAAAATACAAAATAGGGCTGGGGATGTGGCTCAGTAGTTGAGTGGCCTTGCGTTCAATCCCTGGTACCAAAACAAAAACCAAACCAAAAACATATCTGAAGAATGGAGGTTCAGAGAGATTAAGCATCTTTTCCAGGATCATTGTGATGTGAAGTCAGACAAATAATTTTAACTTCTGCGACCTCACAGGAAGAGTGTCAATAAGGATATGAACAATGTTCTCAGTGTCTATCTTTATAGTGTGCATAAGAGATTATTTCATAGGGTTGTTTCTTATATCAACCCTCAAACTGTTTCCCAAAGCATGATGCAATAAAATCACCCAGTGAAGGAAAGGGCAGAACTACCTGTTAGAACCCAAGACCACATAGCCGGGCGCGGTGGTGCATGCCTATAACCCCAGCACTTTGGGAGGCCGAGACAGGAGAATCACAAGTTCAAAGCCAGCCTCAGCAACAGCAAGGCGCTAATCAACTCAGTGAGACCCTGTCTCTAAGTAAAACACAACACAGATGTGTTGGAGATCTGGCTCAGTGGTTGAGTACCCCCGAGTTCAATCCTTGATACCAAAAAGAAAAAAAAAAAAAAAAAAAACCAAAAAAAAACCCCAAGACCACAGCTTTCAGATGGTCTGCCTTAATCCAGAGGTAGATTTTCATTTACAGATTAACTTTAGACATGCTGTCACATTTATTGAATCTACTGGAATGAAAGCTCATGAGGGCAGGGACTCTGCTTTGTCTAGTCATGTGTCTCAAGTTCCTATAACAGTGCCTACACAGCAGCATGGCTCAATGTTTATTTGTTTGCAGTACCGGGGACTGAACCCAGGGCATGCTAGGCAAGCACTCTTCCACTGAGCTACATCCCTGCCCTTTTCATTGTGAGATAGATTCTTGCTAAATTGCCCAGGCTGGCCTTGAACTTGTTATCCTCCTGCCTCAGTTTCCCAAGTAGCTGGGATTACAGGTATGTGCCACCATGCTCAGTTTCTGTATTTATTTATCAAATGGATCAGATAAATAAAATTAAAAGTTCAACAATATTAAGGAGTGAGAAGTCTCTTACTGCTAGTGGGGGTGCGATCCCTTTCAAAGCAATTTGGCAATGTTGAGTAAAACTGAGAATGTGCCCAGTAACTCTTCCAGTTAAATATACTATAGATATCCTAGCACAGGTGCCAAAGGAGACATCTCAAAGGTTTTTACTGCAGCAAACCTTTTTTGTTTGTAAAAGCAAAAAAAAACTATATCTGTCCGTCACTGGAGCAATGGGTAAGTATACAAAATAAGGTAGATTCATAAAATAAGACTACTGTAGAGAGAAATTAACTAGATTCTTATGTTAACATGAAGAGCTCTAAAATAATGTGAACAAAATCCAAAAATGCACAGAATTTTATTAATGTAAAAAATTAAAACACAAGGATATTGTACATTGTTCAAGGATATCTATTAATGTATTTGAATGTAAATGTATAAAAATATTGCTTACCTTTGGGAAGGGAAAAAGGAAAAAGGAAATAAAAGGGACTTCAATTTACATGTGATTTTTATTTATCTTATTTTTAAAAGAATCCAGGCAAACGTGACAAAATGCTAACCATTATCAATCTGTGGTGCTGAGGAGGCTTTTGCTATAATAGTCTAATCTTCTATACTCTTTAAATTTCTCAAAAAAACAAAATGAAAAGGGAGAAAAAGACCAGTAAGCCTTTTCCTGATATTAAATATTAAAATACTCATGTCTGGATGTGTTTTTAACTTTAGCATTACAAACAGTTTAAAGCTTTTTGGGGGGGAGAGGTGCGGGGTGGTCCTAAGGATTGGCATTCTACCACTAAGCTACATCCCTGGCCCATTTTATTTTTTATTTTGGACAGGCTCTCACTAAGTTGTTCAGGCTGGCCTCAAATTTGTGATCCTTCTGCCTCAGCCTTTTGAGTTGCTGGGATTACAGGTGTGCTCTGCAACAATCAGCTCAGTTTGAAGTTTTTCATCTTTAAACTGATTTTGAGTGTTGAGAGAACAAAGGAACACATGGGTAGGTTTAAAGCTTGGGGCTTTACCTGCTATGAGTATCTACTTTTTGTACCAATTCCAGAACATGTATGCTGGAGTGTCAAACCCTGGTTTGCTTGTCTGCTTTCCCCTGCCTGCCCCCAATTCTGACCTTCCCTTATGCATGGCTTCTTTATCCTACCACAAAAGTCAGGAAATCATCTGAAGTCTTGGTCTGGTTTGAGATTCTGACACTAACTTGGTACTGTGACTTGGGGCTGCCATGTCACCATTCTGGACTTCTCTAAACCTGGGAGAACCCCTTCTTGCCTGGAGGCATGCAGGACTCCTCCTCAGTTCTTCCTTCTATTGTTTTGCTATTGCAGCATCTTATCCAGCAGACTACAGGCATACAGAGCCCCCTCCTCACTCTCACCTCTGCTCTTTGTCTTTGCTTCAGCTCCTGCTGGGCTGATTTCTGCTTAGCTTTCTCCACTCTGCTGACAGGTTCTTTAACTTTGGATTTTTCCTTTCGTGCAGGTGGATCCATGGCTTGGCTTCTGAAAAGTTCTTTGCTCTGACCTGGATTGGTACAGAAAGAGGCAGATGAAAGAAACAGAAGAGAAGAGAAAAGAAGGAAAGGAGAGGGAAGAGGAGGCGCACGCAAGAAAGGGAGGGGAGAGAGGGAGAGGCTAGTAACTCGCCTAATAGTAACTCAGCCCATTCCTTTGACAGGTGAGGCAGATAGAGTGACCTGATAGAGGAGAGTAAGGCCGACTGCCATGACCCCACTGGACGTCCCTAGGCAAGTCTCCTTCCCACTCTGAGCCTTAGTTTTCTGTCTGCAAAATGGAGCAATGATCCCTTCCCTGGCCTCCCTCCAACAACAACCGCGTGAGCATCAGCTGAGAAGGCCCAGTGACAGCGGTCCATACAAGCAGCTGCTGTGCCCAGCGCGGCACGGTTACAGTTAGGACACAGAGGCCGAGAGGGCAGGCCGGCCCAAGTTCAGCAGCGGGGAGGTCGGAGCCCAGCATCTGGGCCACTACGTCCCCCATCGCCAACCCCGCAGCCGCCGGCCCACTCCGTCCACTGGACATCCGCCGCCGGCGCTCCCCAGCCGGCCAGCCGGGCCCACAGCCCGCCCCGGCCCGCCCCCCGGCCCGCCCTGGAGCAGCGACGGCCCCCTCCCTAACCCGCGGCAAAATGGCGGCTCAGGAATCGATGCCTTCCCTACCGGGCCTCGGACTCTCGGCCTCCACACAGTCGCAGACCCAGGCCACGTGGAGGACACCCTCGCCTCTCCCCTTCCGCTGGACCCGAGAGTCCAGCCCGCCACCCGCGGACTGGGCGGGCAGCGCCGGGGAGGGCGGGGCCGCGAGTGGAGGGTCCCCGGCCCGCGGGAACCACCGCGCGTGCGCAGAGAGCACGTCGGGGCGGGATCGGGGGAGCCTGGGCGGGGCCGGGGCGGGGTGGGCCGGGGTAGGGGCGGGGTCACAACTAACAAAAGCTTGTCCCAGCTGAGGTGTGCGTATACCGGCTGGAGTTTTATTGGGCCACAAGGAAGAACAAAATTGGAAAATGGATGGAACTAAAGAGCATCAAGTTAAGTGAAATAAGCCAGACAGAAGGACAAGTATTGTATGTTTTCTCTCGTGTGGAAGCTAGAGGGAAGAAAAGAAAAGAAAAAAAAAAAGGGTGTTGCGGGGATGTTAACGAATGTAGAAAGGAGACCAATAGGGTAGAAAAGGAGATCAGGGGAGGGAGGAAGGTAGGGCAAGGAGAGTCAACGGGGAGTGAAATTGACCAAATAATGTTATAGTATTATATGAGTGTACCAACTTACCGGAATTAAACCCATTCTGTAATATGAGTTTCAAAAAATTATAGAAAAGCTTTTCTAGGGAATATTTTCTGGGACAGTTGCTAGGCTTTAAAGGGTGAGATCTGAATCCTGGAATTGGAATTGCTCATCACTGGATTTTAAAGCTTCATTTTTTTAATTCGAAAAATGTGGATTGGTGATTGCCTCATTCCTAATTCATGGCTTATTAGGAGGACCAAGTGAGATCCTGTTTGCCACAGTGCTTTGAATGAGGAAATCTTGACAGAAGTACAAATAGCCAGTTTAAACACAGAGAAACATAGTCCACAGATAAGAGAGGGCTTGCAAATTAAATAATTATCTGGGTATCATTTTCTATTTGTTAGATTAGCAAGAATTTCACCAAAAAAGTTAAATGATGTGATGATGGTTGATAACAATAGTTTCCTTTCTTTTGGGCTTCCTACATTCCAGGCACTGTTCTTAGAACTTTATTAACTCATCTATTCTTTATAATAAATATATATAACGTATACATGTATAGCAGTAAACTATTATGTTCCCATTTTGTAGGTTAAAAAAAAAACAGACTTGGGCACGGAAAAGTTAAGTGACTGGTCTCAGGTTACTAGTAAAATGTCAGAGCCAGTATTTTAGCCAGGATTTACAGGACAATGCCTACTCAAACAAAAACTTGTGGGCCCATTCCCTTTGTTCCTCTGTCAAAGTGTCATTGAAACAAAAGACAGAGGTTAAGCAGACAGTGAATGCATAGCTCAGGTTGACACTCATTTACTCCCAATCTGTGTAAGTCGTTATATCATTTCTGGAGGCCACTTAACACTAGATCTCAAAGTGCCTAAAAATGAACACACTGCACAAAAAGATAGTTATGGCTTAATTCCATTTATATAGGTATCTAAAGTAGTTCGACTCTAAGAAACATAAAGCAGAATGGTGGTTGCCAGGGGCTGGGAAGAGAGGGAAAGGGGAGTTATCGATCAGTGGATAGAGTTTGTTTTGCAAGATGAAAAGCTTCTGGGGAGCCATTGCACAAATGTTAGTATTATTGTACACTAAAAATGGTTAAAATGGTAATTATATTATACCTCAATAACAAAATAAGTACAACTTTTGACTAAGCAATTTCACTTCTAAGAAGTTAACCTAAGTAAATAGTCAATTTCTAAGAGGAAAAAACTGGAAAGAACATACATCTTTATAGTAAGAGTTGACAACATGAATTTTATGCAGTCATTAAAATGACATAGAAAGTTATTGTTATTAGATGTTTTAGTATGTTAAATAAAAAAGCTACAAAGAAGTATATACTGTCAAATCATACTATTAGTTTTATAGTTTCAAAAAAATTATGCACACATGGAGCTGGGCATGGTGGTGCAGGCCTGTAATCCCAGCAACTCATGATGCTGAGGCAGGAGGATGGCAAGTTCCAGGCCAGCCTCAGCAACTTAGCAAGACCGTGTCTCAAAATAAAAAAATAAATAGGACTAGAAATATAGTTTAGTGGTAAAGCACACCTGGGTTCAATCCCTAGTACAAAACAAACAAACAAACAAAAAATACACATACAAAAGAGAATAGGTGAAAACACATCAAAATTGTTAATCCAGTTTACATTAGAGAGTGGGGGTTATTTTTATCTTCTTTCTGCTTTTCTGTATTTTCTGAAATTTCTTCAGTGAGCATTTATACTCTAGCAATCAGAAGATAATACTCTAAATATCATTTTAAAAATTTTATATAAATATGAATTGGAATGTTATTAATAAAAGTAACCAAGCCAGAGTCCATTTCAGAAATCTTGGCATAATATTGGCAGTTAACATTTGTGTCACATTGTACAGTTTATAAAGTTCATATAAGCTCTGGACTAGATAATAACTAGACAAAGGGCAGGGCCTTTGGAAGGCTTAGAAAGCCAGCTAAAACAGATACAGGGAAGAATGGAGTAGAAAAGCTAAACTGGAAGACTGGAAAAGTGGTGCCACTGAGTGACAGATAAAAGTGGAGAGAGTATGATAAGTTGGCTTGGGAAAGGGTGAGGAAGAGGATAAATTAGGAGTGTGGCGGTGAGAAATGGGAGAAGGATTACACTTTCAGTGGCAACAAGCAAAAACAAAATTGTCCAGTAAGGAATTATCAAATTCCAGAGAGGCACAGGACTGGAGATCCTGGTTTGGGATTCTTCACCTGCAAGTTGAAGGTTGGTGCTGGGAGGGAGTGCATGCTGAGCCTGACTACCACCTATCCAGTCCCTTCTGGATTTGCTCTTTCTCTTCCACCACCTTCCCAGTGCACTCTTGTCCAGGCTACAGAATTCCCTGGTTGGCAGAATTACTAGTCAGAATTTATATTAATATAACTATGGAATATTTTTACAGTTGAGTTTATACTATATAAGATTATATTCACTTTATTGACTACTTTTTTCCCCCTGGAGAAAAAAATCGCCTATTTTTTTGTTTGCTTCATTGCTTATGCATCCAGCTAATTCTTCTGCAAACTCTCCATCAGCATTATAAAACATCTTCTTATCTGGTCACATGAACCAGGCAATCTACCAGTGTCTTTTTCTTTTTCCTTCTGATGCTCCTTCATAGACCCATCCTCCTTTGGTTTCAAATTGTCTTCTTGGCCTTTCCACACAGCTTTTGTTTTAGGCTTTCCCCTAACCACATCCAGGGACTTCTCTTCTCATCTCTCATGGGCCAAATGCCCTGCTCCTGGATCTTAAGTGTTTCCATTCTGTGGTTATGCTTTCTTTTTGGAGGAGTATGTTCTCTAGTAACTCCCAAGAAGGGCTTCATGGGAAGTAAATTTTGAGTCATTACTTGTCCAAAAAATGTTTTTATTTTCTCTTACACTTGATTGACAGACTTATAGTTTAGCGATCCTCCTCCTTCAGAATGTTAAAGGCGCTGTCATCCAGCTTCTCATAGGCTGGACTCTTGCCGAGTCTGATTCTGACGTCTGTTACTTCCCATGTAAACGTTGTTGATTGTTGTTCTGGAGCATCTGGGATTCTCTTTTCCTCTTTATCCTTGTGTTCTGAACTTTTGCAATAATGTGTCCTGTAACTCTTTTTTTGTTTATGGTGCTGGACACTTGGTGGCCCTTTTCAATCAGGAAAAAAATATTAGTCTTCAATTCTGAGAAATGTTCTCTATGATCAGTTCTCTGATTTTTTAAAATCTTTACTCTCTTGTGTTCCTTTTTTGCTTTTGTTTATCCTACTTTATAAGAAGTTTTCTTGAATTGTATCCTCCAATTCTTCTATTGAATTTTTTCATTTCTACTATGCATTATTTTTTTTCCCCTGTAAGGGATCCAACCCAGGGTCTCACATATGCCAGGCAAGTGCTCTACCACTGAGCTACACCATCAGCCCCTCTAGTACAAAAACTTTAATTTCCAGTAGTTTTTCCTTTTTCCTGATTTTCCTTTTTGGTAACCTTTTGCTTTTGCATTATGGATTCAGGATGTCTCTTATTTCATATTTATGGGGCTACTAATTGTAATTTTTCTGGACCTTCCTTCTTTCCTTGTCTTGCTGTTTTCCAGCCTGGCCTTCAACCTGGGATTCTCTGCCTCATCTTCCAGAGTTGCTGGGATTACAATGTGTGCCACTGTGCCTAGTTTCTGGTGCTTTCTGTTTCCTAGATTAGTTTCTCTTGTTTATTTTGGTTTCTAGCTTTCAAGTTGGAGTCGTTCCTTGGGTAATAATAGTGTTCACTATTTAGTATTTAACCTACATGCTTCAACAAATTTAATCCTTACAGCAACCCAATGAGATAGAGCCATGCCCTGGGTCCACACATCCCAAGCCTGGAAGCTTCTCATTTGAGAATCAGCTTTCTTCTTGTTAGTATCCCAACCCTACAGGCACCTAGGTTAGATTTCTGTTTTTACTAGTCTTCTATCTGCTTCCCTCCACTCAAAAATGAATTGACATTTCTGTTTCACAGTTTTTTCTTGTCCCATATCTTTGTCTTTACAAGCATTTCCTTTTTTAATTTCAAGATTGTCATTTTGAGCTAGGTATGGTGGTGCACATCTGTAATCCCAGCAGCTCAGGAGACTGAGACAGGAGGATGGCAAGTTCAAAGGCAGCCTCAGAAAATTAGAGAGAGCCTAGGTAATTTAGTCTTGAGGTCCTTTCTCAAAATAAAAAATGAAAAAGATTGTCATTTTGGTGAGATTTCAGGATATAGGGATATGCATTTGTATTCAGTGAACCATGTTTATTTAGCCAGAAGTCCAGAGCTGCATCCTTTTCTTTAAAGCAGAGTGTGAATACTTAGATTTTGACCTCTGAGTAAAGGATTATAAGTTTTTCCCAAAAACAAATTTTAAAAAATAAGGACAAAATCAAGAAATAATTGAGATTAAAACTGTTATAAGTAGCCGGGCGCGGTGGCTCAAGCCTGTAATCCCAGCACTTAGGGAGGCTGAGACAGGAGAATTGCAAGTTCAAAGCCAGCCTCAGCAACGGCAAGGGGCTAAGCAACTCAGTGAGACCCTGTCTCTACATAAAAAACACAAAATAGGGCTGGGGATGTGGCTCAGTGGTTGAGTGCCCCTGAGTTCAATCCCCAGTACCAAAAAAACAAAAAACAAAACAAAAAAAAACTGTTATAAGTAAACCTAAAAAATAGAGTTTATTCATTATTATATATATCATAGCCTAATTTTGGGAGGAAAAGATGTGGAAGTGCACAGGCCAAAAATATTATAGAGATTGTTAATAGATTTGGGGATTATAATGAGTAATATCTATATCTATATCTATTTTTCTCACTTATGGGGTTAGAAGCCTGAAAAGAAAATTTCAGAGAAGAAACCCATTTTATAATGTGATTTAGATTATTTGATAAAGTTAAAGCATTTCTTGAGGCAGTGGTAAAAATACTAATTATGAGAATTAAATTACAAATTGGTAGTATCACTTTGGAATGCAACTGAATATCTACACTCTCATAATACCATGTCCAGATACATATTCTCAGGAAAACTTTACACTCTTAAAAATTATTGAGGACGTCAAAGAGGTTCAGTTATTTGGGTTATGTTTTTCAAAATTTGCCAGATTAGAAATTAAAACTTGGGGTGAGGGAAGTGGGAAAGGTTTACGACGGGTACCAAAATACAGTTAAGAGGAATAAGTTCTAGTATCCTATGGCACAATAGGGTGAATATAGTTTACAACAATTTATTATACATGTCAAAATAATTAGAAGAGAGGAGTTTGAAGTTTCCCAACACAAATGAATGATAAATGTGTGAGGAGATGAAAATGCTAATTATCCTGATTTGATCACTATGCATTTTGTACATGTATCAAATTATCACACTGTATCCCCTCAATGGGTATAATTATGTGCCAGTTAAAACTGAGAAAAAGTAATATAATTATCACTTCACTTAAACATAGTATGCATATTACATGTTAATATAAATAACGTGTTTTTTTAAAAAAACAACTATCTGGGAAAAAAATTCGTCAGGACAGTGGCACTGTTTTCTATTTCTGGAAATCTTAAGTGACTGGCTTGATAGGAGACAGCTGTATTCTCATATCAGCTGTTTCTTCCAATCTGTGGCAGCATGTCGTGTGGCTGAAGTGTGTGTAATTGGAAAAGAAGCATTTTGACGGCCTTTTCAGATAATCTTGAATACTCTTCTTTGACACAGCACCAAAACTCAGCAAGTAATAGTTTCCTAAAAGTTAATTGAGACATGGACTCTGAAATTATAGTAATGAGCTTCCTATACTCTGTTACAGTAAGACTCACTAGTTGATCTTACATTTTGAATGGATCTTTTACCTATGCATGATTTTATAAGGCATGCATTGGTCACTTGGAAATTATTGGTTTGCTGAGGTATGCAGATCTTCCAAATTTGACACATTTCATTATACGACATCAAGAAATCCCACTTGGGCTGGAATTGTAGCTCAGCGGTAGAGCACTTGCCTCGCATGCATGAGGCCCTGGGTTCGATCCTCAGCACCACATACAAAGCAATAAAATAAAGACATTGTGTCCATCAACAACTAAAAAAATATTAAAAAAAAAAAAAAAAGAAATCCCACTCAGCCATACCACTACCAATCTCATCAGAAAAGCCTTTCGTTATTGGGAAGTTATTAGGCTCATGGTAACAGATAAGTTTTCCAGAATTCTAATTTTCACTCAAAAAGATTGCATTTTCTCTTTTGCAAATCAACACTGCCATTTGTTCTTCTTGAAATGACAGGTGTACCTCTTTCCTTTGGGAGAAAATGCTTGAGAAGTCCCAAAGTCTGTGTAACCATAGTTGTGAGTTGTCCTCCCAGGTAAGAGTGCCATTCCTTGAGTTGAGTGACTTCTTCAGCCCACAGCTCAACCACCACAGTGTGTGCCTTTGAGAAAGTGGTCAAGACTGATAAGCAGTAGAACTGTTTCCTTCCATTTTGGTTCCACAGAAATATTGAAAAAGTATGTCTCGAAGGGTTGAAATGTAATAAAATTAGTAACTTTCATTGCAGTTTGGTGTCACTCATTGTCGTCTGTTAAGGTGCCAGCAGTTTTGTCCATCATTGCTTTTGTGGTGTCCCTGAAATATCAGCACAGTGAAAAAGGCAAATAACACCATTGTGTTAATACGAACATCGTTTTGACCTGCCTTGTGGACCTCCTGAAAGGGTCTCATGGATTTCCAGGGCTCATGGACCACACAACACACACCGAGAACTGCTGTCCTGGAGGAACTAGGAAATGGTTCCAGAACTTCAGGTCTGGGGATGTGGCTTAGTGGTAGAGTGCTTGCCTAGCATGTGTAAAGCCATGGGCCCAATCCCCAGTACCAGAAGAAAAAGAAAGAAAGGAAGGAAGGAAGGAGGAAGAATTTCAGAATATTACTGTTTGTAAAAGAAAAAGAAATAACCCACATTTCTTTAAACAAGGGACAAGACAAACTTGATATATTTGGTACTATATAGCAGTGAATAAATGTTCTTGAACTCTGTGAAGCAACCTGGATGAGTTTCCTTTCATTTTCTTTCCTTTGGAGGTGTTGGAGATAGGTGTTGAGCCTTGCACATTGAATGAACTCCAGTGTCTTAATTTGCACTCATCCAAAAGTGGAGTGTGAAGCAAACCCTTCAGTGCAAGTTTATTTAGGAAGTGATGGGAGGAAGCAGAAATGGGAGTTAGAAAAAAAGAACAGCTGAGACAATGGGCATTACTGAGCTACTTATGACTGTGGGCTGCCCTGCTCAGTCCCACTGGGAACTCTCCAAGGAATCACCCAGAATATGGCTCAGCAGTGTCCCTGTGAAGGTGTGAGGTTGGAGCATTTCCAATTGACTCCCATCACCACTGGTTGCTGCCCCTGAGGCATTAACTTCGGTGAACTCCTGGGCTGCCCACAGGCTACAAGGCCTACAGAGACTTTGTAGAGTCTGACACAGGTAAGCAAAGAAATGCTGTGCCTGTGAGGTGGCCCGTTGGCAGCTTGCCTGCAAGTCTCAACTATTCTGAAACTGGATGAATTGAGGGGACATGGTGTGGGCTACCACAAGAACCTGCTATATTTAGAAAATAATATTGAGGGGCTGGGGTCGTGGCTCAGTGGTAGAGCGCTTGCCTCGCATGCGTGAGGCACTGGGTTCGATCTTCAGCACCACATAAAAATAAATAAAGATATTGTGTCTATCTACAACTAAAACAAATTTTTAAAAAAGAAAATAATATTGAGTGAAAAAAGGAAATCATTGTACTTCTTGTGTAATGAGTGCATCTTTTTCAAGTGCAAACTACTACAAGTATATAATGCATTATTATACAATTATGGATATTATAGGTATACGATTATGAATATTAAGACAGACGAGAAAGAGTTTATCACATATTGAGGGTAAGTAAGCATGTTTGCTTGTTGGAAAACACACATCAAGGTGTGGTTGGAGATAAAGGTAGTGAATTAAAGAGCGTGGCTAATTTGTGGATGTCTCTGAAACCAATCTTCTAATTTACTTTGATTTGAAAAGTGAAGGGGGGCAAGCTTTTTGGAAAGGGTGGGATAGGATCAAATTGTAGCAGAGGGAATCACTATTGGCTGTCAATACTGGAGGAAAAGGGAGTCAGGGCAAAGGTCCCTTAGGCCCCAGGGCCCTCGGTGGTTCCCTCCTTTTGGGGAGCCTTCTCTTTGCGAGACTCCTTTATCAGGAACAGACAGGCAGGCAGGGCGTTGCTTGTTTGTTTATAGGGACAGCAAGAAGGGAGTCAGTGGGGAAGAGGGAACGCCTGGCTTGGGGCTTTGGTCTTTAGAATAAAATATGAACTTTCCCGAGGCCCACCTCCTGGGACCCTTCCTGATGCTCTGGCCTGATGCTTGATCTCCCTGCATGGGGTAAGGAGAGTTCCCAGCTTGGAAACTCCAGCTCTGCTGTTGAGGGACAAGAGACGCTGTTTCCAGAGGTGGTGAGTTCTCTTTCCTCTCTTCATTCTTTTTAATCCTTTAGATTTCTTGGGATTCTGAGGTTTGGTGGAGAAATAATCCCTTTTTTACTTATTCAAGAATGTCTTAGGGACTGAGGCTATGGCTCAGCGGTTGAGCGCTTGCCTCACATACGTGAGGCACTGGGTTCGATCCTCAGCACCACATAAAATAAATAAAGATATTGTGTTCATCTACAACAAAACAAAATATTTAAAAAAAAAAAAAAAAAAGAATGTCTTAAAGGATGAAATTGGACAGCGGTTAGCTGTCATTTAAGGAACATAAAAGGGGACAAGGACAAACTTATCTAAAGACTCTAGCTATTATTGTCATCATTGTTAATATTATAACTAATATGTAGTTAGCCTGTACTATTTTTTGGGTCCTGTGCTTTATGATTTCAAACTGATCATTTGTAGACTAGCAGGGTTTTCTTCAACTGCTTGGAGTTGGCAAGGGACTGTCTGTTGTAATCTCTTTTTTTTCTGATTTATAAGTTTTAAAAATTCAACAGTTAAATTTAAACAATTTAAAATGTAAATGACTGAGGGAAAAATATTTCCAACATGTGTAGTGGAAAAAAAGTGCTCACTTATATGAATCATTTGAGAAGCAATTAAGAAACAAACCCTCAACAGAAAATGAACAAAATACATAGGCAGATCATCGATGAGGCCCAAATAACAAATGAGTTATCAAAGAAATTCAAATGAAAATGAAAGATCATGACATTTTTTTAAAAAGATGCCATTGTTAGTCGCCAAAGCAACAACAACAAAAATTATTTAATTGATAATATTTGCTGAGGGCAAGGTTGTGGGAAATAAGTAATTTATCATACTTTGATAAATCGATATGACCTTTCTGAAGGGCAGTTTGGCAATGCAAATTAAAAGTCCTTCTATTTTGAGGATGAGAAACTCAAGGCTAAGAGTTTAAATGACTTGCTTAACCATGTGAAGTCACACAGGTGGTTAAGGGCCACACCACCATTAGGACTAAGCCTCTTGATTCCAGCCATCAATCAAATGAACATCATTTGTAGTAATGTTCAGAAGAGCAATGCATGAGAAAACAATACAAAATTATTTAAAAAATTCTCACATGTTCGTGATGGAATACTGAAGCCATTAAAAGATTATTTAATGGTATTGGAAAATGTGCATACTGTAGTGCTTGGTGAAAACATCAGCTAGCAAGATGATACAGCATGGTCCTATTTTTTAAAAAGGTTATATACAAGCCGGGCGCCTTGGCTCACGCTTGTAATCCCAGCACTTTGGGAGGCTGAGACAAGAGAATCATGAGTTCAAAGCCAGCCTCAGCAACGGTGAGGTGCTAAGCAACTCAGTGAGACCCTGTCTCTACATAAAACACAAAATAGGGCTGGGGATGTGGCTCAGTGGTCGAGTGCCCCTGAGTTCAATCCCTGGTACCAAAAAAAAAAAAAAAAAAAGGTTATATACAGGCATGAAAAAAATATTTGGATAAACGAGGTGGGGTTGTAGCTCAGTCGTAGAGCACTTCCCTAGCACATATGAGGCACTGGGTTTGATCCTCAGCACCACATAAAAAATAAGTAAATAGAATAAAGGCATTCTGTCCATCTGCAACTAAAAATAAAAAAAAAGTTTTAAGAAACAATATAAATGATTAAAAATTGGTTGGGGTGATTTCTAGACTTTCTTACAATAAGCAGGAGAGAAAAAACCCCCAATTGTGGCATGTATGTTAACCTTTAGGAAGTGAGGTCATATTTTACATTTATTAGAGGAAATATCTTCATAAAGGAATTCCATGATAGTTATTCTGTAAAGTGAGGAAGTCGTTTGCTCATTTTGTAACTCATGACACAGAGCCATGCATGCATACATTCATTCATTCATGCACCTGTTTACCCATGCTTTGCATCTTGCTTCCTAAAAGGGTTTTGGCAATTTCACTTAAACAGTACCTTAACATGTGCATAATTGCCTTTCCTATTCTAAATGTAAAAGGTCAACAAGATCTACTATCAGTGTTGTTGTCAGTACCAAAGACAGTATTTGTAGAGTATCTAAGATGCAATAAATGGGAGCTATCCTTAACATAGAACCATATTGCAATTAAAAATATATCTGAGTTGATGTTAATTCAGTCATACACTAATATAATGATGATTACTGTAATGTTCATACATATTACATGAGAACTTGATGGAAGAAGGGGCCATCCTGGCCAATCAGATTGGAAGAATCAATCCTAGAGATCCATGTGGTGACCAAATGGTTCTTATATCCATAAGGAAATACCCACTTGGCAGTGCTTCTTAATCTTACCCTGCACACTCTGTAGGCTAGAGGCCTCCACTGAGCCACGGTAGCTACAGCTTCTGTGTACTAGAACCCACGGGAACCTCCAGCTCTGTTCCTGCTCTTTCTCCTTCCCTTCTTGGTCATGCATCTCCTCCTCCTCTTAATAACTTTGTTTTCTGACAACAAAAATAATGCATGTTGGAGGCATAAAATTTGGAAAATATAAAGGAAAATCATAAGGATCACCTTAATCCTCTCCCTACTCCTGGGAGTAGCTACGGTTTTATATCTACCTTCTTGCCTCTTTTCCTGCAAATTGTATCAGACAATATGTAGTTTTTAAAAACTTATTGTTTGGGATATAGTGAAAATTTCTCAGGGCTATTAAAGACTATTCTACCATGTGATTATGAAATGCTTTGTGGTATTCTATTGTAAGAATGTACCATAGATCGTTAACTGTTCCCATTTTAATAGGTTGTTTATTTTTTTATTTATTTTGGAGGATAACATTTCATTTCTCTGGTTGTAAGTCATATAGAATCACAACATACATGCAGTCATACATAAAGTTAGGGCTATGATGACCGTCATATTTCACCACCTTAATAGGTTGTTTTTTCCCTTTTATAAATAACTGTGTGATGAGCATCCTCACCATCAAACACTTATGCAAATCCTTATTTGTTTCCTTGGGAATCCTTTTCTGGAAGTGAAATTGATGAATTAAAACTTTTACATATTCATGAATCATTCGATACTTATTGCTAAATAGTCCTTATGAAAGAGAGTAGGTTTGCCCATGTGTGTGATGACTCTGGGCATTATTGTTGATAATATTTGATAGTTCAAAGGAAGACAAGTGATACCTAACCATGCCTTAACTTGCTTTGTTCTTGCGACTGGAGAATGAGAACCCTACTTCTGATGTCATCTTTTCTTAGGTTAGTCTCTTCCTAAGGCTGCTTTCCATTCAGCAGCAGCTCGGTGATGTGCTTCAGAGAGATTCCTCTCCTGAAGTCACCTCAATTGTCTTTTTACATGGAGAACAACCTGATAGACCCTCACTTGCTTTTTTATTTCCAGCATCCAGTGCAAATCATTTCACATGTATTTCTTTGATCCTCACTATAACCCTCTCTACAAGGTAGGTACAATTATTAACTTCATTTACTGTGTGAGTGAGAGGAAGTTTGGAGAAGTAAATTAAGCCAAGGCCACCAGCTAGGAAATGGCAGAGCCAGGACTGCAACTAGGAATACAGGTCCATAGAGGTCTCCTCTTACTTGATTTCAGGCAGCCCCTGTTTAGCTAGGAGTTCTGGGTCACATGCTAGGCATATCTACTTGGGTGTGTTTTAAAATCACTAGAAAGTTGAGGGGTTTGAGGATTGTGGGGATTTCTTGATGAATTATACTTTTTCATATTCATAAATCATTTGATAATTATTGCTAAATTGTGGGTATCCTGGACCCTATTTACTTTTAACTTCAATCATAAATAAGTAGAGAGTTTTTCTCATTTACTTAATCTCTTTTGTTCATTTTCTGAGTAGCTGATAACCTGTAGGTAAATAGGTGAGATAAAGAGAGAGAGAGAGAGAGAGAGAGAGAGAGAGAATGAATTGTCCTAATGCAATCTTAACCTCACTTTGGCCTCCTGTTATGTGGGATTACGGGGTATGTATCATGATTGAAAAACAAAACCAACCCTCAGTGAGTGTGGGTTTTTTTGCCACGAGAAAAACAGAATTGGATGCTTGAAACAATAACGTGTTCAGTGCTTGAAGTTCGTCTTCAGCTTCTCAACCTCCCTTTGACACCCACTCCAAGTCTCATTTGTGCCCAGTCAATGACCTTTTGGGAACAGGCTTGCTGACCTCCTCCTTGGAAAGGATCTGAAACTGTGAGGAGAATTTGAGAGTTCTTTCCCTTCTAAGAATGTCTATACATTTTAGCTTCACTGTGGCATGAGAGATTCTGTTTCCTGTTGAAGGAGTTTCAGACAGTAGCAAGTAGGTGGGGGCAGAGTTTTATGGTAGGAACCCTGTGGGGTCTCCTGTGGGCAGTGCACACAGCAATCCCTTCCAGGAATAAATGTCCTCTTCTAGTTCAGTAATAACAACATCTCCATGTTTAGTGAGCACTTGTCCTGCGGGGCAGCTGTGGTCTATACTTTGCACTTTCCTGTCTTTTTTTTTTAAAGATTTTTTTTTAGTTGTAGATGAACACAATGTCTTTATTTTATTGCTTTGTATGTGGTGCTGAAGATCGAACCCAGGGCCTCACGCATGCGAGGCAAGCGCTCTACCGCTGAGCTACAATCCCAGCCCCACTTTCCTGTCTTTGAATCCTCTCACTCACCTATGAAGAAGCTCTCCCCTTTATAGGTTAAGAACCTGAGGGTGCAGATGTTATACATCTTTCCTGGGGGTAGGGAGCTAATAAATGGGCAGAGCTAAGACCTGAACCCAAGTCTTTCCAACTCCAATCCCTGAATTTGTAGGATTAGTGCCTTCATGATGAATTGAAAGTAGCTCAGATTAGTTTGTTGTGTGTTGACTTGAAAGAATGTCAGGGAAAAGCTCCCAGGCTATATAATGGGTGAAGACTGGTTTGAAACAGGCACTTCTCAAGCCTGGCCTGGACACTAAATGCAAGAGGCCAGTAGTCTGACCAGTACTTACTTGATTAGCTCTGTGTGTAAGTTCTTATTCTTGCAGACTCTTCCTTATGCCTTCTAAATCATACTCAGTGCTCACTCATCTCATCCTCACCATTATCCTCATTTGCAGTATTTATAAATTTAATCAGGAAGCCACAGCACTTAGCTCCTTCTTCCTTCACAATAATGCTGCAAGAAGGCATGGTTATTATACCCATTTTAAAGATGAAGAAGCAGAATTTCAGAGAAGTTCAGTCACAATGTCACAAGGGGGTTAAGTAGTGGAGCTGAGCTTGGAAGCAGGTCTGTGTGGTTCTTGAGCACAGGCCATGGGTCTGGGTCTCAGTTCTAGCTCCTAGGTGATACGGTCCCTCCTGTCAAGCTCACCAGCTTTCTTCTGTTGTCTGTCCTAGTTTGGAAGGAGATGGCAAATTCTCCTGGCTCCTGGTGCTCTAGCTGCTTTATGACTCTGGTCATCCTTCAGATACCTGCACATCTGTCAGGTAGGCATTTAGGAACTTCTTTTCCTGCTGGGGACAGGAAATCTGACCATGGAGTCTCCAGAATAAGGAGGCGTGGCTCGAGATATTAATTCTTTGAGTTCTCTTCTTCCAATCCTTTCCAGTGCTTTTCACAGGTTCTATCCCTCCCCCAGTATATCCCACGTCCTTATCCATTCCAAAGTTCTTTCTGCCACATCTCTTCCCATCCCTTCCGAAGTCATTCCTCCTGCATCCCTCCCTTCCAGAGTCCTATTATCTTTTTTTTTCTTCTCCGGCAAGGTCCAGGAGATGTCAGCAAGTTCCACCTGGCCCCGCTAGGGGGCACAGCCGAGCTGCTCTGCCCTTTGTCCCTCTGGCCGGTGGTGCCCAAGCAGATAAAGTGGCTGCGGCCCTCACAATCGCAGCTGTCCCAAGCTGTTCATGTGTTCCGGGATGGAAAGGACAGGGATGAAGATCTGATTCCGGAATATAAGGGCAGGACGGCGCTGGTGAGAGACGCCCAAGAAGGAAGTGTCACTCTGCAGATCCGCAATGTGACCCTTGAGGATCGAGGTCCATACCAATGTCAGATCCAGGTCGGAAACCTGAGTCGAGAGGGCACCGTGACCCTTCAGGTTGCAGGTTAGGATGGGACTGACGTGCTTGGGGTCATTTGTGGCAATTGCATAGGCTTTGTCAGTACCTGCTTTGTCCCTCCTTAGCTAGAATTTTCTTTCATCTGCAAGCACAGTTTTCTTTAATTGCTTTTAATTTATTCTAATTAGGTATACAAGACAGCAGAATGCATTTTGATTCATTGTACACAAATGGAGCACAACTTTACACTTCTCTGGTTGTACACAATATGAAGTTACACCATATGTGCAGTCATACATGAACCTAGGGCATTGTTGTCCATCTCATTCCACCATCTTTCCTACCCCCATGGCCCGTCCCCTCCCTCCCCTCCCCTTTGACCAAAGCTTCTCCATTCTTCCCATGCCCCCTCCCACATTATGGATCGGCAGCTACTTATCAGAAAGAACATCCAGCCTTTGGTTTCTTGAGATTGGCTTACTTTGCTTAGCAAGATGTTCTCCAACTCCATCCATTTGCCTGCAAATGCCATAATTTTATTCTCTTTTAATGCTGACCAATATTCCATTGTGTATATATACCACAGTTTATTTATCCATTCATCTACTGAAGGGCATCTAGGTTAGTTACACAGTTTACCTATTGTGAATTGTGCTGCTATAAACATTGAAGTGGCTGCAAGCACAGTTTTGACTGCTTGGATGACTCAGCCTTACCAGCTGGTCCCACTGATCTCAGTGGAAGCAATGACTCTGGTTCCTGCTAAGGAAGGAACAGGAACTTTGGAAAATACTGTACAGGACCAATCCTGGTTCTTTGCTCTATTATCAAGGGACACATAACCATGAATTGTAAGGAAAAGTCCTCAAGGGTCAGAATCCTGGCTGTGACATGGATATACTTAATATGTCCTCTTCTGGGCTTCCAGAGTACTTAAAGAGCCAGGAAGGTAGAGATAGTGTTTCTCAAGCTATTTTCAATTTAAAAAAAAATCAGTCTGCCCCAAACTCAACTCATCTCAAGTCCTTTGCATTTGCTTGAGTGATACCATTTCTACCTGGTCACACACTGATTATCTTTTGGTCTCAGCTTAGTCACACACAGAGAAGTCTAAAGTTGTGCTCCATTTAAATTTCCTTTAAAATACACAAGAGCTAGGGAAGTGGCTCAGTGTTAGAGTAGTCACTATGCCTGGTGAGGGTGGGGCAGGGTTTGAGCCCCAGCCCTGAAAAACAAAAACATAACAGTTGGTACAAAGACTCTTTCTAAGCTGGAGCGCAGTGGCTCACACCTGTAATTCCAGTGGCTAGGGAGGCTGAGGCAGGAGGATCATGAGTTCAAAGCCAGCCTCAGCAAAAGTGAGGTGCTAAGCAACTCAGTAAGACTGTGTCTCTAGATAAAATATAAAATAGGGCTGGGGATTTGGCTCAATGCTCGAGTGCATTTGAGTTCAATCCCCGGTACCAATAAAAAATAAAAAAAGGCTCTAAAAATAGAGTCCTTTGGAGTGCAAAATAAGTTTTTAAAAGGGACTGAGGTGTTAACTGGGTATGGTAGTGCACACCTGTAATCCCAGCAACTGCAGAGGCCAAGACAAGGGGATCACAAGTTTGAGGCTGGCACTGTCAACTTAGTGAGACCTTGTCTCAAAATAAAAAATAAAAAGGGCTCGGGTTGTAGCTCAGTGGTAGAGTGCCCCTGGGTTCAATCTCTAGTATTACAATAAATAAATAAATAAGTTTTTAAAAATCCTGAGGAGGGAAAACAGGTACCCAGAAGACTAGGTATCACTGAATGCACTTATAGCTACAGGTGGATTTCAAATGTATTTGGGTAAAGCTAGACATTGTCTTGTCCCATTGGGAGGAGAATAGGGGAGTGGAGAGAAGGCAGGCCTTAAAGTTTCAATAATAGCTGCCCCTGTTCATCAGAAGAGGCTGGAAGGGGATGGATGAGGGCTTTGGCTAGAACCATGCCCTTGCTGAGTCCCTGCCAATCTGTTTCTGGGCGGGTTCAGCCAGGCAGTCTCTTCTCTCCAGTTTTAGGTTCTGATCCTTATATCCACATGAAGGGCTACGGTGCTGGATGGATCCAGCTTGTGTGCAGGTCTGTGGGATGGTTCCCACAGCCTTGGGCCGAATGGAGAGACCCTGAAGGCAGAGTGCTTCTATCCCTGTCTGAGGCCCACTCCCTGGATGAAACTGGACTTTTCCGAACAGCAGTGTCCAGCAGAATCAGGGACAGCACTGTGGGGAACGTGTCCTGCACCATCCGCAACATGGTCCTTGGCCAAGAGAAGACCACAGCCATGGTTATAGAAGGTAAAGGCCAGAGTGTAAAACAGGCTTGAAGCACCTGTTACGTCTGGGGGAAACTCCTGCCCTGCAGGAAATCTTATGTAGACTTTTCAATGTTTTAAATTCAAAGAATAAAGCATGTATATTGTAGAAAATATGAAAATATAGAAGATTTTAAAGAAACCGAACAATGGCCTATAATCTCACAAATTGTAGAGAAGCACTGCTAACATCTTGGTGTATTTCTGTCAAGACTTTATAGTTGCATGTATTGCTGAGTTGTGTGTGTGTGTGTGTGTGTGTGTGCGCGCGCGCGTATTCTTATGTGTATGTATTCTTGTACTGGGGTTTCCCTTCACTTCCCATGTCATGAGCATATTTTATCCATGCCCTTAAGTAATTCTCATTATGATTTTAGGGACTGCATAGTCTCTAAAATAAACAGAACAATAAAAATTAATCAAAACTTATTTCTGGGCATCTGAATGTTTCCCAATTTCTCCTCACATTACAACTGATGATGTGATAAACATCTTTGCATGTGTTTGGGAAGTGACTCTGATTATTTTCTTAGAATGTGTTTCTGGAAGTAGAATTAATAAGTCAAAGGGCATAAACCTTTTAAAAAGACCCTTGAAACAGAGTCATATGGCAGAGAACGGTGGTTTTAAAGCCATGAAAGATAGACTGTGCTGGAGTCTTGGAGTGGAGAGGGGTCATGGACATTTGCTAATCATTTCCTTTTTATCCTTCTGTTTCCCACTCTCTTCTCTTTTTACTGCCACTGTCCCTCCTTGGGTGCTACGTGCTTAACCTGATTGATCTCTTTATATCTCTCCAAGCGCTTGGAGATGGGGACTCTTATCACCCCCATTTTACAGATGAGATAAACCAGGCTGGATCTCTTACCTAGGGTCACACAGTGGGTAAGGACACAAACCCAGTTTGGGCTTGCCACCACTTGTCACAGCCCTCTTCTCTCCTTTTCCTTTCTCTTTCTTCTTCCTTTCCTCCTTTCTCTCCTGCTTAGGTTTTAGGCCTGTTGCTGTAACACCTAGAGTTCATTTTGCTGCTCTTGCTGGCGCTGGAAGCAAAGAGGCTGCTTTCTGCTGTTCCAGACCAGAGAGAAGAGGTTGGAAGGGAGAGGTAGGGGAGCAGGCTGGCTCATGAGAAGGCTGTGGGTGATTACTAGGCAGAGCACTTGCAGGTCTTTGCAGTCCAAGGATTATTTCTCTGTTGAGTTTGGGGCAGGATGAGATTGTGGTTGAGAAGCTGAGTTGAAACCATGGTCTTCAGGCAGGGCCATCAAAACCCTTCCTGAGACATTGACATCTCACTTACCTTTAATGTTCTCCAGGGTTTGAGTTTCCAAGAGAACAAAGAGCCTCACCAGTCTTGGTCAGAGTCTCTCCCTAGAGGTGATGGAGGCAGCTGGGATGCACCTGACTATTTGCATCTGAGGCTGGGAGCAGCTCCCAGTTGTCTTCCTGGGAGTGCTCATTGGTGGTCTCTGTTTCAGCCCCATCCCCGGGAATGCTCTCCTCCTCAGCAGTGGCTCTGGCTGTGGTCCTGCCTGTCTTGGGGCTCTTCATCACAGTAGGCATTTGCCTCATCTGGAAGCAAAGAAAATCAAGAGGTAAGTAGGTGAGAAGGGAGCTCAGGCTGGGAAAAGACCAGGAAGAAGTGGATGTAAGCAGGACACTTACTGTAGGTTGGAGACCCTGCAAGTTGTTTGGGAGAAAACTAGTAGAGCCATGCCCCAGGGATTCACATTGCAGAGGGAATAAAATAAACTACAGAGAGGCCCTGGATAGAGCTGTGCTTTCTTATCCTTTGAGGTATTAGACAATAATCACTCACCTCAGCCTTCTAATGAATGAAGAAATTAGAACCTTCCAATTAGGAAATCCAATTCTATTCACTGGATAAAACTGTCATTAAAATGGTCACATTCACAGGATCTCATGATTGCAATGGATGTGGAAAGTTATATAATCCAACACCTCTCCCCCTTCTGATAGTTTGAAATCTTCTAATCTTTTCAAATGGGCATACACCCTTGGTCCATGTTGGGACAATTAGCTTGTTAGTAAAAACCCTTCCTAAAGACCAGCTGAGGTCTGGGGATATAGCTCAGTTGGTAGAGCACTTGCCTAGCATGCACAAAGCCCTGAGTTGAATCCCCCACCAAAAAGACCAGCTGACCCCTTTTTTTCTCTCCCTTCTAGAGAAGCTTCTCTATGAACAGGTGATGGAGGTAGGTAAGTGTCCTGGGCCGGGGTGGGGGAAATATTTCTCTGTTTTGCTGAATTTTGTATACCCAGCATCCACTAATATAAATTGTGTACCTGAAAATTCCATCATCTACTGTCCTTGGTGGTGGTGATGGAATCTAAATCCATTGCTTCCAATTTTTAGTAGCTCTTCCTTTAATAGCTTGCCTTCTGGTATGTTTGGTGATTTTTGTCTGTGAGCTTATTATTCAGAGGTTAAACATGGGGAAGCTTTTATTCATTCAATAAATAATTGATAATAGTCTACTAAAGGCCCTGGATCATACTAAATTTGGGGAATCCAATGGTGAGCAAAAGCAGACAAAGATTCTGCCCTTCTGGAACTTTCAAACTAGTCAGGGAAATTATATTAACTAAATAATTACACAAATAAATATGTACAAATTCCATGAAAAGTTTCCCAGTTCTATGAAGGCTGAGCAGGAAGAATCAAGCGAGCTTGAGGGCTGAGGATGTAATGTTTGACTTGAAGGACCAGAAGAGAGTGAAGAGAGAATGGAAAGCCATCCATAGCAGAAAAAACAACCTGAGACAGAAACATAGTCAGAGAGAGTAGTACTTAAATGAGGAGCTGATAAGGCACAGAAGCAAGGGGAGAAATGATGGGGCTGTGTCACCAGAGGCCTTGTAGATCATGTTAAGGATTCCAGTCTCTTTCCTAAGAGCAGTGGTAAAGCAATGAATGGGGACATTCTGATCAGAGTTGTATTTTGGAAATCTCTCTCTGGCTGCAGTGTTGAAGAGATCAGAAAGAGTAATACAGGATGTAGGGGACAATTTGAGTTGCCATTTCTGTTGCCCAGATAAGCAATGATGAGGGACTAGCTCAGGGAGGTGGAGAAGATGGACAGAAATGCACAGGTTCAAGAGCAGGTAAACCAGTAGGAATCAGGGACTGTCAAAGTAATGGCAAAGAGTCTTATTTTCTTTTCCTTTCCTTCCTCTAGAAAATCTTCTTGCAGACCATGCAAAAGAAAAAGGTAATTATATATTAAAAGTAAAATATAAGGAACAAGTAACATATTCTTTCTCCTTATGCATAATTACCAACAGTCTATTAATATTATTGGAATTTAGTTTGCAGCATCCAGGGGCTATGGATTTGATGGCAGTGAGGGGGAGGCCCATGGTCAAAATGAATAGGTCTGGATTATCATAGGCTGTCTTCATCAGCCTTTCCACCAATCACTGAAAAAGAAATCTGCATATTATCTAAAATATATTACTATGGTTATATGGGATATATAAGAATTTAAAGAACCCGTAGGATCTTGGCATGAAAAGAGGATACAAGGGAAGGGTCACAGGCTCTGTGACACCTGGTCTACCACTTACACGTCTTGGAAAAGTCACTTTGCTGCTCTGAGCTTTGGTTTCTTCATCTGTAAAATGGGGATAATAAGTTCTCTTACCTGATTGTTTCCAGTACTAAAAAAGACAATCTTGCTGGACACAGTGGTGCACACCAGTAAACCCAGTGGCTTGGGAGGCCGAGGCAGGAGGATTATAAGTTCAAAGCCAGTTTCAGCAACTTAATGAGACCCTGTCTCAAAACAAAATATAAAAAGGATTGGGAATGTGGCTCAGAGGTTAAGCACTTCCAAGTACCGAAAAAAGATCAATCACAGTGCCTGGGACTCCTTTTCCTTCTTGCCATTTCATCTTCATTAATTGAATGTGTGCTGTGAACCCCTTGAGGGTAAAAGGTAGACACTCCATTGAAGCCTATCTGGGAAGACAAGTCACTGGCCCAAACGGCTCCATATTCAATGATATTGGTATCTCTTCTTCTTCCCTCTTATATCTCCTCTAAGTTGATGAGAGTGTGGGGTGCACATAGCAGACAGTTCTGGCCATTCTGCCCAAGTATGAAAGGCTACAATGTGATATAATTATCGAGGGCCTCTGACTAAGGAATCAGACAGATTTGGGTTTAAATCTTGCCTTTTTGGCCACTTACTGACTGAATGACCTTAAGGAAATTTCATGTCTCTCTGAGCTTCAGACCATGCCTCTGTAAAACAGGAATACTACTTCTATGCCACTCACGTTCTTGAGAGGATTCAGAACATGCCTCAGTATAATAAAATGACAGTCGATGGAAGCTGTTAGTGGAAGTGCCAACAAGAATCCATAAGCTCCTTATTGTTCTGTTGGGTGCATGTACTAATATGTAACAAAAAATCCCATCATTATATACAACTATAATACACCAATAAAAATGTGGAGAAAGCCGGGTGTGGTGGCTCACACCTGTAATCCCAGCACTTAGGGAGGCTGAGACAGGAGAATCGCGAGTTCAAAGCCAGCCTCAGCAAGGGCGAGGCGCTAAGCAACTCAGTGAGACCCTGTCTCTATGTAAAACACAAAATAGGGCTGGAGTGTGTCTCAGTGGTCGAGTACCCCCGAGTTCAATCCCCGGTACCCCCCCCCAAAAATGGAGAAAAAAGTAAATATTTTTCAGAAAATAGAAAAAAAGAAAAAAGAATCAATAAGCTCCTGAAAAGCTGTGATGGGAGCTGGGGTTGTGGTGCAGTGGTAGCGTGCTCGCCTAGCACGCGTGAGGCACTGGGTTCGATCCTCAGCACCACATAGAAATAAAATAAAGATATTCTGTCCGCCTACAACTAAAAAAATAAATAAATATTTAAAAAAAAAAAGCTGTGACGTACTTGGCCTCATTGCTCTAAAACCAGATGCCTAATCATGCTCAGCCCTTAGCCCAAGGCCTGGTGGTGGACTCAGGTGTGTGACTCTAACTCTGAGAGGGCCAGTTATAGGTAGGGGAAAAGGTGAACCAGATGACCCTGCCAGAGAGACCACAAATGTTCCCCCAAAGCATGTGAACATACACATATGTCTCTAAAACTCCTGCAACCTCCAAATTTGTAAAAATTATAACTTCAGGGCGTTGCTATAGAGAATCATAAAGCCACATCAACAAGTCAACACCAGGCTTCTAGCTAGTTTTACACTAACTAAAACAATGCAAATGAAAAATAATTTGTGACAAATACGATATCACATGCTTGTGATATCATAAACAGTGGACTATAAAAAGCTAGCCGGCTATATTACCACAATTACAAGCATATGGAAACACTCAGACAGCAGAAATGAAAGCAGACATTCAAAAGGGAAGAGAAAAGAGGAACCAAAATCGGGGTTAGGCTGGGACAGAGAAAGTGGCACCAGCATCATTGGATTTCTGAGTCTGATCTGTGGGACATGGTATTGGCATTGGCTTACCAATTACCATCCTTTCCATTATTGGGGATGGAGGTGGTACATCATGGTGAGATGGCCCATGAACCTTCTAGGGCCCCAGGGATAAAGGGTCAAGAACCACTCACTCTTATTTCTCTCTCTCTCTCTCTCTCTTTCTCTCTCTCTATCTCTCGGTTTTTAGGAAGACTCCATAAAGGCCTGAGTAAGTTCTACTCCTCCATGACACAAACTTCTTTCTGCGGACATCCCTGCTTTTGGATGAGTATTTCAGTTTCACTTCCCGGGATAGAAGGGAAGGGGCAAGAGTAATTCAAGCCATGAGATTGGGAATTTCTTGGCTCTCAGACACTTCTTTTCTCAAGTATTCCCTGCTCCTCTTTCTTGCATAAATGTTGCCTAGTCTCTAAATGGGAAATGCTTTACCAAAAGGAGAATGGCTTCCATAGGTGAAGCCATCTGGAGGTCCCTTTTATAGTCCTGTCATGGCTTTTCATTATGTGGAGTCCAAGGCAGATAGATCCCCACAGGCTGATTATGCTGGAGCAGGGTTCCTCCACCATTTCATCTATAAGAATCTTTTTAAAAAAATTTTTTGTAGCTATATATGAACAGCATGCCTTTGTTTCATTGTTACGTGGTACTAAGGTTCAAAGCAAGTGCCTTGCACATGCTAGGTAACTTCTCTACCACTGAGTCCCAGCCTCAGCCCAAGAATCTCTTTTCAGGGGCTGGGATTATGGCGCAGTGGTAGCGTGCTCGCCTAGCATGCATGAGGCACTGGGTTAGATCCTCAGCACCACATAAAAATAAAATAAAGATATTCTGTCCACCCACAACTAAAAAAATAAATAAAATTAAAAAAAGAATCTCTTTTTAATATTAAAATATCTGAAGACATGTGACAGGTCTATTTTGTTTTATAAGGAGATAATATACATGATAAAATATACCGGAGACTCAGTGATATTTTTAAATGAACTTGTATTTTGTTCTTTTCAAATGATATCTATATGCATTTATTTTGTCATTACCCATGGATATGAGAAGTATTATTTATTTGGTCTGCTAGTAAGGTTTGGCTCACATAAGAATTTGTTAACCCTCTGCTGTATCTCTGGGGACCCAAGGCCCATAGCTGGAAGATATTGCCTTTATAGGTATTCTTATGGGGACCATTCTTATGGAACCAAGTCTTCAGTATGGCTACTGAGGATCTGCTCTAGGAATGTGGGTAGGATGGGACAGTAGCATTGTGGATATGTAGTAGCTCTTGATCTGATTTGTTCAACTATTTTTATTCTTTAGAGAAACTCCGGAGTGAACTGAGTAAGTTTCTCATATTCTTATAACTTCCGTACCAACTTATCTCCTGTTGTCCTGAAATTCTCAGTGATAGCTCACTTGCTTTATTTCTTCTTCCACAGAGTTGAAAAGAGCTGCAGCCAACTCAGGTGAGATGCACTTTCCCCATGTTTGATCCCCACCCTATGAGAGTTATTGATTTCTTTATTGCTTTAACAATTCCCTTGTGTTAGTCATCTCTCCATTGCTATGACAAAATACCTGAGATGCACAAATTATAAGGAGGAAAGGTTTATTTTGGCTCACAATTTTGGGGGTTTCAGTCCATAATTGGTTGGCTCCATTGCCTTTGGGCTTGTGGCAAGGCAATACATCGTGGTGAGAGTGTGTGGCAGAAGATGTTGTTCACTTCATGGTAGCAAAGAAAGAAACAGAAAGGGCCAGAATCCCAAATCCCCTTCAAGGGCATGCCCCAAAGGGCTTCCTTCCACTATGCCCACCTTCTAAATATTCCATTACCTCCTAATAGTGTCAGGGGTAGGTACCAAGCCTTCAACACATGGATCTTTGGGAGACATTCATGACCCAAACTGTGGCGCCCCTTTTATGTCTTTCAGGCTGGAGAAGAGCCCGGCTACATTTTGGTAAGTTATACCAATCGGATTGATGCACATTCAGAACCTATCCTCCTGAAGGCTCTGTAACCTTACATTTTGTTCGTAATGCAGATTGCAATTTAAAAATTTTCATCAAATCCATTTATTTGATTTTCAAAAATTGAAAGAGCTTTGTGATTTTTAGGAATCACATTTAGATTTAGAAAAGTCTTCCCTCCTTTAGAACACTGATAAATATTAGGTTTGATTTTCTTATACATTTTTTGTGATTTTTGAGATTTTTCCTTAAGTTTATCAGTTATTTGAATTTCTTTGTGAGTTGTCTGCCCCTGTTTCCTTTGGATGACTTTTTGATTTGTTTGAATTCTTTCTAAAGTATATTAATTCTTTGTTACATTTGTCACAGATTATTTTTCATTTGTACTTTAATTTCCTTACAGTATTTTTGATACACAATTTATTTATTTGGTACCAGGGATTGAACTTGGGGCACTCGACCACTGAGCCACATCCCCCAGCCCTATGTTGTATTATATTTAGAGACAGGGGCTCACTGAGTTGCTTAGCGCCTCACCATTACTGAGGCTGGCTTTGAACTCACAATCCTCCTACCTCAGCCTTGCAAGCCACTGGGATTACAGGTGTGTGCCTCTGCACCCGGCCACAATTTATTTTTATGTAGTCAATTTTATTGGTATTTTCCTGTGTAGTCTCGTCAGGTGCTTTCAGGTTTAGAAAGTCCTTCCTATCCCTTGTCAGATAAATAGTCACTGTTTCTGCCTCTTTATACACACCTGCCACATTTACATTCTTTCCCTGTGGACCCATTTTCTTGGGTGATAGTGACAAGATTCTCAGATAAGAAGGGTATGGGTTGGCAGATACCCCAATAATATGGACTATGAAAAGGTTCATAATTTTATTCTAAAAGATTTACATCTTTTAATTTTTTCTGTTCTTTTTGCAGCACTGGGGATTGAACCCAGGGATGCTCTACCACTGAGTTACATCCCCAATTCTTTAAATTTTTGTTTTTAAATTTTGAGACAGAGTCTTATGAAGTTGCCCAGGCTGACCTTGAATTTGTGATCCTCCTGACCCAACCACCAGAGTAGCTGGGATTATAGGTGTGCTAATGGCTTTAACATTCTCTTTAAATTTATTCCTTAGTAATTTGCAATTTTGCTGCTGTTTGAGTATGGTTGGTTATTTTCACTGCTTTGAGCTCATCAATTTTCCAGGTTCTTTATTTCCCTCCTGTTTACACTATCTGAAGTGACCACTTGAGAGAATACTGGGTCACCTTGGTTCTTATTCCGGAACTCACAAAGCCTTCTGTCTCAACATTCACAGTCTAATTTACTCCCACCACTTCAACAGAATATGGATTTCATGGATTTAACTCCCCAAGAAGAATCTCTTTCCTCTATTTGTGGCAGAAGGGAGACTCACTGTGAGCTTCATAACCAACAACTTCAAGGAAGAATATTTTTTGCTATACTGATAATAATTTTAGGCAACAAAATGAGCATCCCTCTTTCTGTAGGAACGTGGCATGATCTCATGCATTAGCTCAGCAATCTACGTGACAGCTCTTTGATGTAGGCTCTGTTATTAGTTCCATTTTACAGATAATAAAGCTAAGTTTAGAGATGAATGAGAAACCCAAAGTCATGTAACTAGCATCTGGCAGAGCTGGGACTGAGACATCTTATGTGGCTATAGGGTCTAACATCGAAGTTATGTTTATAATCATTCATTAGATTTCTTTGGAACATCAAAGACAAAGGTGGTATTTCCTAAGGATTAGGGCAGCCTCACAGACAGGTGATGCACTTTCCCCTCTTTTACTTATTACCCTGCCAGGTGACCAACTTCTTAAAAGACAGTATTCTTTGGTTCCAGTATATATGTGGCAGGGACAAGGGGGCTTGAAAAGAAATGGGTCAATGATAGAGTTTGCAGACATAGAGATTAAGACTCCTTCCAAAGCTACTCCCAAAATCCCTTAAGACCTAGTCTTCCCAAATCTCATTTCTCTCTGCAGTGGCAGTGACCCTGGACCCAGACACAGCACATCCTAAACTCATTCTATCTGAGGATCGGAGATGTGTAAAGCTTGGTGACAGAAAGCAGCCTGTGCCCGACAACCCCCAGAGATTTGATTTTGTCGTCAGTGTTCTGGGCTCTGAGTACTTCACAGCTGGCTGTCACTACTGGGAAGTGTATGTGGGAGACAAGACCAAATGGATCCTTGGAGTGTGTAGTGAGTCCGTGAGCAGGAAGGGGAAGGTCACTGCCTCACCCGCCAACGGACACTGGCTTTTGCGACAGAGTCATGGTAATGAGTACCAAGCTCTCACCTCCCCACAGACCTCCTTCCGCCTGAAAGAGCCTCCGAGGCATGTGGGGATTTTCCTGGACTATGAAGCAGGAATCATCTCCTTCTACAATGTGACCGACAAATCCCACATCTTTACTTTCACTCACAGTTTCTCTGGCCCCCTTCGCCCTTTCTTTGAACCTTGTCTTCATGATGGAGGGAAGAACATAGCACCTTTAATCATCTGTTCAGAACTACAGAAATCAGAGGACTCAGTTGTCTCCAAGCCAGAAGGAAAAGGCCATGCTAATGGAGATGTGTCCCTGAAGGTGAATCCCTCCTTACTACCTGCTCAAGCCCCAGAACTTCTCCCAGTGATGTCCTGGCCCTCTGACCTTGGCCCAGCCCTTCAGGGGCTCAAGGTTCCTTCTTTTTAGGAATGTGCCTCATGCCTTGCTCCCATGATATCCAGTCCAGGACCCTGGATTTCAGTCTCTTGGTCTGATTCTGTGACACATCTTCCCTTTAACTGAAATCCAGATCCTTTTGTGATTTCAATTTGTACCACTTCTCTTCCAGGGCTCAATTCTGAACCCTGCCTTTCTTTTAGGGTTCCCATTACCCTGAAAAACAAACACTCAGTTTAGGTGATGTTGAACGTGTGTCCTCAAGATTCAGTGGAGGTTCAAGGGAGAGGGTCCTCTACTCGAGGAGATATTTATGAGTACTTGCTTCTGACTCATCCTGCATTTGGATTTACAATGGTGCAATTAAGTCCTCAGACCTTGACTTCTTACTTATCTATCAAGGATTGTTTGCCCCTCGCTCCTCCCACACCTCTGACCCCATCTTTCTTTTTCTCACTCTCAGTTTAGACCTCTAGCCCACAAAGTCAGCTTTTTAGAAATAAATATGTTTGGGATCATACACCCTTCTTTCTTCAGGAGTGGGGGTAGGGCAGAGGGGTAACACATGCCATCTTTTTCTATTTTCTTGATGATGTTTACAACATAGTTTGGAGACATTCAGAGCAAATGTATATATTTTCAAAAGCTAATTTATGTATTGATGATAACCAAGTACAGGGATTTTAAATACAGCAGCCATAATCCTGAGAATCCTCAGAAGCACAGTTAGGAGGCATAGCTGCAAACAGAGCAGTTCAGCTGTGTGTGGCCTTGAACAGACAGGGGCAGAGGAATTGGTCTGTTGTGGCAGATGAGTCAGAAGAGCCCATCTGTTGCAATGGCCATTTTGAATACTTTTCTGAGATTCAGCAAGGCCTCATGAGAAAAAAAGTGGCGGTTTTAACCACATACAAAGCTTTTTTCCCACAAGACCATTATAATGGAAGACTTCACTATTTGTGCAGCAAACAGCCTCTTAGGCAGAGAGTGTTGATTTCAAAGAATTTGTTGGTAGACTTCTTATTTGAAAGATAAGAAGGTGGGAGGATAAAATAATGAATTGGATTTGTTGGTGTGATATGGCTTATTTTGTTGAGATATTGGCTATCATTTTACAGATGGATATACAGTGTGACCCAGCAGAAACTAGATCTTTCTGTCTGTCAGATGTTCTTTTGGTTAGTGCTTATAACAGCATTCTCCCAGAAAACAGAATCAATAGAATGTGTGTGTGTACATATATATCTAGTGGGGGAAGGACACTGATTTAGTATAGGACTTGGCTCATATGATTATAGAGGCTGGCAGGCTCAAGACTGAGGAAGAACCAATGGTTCAGTTCAAGTTGAAGGTGGGGAAAAAACTGATACACCATCCAAAGACTGTCAGGTAGGATGATTTCTGTCTAAGTTAGGGGAAGATCAGACTTTTTGTTCTATTCAGTTCTTCAAATGATTGGGTGAGTCCCACCCACATTAGGGAGAACAATCTACCTTACTCAAATTTGCTGATTTAAATGTTGATATTATCCAAAAACATCATCACAGAAACTTCCAGAATAATGATTGATCAAACATCTGGGTACTTTCTGACCCAGGCAAGCTGATATATAAAATTAACCATTCTAGTGCCTCAGTAGAATTTTTGATTTTGTACAGTTATTAAATAAAACTTTTGGTATTCATGTTTGTTATGCGTTTTCATTGTAAACAAGAAATTGTGGGGAAAGGCTTTGGGCTGCTAGGAGAAAAATACATTATGAGATTTCAAAACACCTTTGAGTCTACTGAGGAAAGTGTTAACCACAGTTCATAGTAAAGCCAGTTTTATTCTTTTTTTTAATCTTTATTTATTTTTATGTGGTGCTGAGGATGGAACCTAGTGCCCCACGCATGTGAGGCAAGTGTTCTACCACTGAGCCACAATCCCAGCCCCCAGTTTTATTCTTGAGTCTGCCTTCTAATGTTTTGTTTTTATCAATGTATAAACTAATAGTGTACACCAGATGTTTGCATTTCTCTGATGCATATTCAGTTCTAAAAACACTTTTCCTGAATATCCCAATCTTAAAACTAATTCACATTGTTCACACTGGCCCCACCCATTGAGATTATATATATACATATATGAATGATTGAACCAAGTGACAGCATAGTCTACCACCGTGCTACATCCCAAGCCCTTTGCATTTTAAAAATTTTGAGACAGGGTCTCACTAAATTGCCGCGGTTGGCCTGGAATGCGATCTTCCTCTCTCAGCCTTCCCAGTGGTTGGGATTACACGCGTGCACCACCACGACCAGCACATGGAGAGAATTTACCAGCAGAAAAGGGAATTGATAGTACCCGGCTTGGTGGCACACCATTGTAATCCCAGCTACCCAGGCTGAGGCAGGAGGATTGCAAATTAGAGGCCATCCTGGGCAATTTGGCGAGGCCCTTGTCTAAAAATAAAATACAAAAAGCGCAGGAAATTGGCTCAGTGGTAGAGTGCCCCCTGAGTTCAATCACTGGGTATGGAGTGGAGTGGAGCCGGGAAAGGATGAAAACTGACATTTGTGGAAGCAGAAGCTCTATCTATCTATGATATCATTGAATCCTCACAATTCTGCCAGGAATTTTTATAGAGGAAGAAAATGGGGCTCCAGATGCCTAGGTGGCAGAGCTGGGTTTGCAAACCTGTTCTTCTCTAGAGCTTTTTTTTTTTTTTGCCTTTTTTCTGAAAATATTATGCAGATATTGAGAAGCCTTTAATTGGCCTGCATATTCCCTTAGCTTTTATTGTCTTTATAAAATAAAACCCAAAAAACCGAAATCCTAAAACCGGAAACTTTAGTGATCTTGCATCTGTATTGACGATGGACTCTCAGATTTAATGCATGTGGGGCCCAGAAAAAAATCCCTGTGTAGTGCTGCTGGGAGACTTGGAGGTCCTTTCTTGGACCGAGAACATTTAGCTTCTCAACAAGGCGATGGTGTTACGTTATCTTTAAACTCCTTTCCAGATCCACACTCCTTTAATTTTTAATTATAAATCTTGAGTGAGATGCCAGACTCAAGGCTTCGCTGGATGACCATCAAGGGCTATCAACTCAAAGAAAGGAAACCTAAAGACCTTAGAAACAAAACCAGTCTCTACAGTTCGGTTCTCAACTTTGCAAATGTTTTCCTCCAGGCTACGGTTTTCTTCGGGACTACAGCTCCCAGCATGCTACGTTCGAGGCCAACGCTTATTGGCGGTCCCGTCTGGGCCTCGTGCGTTGTGGCAGCCACTACAGCCAATAGGAAGGAAGTATGACTCCCAGAAACCAATCCTGGAGCCGTAGGGCGGGTCCTTCCTGGGTTCCGTCTCCGGCTTCTTCCTCAGGCCAGCGAGGCGGCGCAGTACCTGACTGAGCGGCGGGAGTGAGGTGGGTCGTGGCTGGGCGGAGGTGGTAGGGGGAGGTGGTAGGGGGAGGTGGACACGACTTCGCTGGGCACAATGAGGACGGTCCCTTCCCCTCACTGAGGAGTTAGAGGCTGTTGCTTTGCTCTTGGACCCATTGGGTAGCAAAGGGGCCCTCTGATCCCTCCACACCGACCCTTGTCCCTGTCTCTCAGCCCGCGCGGCCAGTCGGCTGTCCCTACACCCACTTCTTACCCCGCCCTTCTCCGGTTGACCTTTGGACACTCCAGGCCCCTGCCATTTACCATACCTTTAGGGTCAGCCCTTCGTTTCTTCTACCCGCCCGTCCCAAGCCCACCGGCCTCTCTGAATCCACTTCTCCTGCTTTCTAGAACCCTGTACCCTTTGACTCCTGCATCCGCTTCTCCCTGCCCCCAGTACACGACCCAAAATGTTGGGCCCTGGTCTCTGACACCTCTGATTACAGCCTTTGAACTCCTTCTGCATCGCATCTCAGATCTTGTGACTCTTGATCCTCTATCTCCCGACTCTTTTTCTAGCTCCCCTGTTCTCAACACCTTGTCCTTGTCGTCGTCCCCCCCCCCCAAGCTCTTCTCCAACCTCTTTTGATTTGGTTTCAGACCTGGAACTTTGACCCTTAGACCACATTCCAGCTTGGCCTTCATCATGTGTGATCTCCAGCCCCATCTTGACTGGTTTTTCTTAGACCTGGCTTCTTCTCCACTAGGTCAATCTCTTTCACCCTTCCTCCTCCCTGTTCTGCTGAGGCCCTAGGAAAGCAAGCCAAATAAGCCCTTTCTCCCTTAAATCTCTGAAATATGATGTGAATGGTGACTATATTTTAGCTGCACTGCCTTCTCAGTTGGTAATGAGCTCCCTTCTTTATCAGTTTCCGTCTTGCTTACCCACCCATCCTGCAAGTTCTACCTCAAAGACCACCTCTTCCATTAAGCTGCTTGTCCCTGATCTCCCAGGGAGATATGCCCATGTCATTTCAACTCCTGTGACACTCTTTTTCTTTTTTTTATTTCTGTCCCTCCTTCCCTCTTTTTCTCCTACCAGTACTAATATAATGGTTTAAAAAACCCTGACTTTGGAGTGATGGACTGCAGTTCTGCCACTTACTTCCTGTGTGCTCTTGGGCAAATCACTTAATTTCTGTGAGCCTCAGTTTATTCATCTGTAAAATAAGGATGAAAAATGAATAGCTGTAAAAATGAAATGAGATGATTCATATATAGTGCTTAGTCCAGGGCCTAGCCCTTTGTAGAAGCTTTAAAAAATGTTAACTATTATAGGCTCCTGTATAATGTGCCAAGTGCTGTGTGAGGCACTGAGGAGTTGGTATATAGGTGGCTAAAGCACAGTCCTTGTCCCCTGGAACTTAACCTTCTATATTGTATGGCAGTTTCTGGAGTTCATGGTCTGTTTCACTACATTGTATAATAAACTGTTTCAGGATAGAAGTCGTAATCCTGAATCTTTTTGCTCTTTTATTGACCCAGCATTTAGCCCTGGGTACAGCCCAATCTTGGTAAAGTATAGGTTCTCAGAATAGCAGTCTGGGAAGTGAATGCAGGCCATATAGCTCATTATATACAGATACTGGAGTCCTAGCAGGGGTGGGCAGGGGCAGCCAGTGGATTAAGATAACATCCATTTACTCATTCATTCAAAAGACATTTGCATTCCCCATTTTATGCTACCGAAGATTACTGTGATGCCCACTCTCTTTCCTCAAGTTGCTTATAAACCACTGGTCGAAACGAGTTATTACAAATCATCATACAGCAAGCACCAGATTTTTTTTTTTTTTTTGGTACTGGGGATTGAACCCAAGGGCACTCAACCACTGAGCCACATCCCCAGCCCTATTTTGTATTTTATTTACAGACAGGGTCTCGCTTAGTTGCTTAGAGCCTTGTTAAGTTGCTAGGCTAGTTTTGAACTCGCAATCCTGCCTCAGCCTCTCAAGCTGCTGGGATTACAGGTGTGCACCACTGTACCCAGCTGCAAGCACCAGACTCTGGGCACATAAAGGAGAAAGTGGGCAGAAATCAAGATTGCTGAGAAACACTGAGTGAGAATAGATGTAAGTGAGCATGAAATGGATTCTGGAGACAAGTTTGTCCTTCCTTTACTCAGTTCATTCAACAAATATTAAGCATCTATTTATGCTTGTAACTATTCTAGAAGTGTAGGTTACATTAGTGGATAAAACAAAACAAAGATCCCAGCCCTCATGGAATTTGTGGAACTTATTACCTGCCTCATAGGAGGCAGATAATAAATACTGGGAGTGTGGGAGGAGGTTGTAATTTTTATAGGGTAATCAGAGAAGAGAAAGTATCAAGGAATACTGGCGTTTAATGCAGACCTATTAATTTTCATATTGCTTATGTAAATTCTTCAAAGAATGCTAACAGGGATCGTTAAATGACAATTTGTTACCTGTTGTTTTAAACAGAGTTTTATTAAAACACAGCCTCATTCATTCATTTACATCTTGTGTTTGCTGCTTTCATGCTATAGTGGCAGAGTTGAGTAGTTAAAACTGTGATCCTATGGCCCTAAATATTTATTAAATTTTTGTTACCTGCCCTTTCACAGAAAAAGTTTGCTGATCTCTGCTCCTTAAAGAGTTGATATTCTATCTTTCACATTTGAGATTATGTAGTCTTGTACTATTTTTTAATTAAAACATGTTTGTTTTCTAATAAGATCATTGAAAGGATCTTTTTGATTCTTGTGCTCTTTGCAAAGATAGGATATAATATCTTCAGTAATTATACTAGCAGCTGTCACTTGCTGGATGACCACTGTGTATAGTATAGGCATTTTCTCTGATACAGAGTCCCACAGTGTAGGTAGTTATCACAGTTTTAGAGATGAGGGAGTTGAGTATCAGAGTGGTTGAATAATTTGCGGAGTTTTAAAGATCATCTGTCGTTGTCATTATCGTAACCCATGCTAAATGTAGTCAGTACCCCTTTTACTGTGGCTTATTTTCAAAAATATTTGCTGACTTGCAGGAATCATGTCTTCATTGTTGTCAGTGTTCATCATAGTCTGTGCTTCCCTCCCTCATTCCTTTGTTCCTGTCATTCTGGACAGCATCTCCATCAGCCCACTTGGCCTTTTGAAGTGTCATCATTTCTTTAAGGCCCAGAGGACATGCCACCACTCTTGTCTTACCAGAAGTACTTTTTCTTTCCCTCCTTTCCTGTCTTTGGATGAAGGAACCAAAGGATTCTATGCCACTTAGCCAGCATTTACTGATGGTTGCATAAGCAGGCCTTGTACTGTGCATTGTGTGTTTAGTTGTGTTGTGAGGAGGAGTGTGGCTTGTGTATGTGTGTTTGTATCTTTGTGTGTGTGACTATATGATATGAGAGTATGGCTGTATGTGCATGTGGTGCATGAATATGTATCTATAGTGAATGTGGCTTTATGTGTGGGAGGGATGTATGTGGTATGTGATCTGTATGTATGTGGCTGTGTGTAATGTGAAGATGTATGTATGTGTATATATGACTGTGGTGTGTGTATGGCTGTGTATATAGTATGCATGTGTAGTATAAGTGTGACTGAATGTGGTGTATGTGACTATATCATGTGAGAATGTGACTGTATGTGGTTTGAGTATGTGTGACTCTGTGTGTGTGTTTCTTTGTGTGATGTTTGAAACTGCTGGAAGTGGGCACTGGCCAGTCAGAAGAGACATAGTTCAGGCCCTACAGTAGGTCTTGGAGGTCTAGATATTAACCCTTCATTTACTAGATTATGGTAAGGTCTGGAAAGAGGTGGGGTGGTAGAACATTTAGGATTCAGACTTGGGTCTTGTAGATAACTAAGAGGGCCTTAAGAATGAGAAGGTCTGTTATTTTCATTTTGAAGGCAGTCAAATAAATGGATGCTTTTAATCCATTAAATACCAAGTTTTAAATTCTGCATACATAATAAATACTCAGATATTTCAAAGTTACCATAATTGGTGTATTTCTTGCTCAATTTTAAGTTTTTATAGGTGTTCCACATTTAGGACCATAAGACAAGATGGGTTAAGAAATGTTTTTCAAAGTAGATTAAACGTAGAAAGAGTTAGTTAATTTATAGTTAGGCAGAGAAATTAAACTCATCCTAAAATGAAAGGTCCTTACATACAAGTTATAGTCTAGACAGTCATTGTTTAGTGGTATTAAGAAGAGTGACATTGTTCAATTGCACAGAAATCATCTGGGTGGTAGACAAAGGTTGTGTCGTCTTTTTGCTCTGATGGGTAGCTTTATAATCTGTGAAAGTTTGTCACCCGAAAGTTGGTAAGTAAGGGCTATCTGTCTAAGCATTCCAGTTAATTGAGGCGATCCTGATAGATAGTTTCATAGGGAAGATGTATACATTTAAGATTTCATAAGGTCTGACTTGATCTAAGGAAAAAAGTATTGAACATTTGTGTTCATTCTCAGGGTTCAGAGATGGGCAGTGAGAAGGAGCGGAGTCCAGAACCACACCTGCCTGAGGAAGGGGACAGGGGTAAGCCTTGGAGAGTGGATGGCTCAGAGGGTTCTCAGATCTTATCTCGAGAAAAGGATCATGGGCAGGAGAACCCATTGATGAGGCCACAAGGAACACATTCAGAAGAGCCATGGCAGAAAATCATTGCCCCAGCTGAAGGACCAGAGGACTCTATTGCTCATTCGAGGCCAGAGGCAGAGGAAAAGCCCTTTATATGTGTCCAGTGTGGCAAAACCTTCACCAATACCTCTAACCTGAGAACACACCAACGGATCCATACTGGTGAGAAGCCTTACAAGTGTTCTGAATGTGGCAAGAGCTTCTCCCGAAGCTCCAACCGCATCCGGCATGAACGGATCCACCTGGAAGAGAAGCACTACAAATGCCCCAAGTGTCAGGAATGCTTTCGGCGGCGCTCAGACCTCACCACGCACCAGCAAGATCACCTGGGCAAGCGGCCATACCGCTGTGATATCTGTGGTAAGAGCTTCAGCCAGAGTGCCACACTGACTGGGCATTACCGGACCCACCTAGAGCCAGCGCCCTACATCTGCTGTGAGTGTGGGAAGAGCTTCAGCAACAGCTCCAGCTTTGGAGTGCACCACCGCACACACACGGGTGAGAGGCCATATGAGTGTGCCGAGTGTGGGCGGACCTTCAGTGATATCTCCAACTTCGGAGCACATCAGAGGACCCACAGAGGGGAGAAGCCCTACCGGTGCACTCTTTGTGGGAAGCATTTCTCCCGGAGCTCGAATCTTATCCGTCATCAGAAAACACACTTGGGTGAACAGACTGGGAAAGATTCCAGCTGAAGAGGAGCCACAGTTAGAGAGTGGAGAGAGGGTGAGAGACCCATCCTAGTGGAGGAAGAAGACCTTTAGGATCTGCTGCTGCCACCTTGATCTCAAGTGCTTCATTCCACTTTGGAGAATGGTTTCCTGTTGCCTCTGAAGCCAGGATCCTCAGGAAATCCTGAGAAGGGACTCTGAATAAAAATCCTCCCAGGCAATTTCTTGCCTTGGAAAGTCAGAGAACCCAGTCTTGGCTTCACCTTGTTGGATGTGAAAGAAAAGTAGGATAGGCTCCAAACATGTTCACGTCATTGGGTTAGCAGTTCTCTGGCCTTTGAGGAAGCATCTGTGGGATAGTATCACTGTCTGAAGGACCTTCGGATTGTCCATGAACTGTTTAGGGCACACTGCAGTGGGCTGCTAGGTTCCCACTTGCTGTATCCCGACTCAAGTTGAGCTTCTGGATCTGTAGGCTGGGAGGAGTGGCTCTCCTAATGGATGGGTCCTCCTTGAACTGAGAAGAGGTTTGAGGTTCTACCTTAGGAATGAAAGGGAAGCCCACTAGAATCTTCACACTCCCCCACATTTGTTACCTATTGCCCCCACTTCACTCTCCGTCTGATTCCTTGTGATAATTAGCACTTATTGATTCAATGAAAAAGAGGGTGAATATTAAATACCACCTATTTGAGGAGGTGGAGAGTGAGAGAGATTGTCCCAGTGCAGCCATTCTGGAAGGGAACTGAATTTTAAGAAAGACAGATGGGTGGCTGTTCTGAAAAGCAGGAAAGCAAGGTAAGTCTTTTAGGTGTTTGAGGAGAAGGGAGAAAGGAAAGGAACTAACATCAGTTGAGCATTCACTATATGCTATTGATTATGCTGGTGGCATCAACATTCTTCATCTCATTTAGTTGTCAGCAGTCCTCAAGGAAACAGAAGCAAGGTATATGGTAGAGCCCATTTAAAGTTGGGCCTCGTTGGCTCCCTGCTGATGATCTTTTTTCACTACATTCACCTTGCTGGCCTCTGAAGGAAGAGCCATGTAGCAGATAAGCCTGGAGATGGGAGCCAGTGTGGCCTCGTGATATGGCTCTGGACTGTTCACTGTATGGGGAGTCAGTTCCAAGCATGACACCTTTTTCAACTTTAGATTATTGATTGAGGATTTCTTCTGTTGCTAGGAAAAATGATAGTGGCAGGATGGGATAAGATGAGAAAAATCTTAAGACCCATAATGTTTGCCATTAATAGCAATAATTTATTCCCTAAGGCTGGGAATACAGGGAATTATGCCTGGTTTCCTGGCCTTCTGGTTTAGATCTGGCTTCACATGGCCTTACATGGTTTAGGTCTGGCCTCACGTGAAAGCTTAATATTCACCCAGCTTTCCTCTAACAAATACAAAACACCCCTATCTTGCTTTTTCCCCTTATGCTAGGATTGAACCCAGAGCCTCACGCCAGGCAAGTGCTCTACCACTGAGCTATACTCCAGCCCCCAAATGTCCCTTTCTATCTCTTTAGTCTGTTTGGGTCCTTGCCTTCCAGAGTAAAGGTTCTTCTCATTTATAGCTAACTGGCAGAATGTGAATCTGTTGAAACTGATATTACCCCTGAACTGACCTATCAGATGAAGTTCCTGCCATTTGTCTAGGGTGGGATATGCCAGGAACTTTATGGTTATCATCTTATTGAATTCTCAACCTCAGAAGAATTATCCACATTTGACATATGTGGAAACAGGTGGATAGAAAGTCACTTCCCAAGATAACAAAGCAAGTAAATATAGGGGCCAGGAACTGAACCTTATTCTACCAAAAGCCTGTAACTTTTTTAAGCTGTAGAAGACTTCCCAAATTATTCCCTTACATTTGTAGGGTGATTTACAGTTTATAAAACACTTTCATTTCATACACATTTGCTTTTGGAAAATCTATACACAATATTTTAAACATAGTCACCTAAACTTAGACATGTAAATTGGCACATACCCTAATAATAAAAGTCACCATCTATTTAAATGCCTACTGAGTGCCAGTTATTGTACACCTGTTATCTCTGATCTCCATGCTATAAAGTAGTAGTGTCCCCATTTTCAAGATAAGAAAATTCTATACAGACCTGACTTGGCAGAGCTGGGATTTATTTAGGTATGCTCGATGCCAAGACCAGGCTCTTCATTATACTCACTGCCAAGCTTGGTCTGCTGGTTCCCTCCCAGCCTAGGGAGCTTGGTATGGTTATCCTTCTAGACCTGGAACCTTAGAAACAACTTTTGGAAATTCTTGCATCCATCCCAGAACCAATGTACCAGGTATCTGCTTTGATCTTGGGTCAGGACTTCCTGGTCAATCTCATTTGCTCTTTTTTGACCTAGTTCATCAGCGGTGGTTTCTGTGTTGGTCAAAGCTTTGACTTGTGTGTCTGTGAACTTTCTTTATTTTCTCCTTCACTCTCTTTTTTCTTTTCCTTTCTTCTTTCTGCCCTTTCTTTCACTTTTCTTTCACCTCCCTCCTTTCCTCTCCTTTCCTTTTTTCCTTAGTAACTTGAAATACTAACATTGAAAACAACGTGGCTTCTATGTTCTCTGATATGGGAAATTGACAGATGTGCCTGGAGTTACAAGGCAAGTGATAGGTATCATTACATTTCTACCCAGGGTTCTATATCTGGGTAGGGCCTTAATCTGTCTAGTACTAGACAGTGGGTCCAAGAAGTAAATAAGACATAGTCCTTCCTGCAAGGAACTCAGAAGAAGAGAAACTCTTGAACTAAGTGCTGGGGAACATAGGTGGGAATGGTTGATCCTTCTGAGGGGGAAAAGGGGAGAGTGGCTGAGCGGATGGTTGGATGTGGTCTTGAAGAATGAGTAGGTATTTACTAGGTAAAGAAAAACAAGTTTATTTCAGATGGAAGGGAAGACTTAGTGTTTTGGGGAACAGTGAAACATTTGAGTGTAGTTAGAGTGTCCTATGTGAGGAGGAGAGGAAGTGGATAAGGTAGACAGGCCAGCTCATGAAGGGTCTTGAATGCCAGGTAAGAAATTTTGGACTGTGGATAATTTTAAAGTAGGGGGATGACATGATAACATTCACCTTTTAGGAAGAGCACTCAGTCTAGAAGATAAACTAAAGAGGTCATGTGATTTGGGAAATGCTGTGTGTGTAGGCCAGGGCCACCTGGGGCCTTCTGGATTCATAGAGAGCTCTGTATGATCATCTCAAAGTCTTGTGAGTTCCATAAAATGGGAAGTCCAAACTGTCCATATAATTTCTGCAGATTACTGGCATATGTAACCCCATGGTGTTCTTTTGCCTGAGGTTCTGGTGATATACAAGCCTTCTCAATATTAATTAATTAATTAATTAATTAATTAATTAATTAATTTTCATATGGTGCTGAGGATCGAACCCAGTGCCTCACACTTGCTAGTCAAGTGCTCTACCACTGAGCTGTAACCCCCAGCCCCAAGCCTTTTCTATTTTGGCCCTATTGTCCCTATCACAGAACTCATCACTTTCATTAGCTATCCCAAGAAAATTCTGTCAAACCAAGCATTTTCTAAGTTAAGAATCCTTTCCTGGAGATTGGGAACTTTGGCGGAGGGTGTTACATCATGGCATGTCACTAGCTTCCTCTCCTCTCTCCTCTCATCTTGCTCTTAACCCTTTCCTCCTGGTTGCCATAAAAAGACTGGTGCATCTTACTAGAGGTGGTGCCTAACCATCATCAAAGTGACTTTTTTCTACACATTTCAACTTCTCTAGTTAAAAATGTATTGGATTGAATGAAAGATCACAGTATAATAGAGAGATGAGGCAATAATATCAGCAAGATTGAAATAGGAAGTCTCAGTCTCCATTTTCTCATAGAGACACCAACTTACCAACAATATACAACCTAAAGTACCTTTTTGAGAACTTTAGAGTTCTTCCAGAATTAAGAAGCTTCAGATAAACACAAAGCCAAGAAAGAAACACTGAAATGGTAAAAGTCATTTTTCTTTACTGAAGATTACCTTTCTCATAAGCCAGCACAGCTCAGCTTGGGCCATAGATTCTTCCTTGAGGGTGAAAGAGAAGAGTGGAACATACATTCAGTGTTCTCAATTTTCAGAGGGCTGACCAAAGAACTAGTTCCTTTCTCACCTAACTCGGAATGCTAGTGGAAATGGAACAGTTTGGATGCCTGGGGACCACTAAAGGCAAGGGAAGTGTGCTGTATCACCAAAGGGCATGCAATATAGGGGACTGGTCATCATACTTAGCATGACTGGCAGAAGGCTCTCGACTGCAGCTCCTCCTTGGGGAGGGAGGGAGAAGAGTAGAGCATGTGTCCCATATTCAAACATTTTGGAGAATTGACTGGAGTCAAAATTTGAATGCTTGGGGGTCACTGAATACAAAGAACTGAGAAGCTGATTGCTATAGCACCAGAGAGCCTGCAGGACTGTAGGTAGACACCAGAGGGAGCAAGAGATTATTGAGCTCCTGAAAAATCTGGCAAACATCTAAGAAATTACAAGCAGGCTGGGGCTATAGCTCAGTGGTAGAGCACTCGCCTCTCATGCGTTGAGTCACTGGGTTCAATCCTCAGCACCACATAAAAATAAATCAATAAAATAAAGATATTGCATCCATCTATAAAAAAATATTTAAAAAAAAGAAAGAAATTACAAGCATAGCCCAGAGAAGTCACCATCTCCCCAAAGTATTCAGAGACTGTCAGAATTTAACTGGGCTGATTATTGGAGGTCTTTATTTGTTTGAAGTCAGTCTGTTAAAAAAAAAAGAAATTCTGAAATGGAAAAATACAATAATTGTGTTGAAAATTTCACTAGAGAGTTTCAACAGAAGACGATCAAATAAAAAATATCAGCAAACTCAAAGATATAGATCATTTGAAGTCAGGTCAGAGAAAAAAAATAATGAGGAAAAGTGAAGAAATCTAAGGGATTTATTGGATACCATCAAGTAGATCAATATATGTATTCTGGGAATTTCGTGAAGAGAAAAGAAGGAGTAGAGAGCTTATTTGAAAAAATAATGGTCAAAAACTTCCCAAATCTGAGAATGGAAATGAATGTCCAATCCAAGATGCTCAGAGAACTAAGATGAACCAAAGAAATCCACACTAAGAAACATTACAATAAAAAATGTCAATGGGTGGGGATGTAGCTCTGTGGTGAAGAGTTTGGTTAGCATGCTCAAGGCTCTGAGTTTGATCCCCAGTACCCACCCCACCAAAGTTAAGCAAATAAAATGCCAACAAGGACAGAATCTTGAAAGCATCAAGAGAAAGGCAAATAACCACATATAAGTGAGCTCCCATAAGATTACAGGGCCCTAAGAGATTGTGATGATACATTCAGACAAAGAAAAACAGGGAATTTACCACCATTAGGCATGATTTATAATAAATGCTAAAGAGGGTACTCAAGTTGAAACAGAAGGACACAAGACAACAACACAAAAACATACAAAAAATATACATCTCACTGGTAAAGCTAAATATATAGACAAATATAAAATAATATAAGCCAAGTGTGGAGGCATATGCCTGTAATCCCAGTAGTTTTGGGAGGCTGAGGCAGGGGGATTGCAAGTTCAAAGCCACCCTCAGCAAAAGTGAGGCACTAAGCAACTGGGCGAGACCCTGTCTCTAAATAAAATATAAAAATCAGGCTGGGGCTATGGCTCAGTGGTCGAGTGTCCCTGAGTTCAATCCCTGGTACCCGTTCCCCAAAGAAGTAATGATGCTTCATAAATCACTTAATTCTGATACAGAATTTAAAAGAGGAAATCACTTTAAAAAGCTATAAAACTATGTCAATGCATACAAAACATAAAAAGATGTATTTGTGACATTAATAGCATGAATTAGGGTGGGAAAGTAAAGGGACAAAGTTTTGTATATGGTTGGAACTAATAAGCAATTACAGCAAGGTTGTAGGATACAAGGTTCATATGTAAAAGTTTATCACTTTCCTTTATACTAGCAATGAATGAGTGGAATTTGAAGTTGAAAATGCAATACTATTTATATTAGCATCCCCCCCAGTGGAAATACTTATGTGTAGATCTAACAAAATATGCACAAGATCTACATAACAAAAGCTACAAAACTATGTTAAAAGAAATCAAAGAGGAACTAAATAAATGGGAAGATATTCTATGTTTGTGGTTAGGAAGGCTCAGTATCATCAAGGTGTCAGTTCTTCCTAACTTGATCTGTAGATTGAATGAAATTCCAATCCAGATCCAAGCAAGATATCTTCTAGATATTGACAAAATGGTTTTCAAGTTTATTTGGACAGGTGAAAGACTCAAGATAGTTAACATAATATTGAACAAGAAGATGACTAACACTACTTGAATTCAGAACTTAACTATAAAGCCACAGCAATCAAGACAAGGTGGTTGATAAAAGAATAGAAAAGAGTTCAATGACACAGAATAGAGAACCCTGAAATACACCTATACAAATGCAGTCAACAAGTCTTTGATAAGAGAGGAAAGGAAATACAATGGAGCAAAGATAGTATTTTTAATAAATAGTACTGGAACAACTGGATATCCATATGCAAAAAATAGAAGAGAAGAAGAAATCTAGACACAGGCCTTAAACTTTTTCACAAAGACTAACTTAAAATTAATCAGAAACCTAAATGTAAAAGAAAACTATAAAATTCACAGAAGATAGCAGAAGAAAATGTAAGTGACCCTGAGTCTGATGATAATTTTTTAGATATCACACTAAAGAAACATAAAAGAAACAATTGAGTCAGGTGCTATGGCTCATGCCTGTAATTATAGCTACTTGAGAGACGGGCAGGAAGATTGCAAATCAAAGCCAGTCTGGGGAATTTCACAAGACCCTATCTCAAAATAAAAAATAAAAAGACTGAGGATGCAGCTCAGTGTTAGAGTGCCCCTGGGTTTAATTTCCAGTACAACAGCAAGGAGAAGAACAGAAACAATGGATAAACTGGACTTTATTGACATGAAAAACTGATACTGTGTGAAACACAATGTTAAAAGAATAAGAAGACCATCTGCAGACCCTGAGAAAATATTTGCATAAATAAAATTCCAACAAGGACAGAATCCTTAAAGGACTTTATCTAAAACACACAGAAGTCTTTGTAAGGAAACTAGGAAATACAAAAATGAACAACATGATTTTTAAAAATTGGCAAAAGACCTGAAAACACACCTCACTAAAGATACAGAGATGGCAAATAAACATGAAAAGATGCTCCACACTGTGTATCATAAGGAATTGCAAATTAAAACAATGTATCACCACTACATACCTATTAAAAAGCCAAAATTTAGAACACTGACATCACAAATGCTGACAAAGATGTGGGACAATGGGAACACTTATTCATTGCTAGTGGAAATCCAAAATGGTATAGCCACTTTAGAAGGTCATTTGTCAGTTTCTTATAAAACTAAACGTACTTTTAGCATACAAACCAGCAGTCATGCACCTTGGCGTTTACCCAAAGGAACAAAAGACTTATGTCCACATAGAAACCTATTTTTATCAACTTTATTCATAATTGCCTAAAATTGGGGCAACCAAGATGTCCTTCACGGGCTAGGGTTGTGGCTCAGTGGTAGAATGCTTGCCTAGCATGTGCGAGGCCCTGGGTTCAATCCTCAGCAACCCATAAAAGTAAATAAAATAAGGATATTGTGTCTGTCTACAACTTAAAAAAAAAAAAAAAGATGTCCTTCAGTAGGTGAATGGTGAATGGATAAAGTGGCACATCTATTCAATTATAATTCAATGATAATAACAAAGGAGGTTGCAAGCCATGAAAAGACATGGACGGAACTTAAATGCATAGTACTAGTGTGAGAAGTCATCTGAAAAGGCTAGAAACTGTATGATACCAACTATATGACATTCTGGAAAAGACAAAATTATGGAGACAGTGGAAAGATCAAGGATTACTAGGGTGGATGTATTCACAGAGCACAGAGGTTTTTTAGGGTAGTGAAAATACAATGTATGATGCACTAACATGTCATTGCACATTTATCCAAACAGATAGAATGTACAACACCAAAAGGGTATGTACATTGGTAAACTATGGTAAACTATGGACTGGGTGATAATTGTCGCTTTAATAAAGGGGGAAGGGCACGTGGCTTCAAGACGAGTTGGAGTCCAAGAAAGAGAAAGAAGGGGTCCCTGGGTTAGACAATATGGGGTCTCTGGATGGTGGCGATTCACGGAGCCAATCTCCCCAGGCCCTGGGGTGTAGGTAAAAATCTGTTTCGCCCCTGCAAGACGCAGAGATACCTGGGACAAGAAGGGACACAGCCAGGGTGAGAAGCAAAGAACACCACTTTATTCTAGAACATACAGAAGCTTAAAAGCACTCTTGGACCAATCAGGTCCAAAGGTCACAAAGGGGTGCTCTTTGGCAACAGCACAGTCTATTAGCATAGAATGGGGAAGGACGGAAGGGAGGGGTTGGAAGGTGTGGAGATGCTCCTACAATAATGATGTCTCAGTGTAGGTTCATCAGTTGTAACAAATGTACCATGCAGTGGGGGATGTTGATGATGTCAGGTTTGGTCAGGGTCCAAGATGCCCAAATGGTCAGCAGAGCTGCAAGCCAGATGTGACGTCACTAGTGGACACGCCTCCTGTCAATCAGCGAGTTTTCCTGACCCATCAGGAAGGACTATGGCCTTCTCTTCCTGTACCCAACCCCTCCCCTTCCTGACCGGGTTTTCTTGAAATTCTGTGTACAGAATCTCCGACGCCATTTCTCCCGACCCGCTCTGATGGACGGGGAGATGGTCCGAGGGCTCACCTTCCAATAAAGCCTTGCCGAGTGGCTTAATTAATCTCCTGGTCGTGTGAATTTTACAGATAGAGAGGGTAGCTAGGGGCTGGGGATGTGGCACAGTGGTAGAATGCTTGCCTGCATGTGTGAGGTCCTAGGTTTTTGGTTTTTTTTAACAGCTTCCATTCACTTTATTATTTTTTGTTATAAAAACCCTATGTTGCATCCACAGCTGGAGCCTGTGTCCTCTGTACAGAGACTCTGGTGTGGGTTTTCACAAGATGGTCAGTGAATTCCTGATAGGGAGACTTGGTGAACACAGTTTCTCCTGAGATCGGGGGTCAAATAGCTGTATGTCTTAGAGATGACATCAAAGGTGGCCTTGGCGAAATTGCCCAAGGTGGCAGTGCAGCCCCTGGCAGAAGTGTAGCAGTCATCTATACCAGCCATCATCAGCAACTTCTTGGGCACAGGAGCTGAAACGATGCCAGTACCTCTAGGGGCAGGGATGAGCCTTACCAGCACAGAACCACAACATCCTGTCACCTTGCAAGGGACAGTGTGGGGCTTGCCAATCTTGTTCCCCTAGTAGCCTCTCCGTACAGGAACAATGGAGAGTTTGGCCAAGATGATGGCCCCTCGAATATCAGTGGCTACCTCCTTGAAGCACTTTACTCCCAGTCCAACATGACCATTGTAGTCCCCGACAGCTACAAATGCCTTGAACCTGGTCCACTGGCAAGCACGAGTCTGTTTCTGTACAGGCATGATCTTCAAAACCTCATCCTTGAGCGATGCCTCCAAGAAAAAGTCAATGATCTCAGACTCCTTGATGGGCAAAGAGAAGAGATAGATCTCCTCCAGGGACTTGATCTTCATGTCCTTGACCAGGCAGCCCAGCTTGATGACCAGGATCCACTCCTTGTCTTCAGCCTTGCCTCCAAGAGCCCCGGGCCGCTGCGGAAGCCTCCGCGGAAGCTGCCGGGGCCACCCATTCCAGGGCCCCGCTGCACCGGCGTCATCCGCTATTTGGTGTTTTCCCAGAGAAGCGAGGTCCTAGGTTTGATTCCCAGCAACACACACACACACACAAACACACACACAGCTATACAAATATAGAAACAGAAGATATAGGAAATATATCTGTACCTTCCTCTCAATCTTTCTGTGAAACTAAAATTTCTCTAGAAAAATAAAATCTTAAAAAAAGTATGTTTACAGGAGAATTGCTATTGATATGAAAATACATAGGCTGAAAAAAAGAATGAAAAAGGTATTGTGTGCAAATAGTTATCAAAAGAAAGTAGTGGCTGTGTGTGTGTGTCTATACACATTAAGTAAAAAAACTTCTAAGAGTCAAAGAAGGATATTTTATAATGATGAAAAGGTCATCTCACCAGGTAGCTATAATAAAAATAATTATAATAAAACATATGACACATAACAGAGCATCCAACTATGCGGAGGTTATGGTCCATCCCGAACCAGCGGGCCAAAGAGGCACCCCCACATTCACCTAGCAGTGGAAGTCAGAAGAGTTGGAGCCGACTGGCCTCCGTTCCCAGCCCTCGGCTCAGGGCAATCAGATGCACCAGGGAGACCCGTCAAAGCAGGCACTCGTTTATTTGTGGAACAAGCGTTCAACTTATAGGGCCATTAGGCCAATCAGAGAAGATGCACGTAGCCAGCAGCTGTCCAAGTGGCAAGGCACACAAGCCCCCTGAATTCTGTCCACAAGCTGATCACGTTTGCGGAACCAACAGTAAACCAATCACACAGTCCCTCCTTCCTCCGTGCCCTTCCTGTTTACACACTCTTCACAATGGCTAGTCGCCATCTTAAGGGTGTAGCATGGAGCTAGCTCCCCACACAAGTATATGAAGCAAACATTGACAGAATCAAAGGAAGAAATAAAAAGTAATACAATAAATAGCAGGAGGTTTCAACCTTCAACAGAAGAACTAGACAGAAACTTACTAAGGAAACAGGACTGGAGCAACACTAGATCAATAAGACCTAAGGGACATACAGAACACCTTACCCAGTAGCAGTGGGATACACATTCTTCTCAAGTGCAATGGAACATTCTCCAGGAT
>CM053400.1:29761216-29772615 GCA_028644305.1 Xerus rutilus
TACTGGGGATTGAACTCAGGGGCACTCGACCACTGAGCCACATCCCCAGCCCTATTTTGTGTTTTATGTAGAGACAGGGTCTCACTGAGTTGCTTAGTGCCTCGCCATTGCTGAGGCTGGCTTTGAACTCGCGATTCTCCTGTCTCAGCCTCCCTAAGTGCTGGGATTACAGGCTTGAGCCACCGCGCCCGGCTAGTTTAGATCATCTTACCTGAATTACTTGAACAATAATAAAAGATCCTCTTAAACTGAATTATTATTTTATACAAATATATTTATAAATAGAATAGTATACTTACGAATTGAACTTTAAGACTTAAACAAAACCAAGAGTTTGAGGTTTTGGTGAATACATTTATTATTCCCACCATTATGTATGATTATCATGTACCAATAAAAATATGGAAAAAATAAATTTAGTATTAATTTAAAACTCAAGATAGTGTAGTCCTTTATGCTCACACAAATCTGCTCTCGTACATGAAAAAAATCACACTGAAACTATTATTATCTGCATTTAAAAGCTGAAGAAACTGAAGTACCTTAGTTAAGAAATCAGAATCAACTTCATGCATGACTGGCTTTAAAGTCTGTACCCTTAACCTTGTCAACTTGGCACCCATACGTATCCCTTACACCATATTTAATCTCCAAATAAAGACAATGACAAATTTATAATTCTATTTAACATGATAATACTACTTTGTGTACAACTGAAAACACACCAATGCCTTCCCCAGAAGAGGAGATGAAGTCCCTCAGTGATGTATATTCTTCTCCTAATGTCCTGTAATTTAAATACTGTGATATAAAACTGAAATACTTAAATTGATATAAAATTAACACATTTTATCAGGTAGAGGTAGTTCTAATGGCTTCAGTTTGGCCTTTTCCACCATAATAAACCTTACCCCACATGCCAGGGAACCAATGAGGGATTTTGCTGGCTGATTAAGTGTTTTTTTTAAGTATACATTCTTTTTTAAAAAATTTATTTATTCTAATTAGGTATACATGACAGCAGAATGCATTTGATTCATTGCACATAAATGGAGCACAACTTTTCATTTCTCTGGTTGTACACAATGTAGAGTCACACCATACGTGCACTAACACATGTACCTAGGGTAATGATGTCCATCTCATTCCACCAACTTTTCTGCCCCCATATCCCCTCCCTTGTCCTCCGTTCTTCCCATGCCCTTCTCCCATTATGGATCAGCATCCACTTATCAGAGAGAACATTTGGCCTTGGTTTTTTGGGATTGGCTTACTTTGCTTAGCATGATGTTCTCCAATTCCATTCATTTACCTGCAAGTGCCATAATTTTACTCTCTTTTAATGCCGAGTAATATTTCATTGTGTATATATACCACAGTTTATTTATCCACTCCTCTATTGAAGGGCATCTAGGTTGGTTCCACAGTTTAGCTATTGTGAATCGAGCTGTTATAAACATTGAAGTGGCTGCATCACTGCAGTATGCTGTTTTTAAGTCCTTTGGGTATAGACCAAGGAGTGGGATAGCTGGGTCAAATAGTGGTTCCATTCCAAATTTTCTAAGGAATCTCCATACTGCTTTCCAGATTGGTTGCACCAATGTGTAGTCCCATCAGCAATGTATGAGCGTGCCTTTCCCCCCACATCCTTGCCAACACTTTTTGTTTGTATTCTTGATAACTGCCATTCTGACTCATGTGAGATGAAATCTTAGTCTTGATTTGCATTTCTCTAATGGCTAGAGATGTTGAACATTTTTTCATATATTTGTTGATCGATTGTACGTCTTCTTCTGAGAAGTGTCTGTTGAGCTCCTTAGCCCATTTATTGATTGGGTTGTTTGTTTTTTTGGTATTAAGTTTTTTGAGTTCTTTAAATATCCTGGAGATCAGTGTTCTATCTGATGTGCATGTAGCAAAAATTTGCTACCAGAATGTAGGCTTTCTGTTTACCTCATTGATTATTTCTTTTGCTGAGAAGAAGCTATTTGGTTTGAATCCATTTCATTTATTGGTTCTTGCTTTTATTCTGAGCTTTAAGAATCTTGTTAGGAAGTTGTGGCCTACTCCGAAATGATGAAGATTGGGGCCTACTTTTTCCTCAGTTAGGCACAGGGTCTCTGGTCTAATTCCTAGGTCCTTGATCCATTTTGAGTTGAGTTTTGTGCATGGAGAGAGATAGTGGTTTAGTTTTATTTTGCTGCATATGGATTTCCAGTTTTCCCAGCACTATTTGTTGAAGAGCCTATCTTTTCTCCAATGTATGTTTTTGGCACCTTTTGTCTAGTATGAGATAACTGTATTTATGTGGGTTTGTCTCTATGTCTTCTATTCTATACCATTGGTCTATATGTCTGTTTTGGGGCCAATACCATGCCATTTTTGTTACTATTGCTCTGTAGTATAGTTTAAGGTCTGGTATTGTGATGCTTCCTACTTTACTCTTTTTGCTTAGGACTGCTTTGGCTATTCTAGGTCTCTTATTTTTCCAAATGAATTTCATGATTGCTTTTTCTACTTCTATAAAAAATGACATTGGGATTTAATTGGAATTGCATTTAATCTGTATAGTGCTTTGGGTAGTATGGCCATTGTGACAATATCGATTCTGCCTATCCAAGAGCATGGGAGATCTTTCCATCTTCTAAGGTCTTCTTCAATTTCTTTCTTCAGTGTTCTGTAGTTTTCATCGTAGAGGTCTTTTATCTCTTTTGTTAAATTGATTCTCAAGTATTTTTTTGGAGGCTATTATAAATGGGGTAGTTTTCCTAATTTTTTTTTCAGAAGATTCATCACTGATGTATAGAAATGCATTTGATTTATGAATATTGATTTTATATCCTGCTACTTTGCTGAATTCATTTATTAATTCTAAAAGTTTTCTGGTGAATTTTTTTGGATCCTCTAAGTGTAGAATCATGTCTGCAAATAATGATAGTTTGAGTTCTTCTTTTCCTATTCGTATCCGTTTAATTTCTTTTGTCTTTCTAATTGCTCTGGTTAGAGTTTCTTCTTTTCTATGTTGAAAAGAAGCGGTGAAAGAGAACATCCCTGTCTAGTTTCCATTTTTAGAGGGAATGCTTCCAATTTTTCTCCATTTAGGATAATGTTGGCCTTCAGTTTTGCATAGATAGCTTTTATAATGTTGAGTTATGTTCTTACTATCCCTAGTTTTTCTAGTGTTTTGTACATGAAGAAGTGTAGTATTTTGTCAAATGCTTTCTCAGCATCTGTGGAGATAATAATATGATTCTTGTCTTTAAGTTTATTGATGTGACAAATTACATTTATTGATTTCTGTATGTTGAACCAATCTTGCATACCTGGGATGAAACCCACTTAATCGTGGTGCACTATCTTTTTCTTATGTGTTTGTATGTGATTTGCCAGAATTTTATTGAGCATTTTTGCATCAATGTTCATCAGGGGTATTGGTTTGAAGTTTTCTTGCTTTGATATGTCTTAATCTGGTTTTAGAATCAGGGTGATTCTAGCCTCATAAAATGAGTTTGGAAGGGTTCCTTCATTTTCTATTTCATGGAACAATTTGAGGAATATTGGTATTAATTCTTCTTTGTAGCTCTTGTAGAACTCAGCTGAGAATCTATCTGGTCCTGGGCTCTTCCTGGTTGGTAAGCTTTTGATGGTATCTTCTATTTCCTTGCTTGAAATTGATCTGTTTAAGTTGTGTATGTCCTCCTGATTCAGTTTGGGCAGGTCATATGTCTCTAGACATTTGTCGAGGTCTTTGGGATTTTCTATTTTATTGGAGTATAGATTTTCAAAATAGTTTCTAATTATCTTCTGTATTTCAATAATGTCTGTTGTGATATTTCCTTTTACATCACGAATTTTAGTAATTTGAATTTTTTCTCTCCTTTTTTTAGGGTGGCTAAGGGTTTATCAATTTTATTTTGTCAAAGAACTAGCTTTTTGTTTTATCAATTTTTTTGAATTGTTGTCTTTGTTTCAATTTCATTGATTTCAGCCCTGATTTTAATTATTTCCTGTCATCTACTTCTTTTGGTGTTGAATTTTTCTACTTTTTCTAGAACTTTGAGATGTAATGTCACATCATTTATTTGTTGACTTTTTATTCTTTTAGTGAATGAGCTCAATCCAATAAACTTTCCTCTTAACACAGCCTTCATAGTGTCCAGTGATTTTGATATGTTGTATCAAAGTTCTTGTTTACCTCTAAGAATTTTTTTTATCTCTTCCCTGATGTCTTCTGTTATCCATATATCATTCAATAGCATATGATTTAGTCTCCAGGTGTTGGAGTAGATTTTATTTTTTATTTTGTCATTGATTTCTAATTTTTATTCCATTATGGTCTGATAAAATGCAGGGTAGCATCTCTATTTTTTGTATTTGTGAAGACTTGCTTTGTGGCATAACATATGGTCTATTTTAGAGAAGGATCCATGTGCTGCTGAGAAAAAAGTGTATTCACTTGTTGATGGATGAAATATTCTGTATATGTCTGTTAATTCTAAATTATTGATTGTGTGATTGAGTTCTGTGGTTTCTTTTTTTTTTTAAGATTTTTTTTTTTTAGTTGTAGATGAACACAATGTCTTTATTTTATTGCTTTGTATGTGGTGCCGAGGATCGAACCCAGGGCCTCACGCATGTGAGGCAAGCGCTCTACCGCTGAGCTACAATCCCAGCCCCGAGTTCTGTGGTTTCTTTGTCCAGTTTTTGTTTTGAATATCTGTCCAGTGGTGAAAGAGGTTTATTAAAGTCACCTGATATTATTATGTTGTGGTCTATTTTATTCTTGAAATTGAGAAGGGTTATTTTGATATACATGAATGCTCCATTGTTCAGGGCATAGATGTTTATGATTGTTATTTCTTGTTGATGTATGGTTCCCTTAAACAGTATAAAATGACCTTCTTTATCCCTTCTGACTATCTTTGGTTTGAAGTCCACTTTATCTGATATGAGGATGGAAATCTCTGATTGTTTACATGGTCCATTTGAATGATATGTTTTTTCCCATTCTTTCACCTTTAGTCTGTGGATGTATTTTTCTATGAGATGAGTCTCTTGAAGGCAGCATATTCTTGGGTCTTCTTTTTTTTAAATCCAATCTGCCATTGTATGTCTTTAAATTGATGAGTTTAGGCCATTAACATTCAGGGCTATTATTGAAAAAATGGTTTGTATTCCTGGTCATTTTGGTTTAGGCAAGTGCTCTACCACTGAACCACAAACCCAGCCCCTTCCTCTACTTTAAATCAAGGGAAACCAGGCATTTCCAACTTGCTCATAATGGGTGCTATGGTTTGGATACTGTTTGAGTGTGTCCTACAAGGGTTTTTGTATTCAGAACTTCATCCTTAGTGTGGTGATGTTGGAAAGTGAGAAGTAACCAGGTTATTGAAAGTGCTGCCCATGGAATCAATTAGTGTAGTTCTCATGGGACCCTGGTTAGTTCTTCCAAGAGTGTTGTTATAAAAGAACAAGCCTGGCCAGGCTTAGAGGCACAAACCTATTATCCCAGAGATTCAGGTGGCTGAGCCACAAAGATTGCAAGTTCAAGGCCAGCCTCTATAATTTAGCAAGACCCTCAGCAACTTAGCAAGACCCTGTCTCAAAATAAAAAGGACTGTGGATGTAGCTTAGTGGTAAAGGGCCCTTGGGATCAATCCCCAGTACAAAAACAAATAAATAAAGCCTGTCCCCCTTGATGGTTTCTCTCTAGCCTGTTGTCTCTCCATACGTTTAAAAACAACATACTACAGTGACACAGCCACTTCAATGTTTATAGCAGCACAATTCACAATTGCTAAACTGTGGAAGCAACCCAGATGCCCTTCAATAGATGAATGGATAAATAAACTGTGGTATATATACATAATGGAATATTATTCAGCAATAAAAGAGAATAAAATTATGGCATTTGCAGGTAAATGGATGGAATTGGAGAACATTATCCTAAGTGAAATAAGCCAATCCCCAAAAAACAAATGGCTGAATGTTCTCTCTGATTAGTGGATGCTGATACATAAGGGAGGTAGAGATGGGGAACATAGGAGAAATGGAGGAACTTTAGATGGGGGAGGGGTGGATGGGAGGGGAGGGGGAACGGGAGTAGCAAAGATGGTTGAATGAAATGGACATCACTACCCTAGGCGCATGTATGAAAACACAAATGATGTGACTCTATCTGGTTTGCAACCAGAGAGATGGAAAAATTGAGCTCTCTATATGTACTATGACTTGAAATGCATTTAAATAAATAAATTAATTTTAAAAACAAACAAACAAAAAACTCAATTGGGAGCCAGAGGGATACCTAGAACCTCCAGAAAAGCAGTCCTCAAACGGGATATGCATATATCTGGGTGGCTGTAAAACTTTTCAAGGAGTATGTGAACATATTTTTTCTTAAGGGAATTATTTCCCTGATCCTGACCTTGCGCTTCCATATGTACATACTTTTTTAAAAAACTAATTGCCTGAGAGTAGAGACATCAGCAAGATGACACAATGGGAATCGTTAGACCTTGTTTCTCCACAGAGGCCAACTTAACACTGTTCCCAAACCTTTTATATGAGAACTTCAGAAATCCCATGCAAGCTCAAAATCAAGTCCCAGACACATGGTAATGGCAAAAACCAAAAACCAAAACCAAAAACAAAAACAACAAAACAACAACAACAAAATATCATTTCATTTAATCCACAATAGTCTTTTCCCCAAACCAGTACAACTTGGCAGTATCAGGAGTAAATGCCCAACTTGAGGCTTCTCACTTGAGAGGGAAATATAAAAGTAGAATATGCATCCAACATTCTGGCTTTTCAGGAGGACATCTGAGGGATTGGTTTCTGCTTTGTCACACTCTGCTTATGAAATTGGCATACTTTGAACGCTTGCGTAGTACTAGAAGAAAAGAGATGAGCTACTTTTCCAGTACCCAGAAAATCTGCAGTACTGTAGACAGACACCAGAGAAAACAAGAGGTTACAATCTTCTGAAAAAGAAACTGGCAGCCCTCTTGAATTGGGATAGTATGTGCACAAACCAAAAGAAAGCATATCCACAAAAATAGTTTTAAGAGACACCCAAAATTATTTGTTGGGCTGATTGTTGAGGGTCCCCTCTATATGAAGGCAGTCCATAAAAACTTGAAGATATGACTTTTTTCAAATGCACAAATCTTAGCAAAAAATAACAAGCACATGAAGAAACAGGTAAACATGATCCAATCAAAGGAAAAATAAGTCTCAGGAAAGGAATCCTAAAGAAATAGAAGTCTATGACTCACCTGACAAAGAATGCAAAATAATCATCTTAAAGGAGCTCAATATGTTCCTTTAATCTAGATAGACAATTAAATAAAAGGAGGAGCTGATGCATGATCAAAATGAAATTATCAACAAAGACATAGAAACTATATAAAAGACCAGACAGAAATTCTGGTGTTGAAGTGCACAATGGCTGAATTGATAAAGTTCACTAGGGAGGTTCATAATAGATTTGATCAAGCAAAAGAAAGAATCAGCAAAGTGAAGACAGATAATTTGAACATTTCAACCCAGAGGAAATGAAAGGACAAAAAGGATGAAAAGTGAAGAAAGCCTAAGGACCTTATGAGACAATAACTGGACCAGTATACACATCCTGTGAGTTCTACAAAAAGAGAAAGAAAGGGATAGAGATTATTTGAGGAAATAATGGTCAAACATTCACCATGTGAGAAAAAAAAATGGACGTCCAAAGTCAAGAATCTCAAAGGACTCCAACTGTGATGAACCCAAAAAGCCCCACTGAGACACATTATAATCAAACTATTCAAAGTCAAAGAATTTTTTTTTAAAATTGCATGTGGCCTGCTATTTTTTTTAATTTTTTTTTTTTACTTGTAGATGGACACAATGTCTTTATTTTATTGCTTTGTATGCGGTGCTGAGGATCGAACCCAGGGCCTCACGCATGCGAGGCAAGCGCTCCACCACTGAGCCACAATCCCAGCCCCAAGTCAAAGAATTTTTGAAGGCAGTAAAGAGAAAAGAAGCTTATCAAGTGTAAGGGAGAGAGAAATGGAGAAAGATGTACTATGCTAATAGTAATCAAAAGAAAGTGGAAATAGATACTAATTTCAGATAGCAAACTTTAGAGCAAGAAAAATTGTCAAGGATGAAAAGAGGTATTAGTGAAGCCAGTTCTGGTGGTACACACCCATGATCTCAGTAACTTGGGAGGCTAAGGCAACAGAATTGCAAGTTTGAGGCCAACTTCAGTAATTATCAAGTGCTATGGTTTAGATAGGAAGTGTCCCCCTAAAGCTCATGGGTGAGACAATGTGAAAATGTTCAGAGGTGAAATGATTAGATTATGAGAGTTATGACCTTATCAGTGGTAATGACACAGCTCCCTAACCCCCAAGCCAGGTAGCCTTCCCACTGGTCACTGCCAAGAAGTGGCAGTGGAGTGGTGCAGCAGCAGAGCAGAGGCCTGGGAAAGCTGTAGTGCAGGCAGCAAGCACAGGCTATAGCCATGTGGAGCCCACCTTGCTGGTACAGGCCTGCAGAACTGAGGCATAGCCAGCCAGCAGCGAGGTGAGCCTGAGACATACTGACCTGTCATCCTGCAACAGCCTGGCCAGGGTACAGTGAGGATGCTTGCTGTAGAAGTCCTGCTACACAAGTGCTGCAGCTCTGGACCCTGAGCATGCATGATCCACAGACTTCAACCTATTGGGAAATTATGATTGCAGAGCAGTGGCAAGTGGGGCAGACCTAAATGAATGGAAGTTTGGACTCAAGAGTTGACCAATAGCATTAATACTTTTCCAAATCCTAATTAGCATAATTTTGGACCAGTAGCATTGGTACTTTTTTCAAACCCTGATTAGCTTAAGTTTGATTCCATAGCATTCACCCAAGTTCTATATAAACCCCTAGACTAGCACACTTGGTAGGTAACCCCCCATTGGGTCCTTTCTTGCTCTTCAGGAGTTCTGTTTCTATGCATACTTGAATAAATCCTACTCTTACACTCACTCATGTGGTCTCTGGATTTCATTGTTTGAATTTGTGAGATAAGAACCCAGGGAAAAGAAATTGGTGGTGAGTGCTGGAGTCTGCTGCAATACTACAGGGCATAGCCCACTGTTAAGAAATACAGCGTTTTTCAGCTGCAGAGAACTGTAGTTTATGCAAACCTCACCTGCCAGAAGAAGCAGAAAATCGAGTTTCATCTCAAAACTCTGGTTTCATCTTCTGTAGATAGGTAGGGTGTAGCTGGAAGAAATAGGTCATGGGGGTGTGACTTTGGAGTTTATATTTTGTGCCTGGTAAGTGGAGCTTTCTCTGTTTCCGGGTAGCCATGTTTTGAGTTGGTTTCCTCTGCTATGCCTTTCTTCCATGATGATCTATCTATCTCATGATGTTCTATCTCTGGCCCTCTACCAGGGAGTCAGCTGACCATGGACTGAACCTCTGAAACTGTGAGCCAAAATAAACTTTTCCTCCTCTAAGTTGTTTTTGTCAGGTATTTTGGTCACCACAACAAAAAAGCTAACAAATAGCAAGATCCTATTTCAAAATAAAAAAATAATTAAAAGGTTACTGGGGATGTAGCTCAGTAGTAAAGCACCCAGGGTTCAACCCCCAGTACAGGGGAAAAAAAAAGATCCATTACATAACAATGGAGTTAATATTCCAAGAAAACATAACAATCCTTCATGTGTACATGCCTAACAACAGAGTACCAAAATACGTGAGGCAAAAACTGGTAGAACTACGAGAAGAAATAGATGGATCTACTATTATAGTTGATGGATTTAATACTCCTCTATCAGAAATGGACAGATCTAAGCAGGCAGAAAGTCAATTAGGACATTCTAGAATTCAACAGCACAATCAATCAACTAGATGTAATAGACATATATGGACTACTTCATCTGACAACAGCAGAATACACAGCTCAAATTCATGTGGAATATTTATCAAGATATACTATCCTCTGGACTATATAACACACCCTAATAAATTTAAAAGAGTAGTAATCAGACGATATCTGTTCTCAGAGCACAAAGAAATTAAACTACAATAAAAAAGATAACTGAGAAATCTCAAAATACTTGGAGGTTAATTAGCACACTTCTAAATAACACATGGGTCAATGAATAAGTTTCAAGAGACATTTTAAATATTTTGAACTGAATGAAACTCATTAAAATTTGTAGGATGTAGAAAAAGCAGTGCTTAAAAATTTATAGCAGTGAATGCATATATTAGAAAAGAGGTTCTAAAATCAATAAACTATGATTCTACCTTAGAAAATTAGAAAAAAGAGCAAATAAAATCCAAAGTAAGCAGAGGAAAATAAATTATAAAAATTAGATCAGGTATCAATGAAATTAAAATTGTGAAATCAGTAGAGAAAAAAATCAACAAAACCATAAGCTGGTTCTTTGTATAATTCATTAAAATTGATAAATCTTTAGCCAAGCTAGGGAGAAAAAAACATAAAATACTAATATCAGAAATGGAAGAAGGGACATTAGTACAAATCTCATGGAAGTTAAAAGGATAATCAAGAAATATTATGAACAACTCTATGCCTACAAATTGGATAACCTGGATGAAAGAGACCAACTCTTTGACACTGTCTGTTAAAACTTACAAAAAAGAAATAGATTATGTGAACGTTTCTATATCCATTAGAGAAACTGTATCAATAATTAACAAACTCCCTAAACAAAAAGCATGAATCACTGGTGAATTCTCCCAGCTATTTAAGTAGGAACTATACCAAATCTCTAGAGTCTTTTCCAGGATACAGAAGCAGATGTAACATTTCCTAACTCATCCTATGAGGCCAGAATTACCTTAATATCAAAACCAGAAAAAGATATTACATGAAAAGAAAACTACAGGCCAATAGCTCTTATGAATATAGATGTAAAAATCCTCAACAAAATGTTAACAAATTGAACCCAAAGATGTACAATAAGAATTATACATCATAAACAAGTGGGATTTATCCCAGGTATGTGAGGCCGGCATAACATTTAAAAATCAATTAATTCAATTCATTGTATTAACAGGCTAAGGAAGAACGATCATATGATCATATCAGTGGATACAGAAAAAGTATTTGACAAAAATCCAACGTTGATTCATGCAAAAACTCAATAAACTAAGAATAGAAGGAAATTTCACCAGCTTAATAATGTACATGAAAACCCTATAGTCAATATACACTCAATAGTGAGAAATTTGAAGCTTTAAGATCAGGAACAAGGTAAGGTTGTTCCCTCTCACCACTCCTTTTCAACATTGTACAGGATGTCCTAGTTTATGCAATGGGACAAGAAAAGGAAGTAAAAATATGTAGATTGAGAAGAAAGAAATAAAAGTGTCTTTGCAGATAA
>CM053400.1:29772715-29834863 GCA_028644305.1 Xerus rutilus
AAAAAAAAAAAAAAAAGTCAATTGCTTTGCTATATACAAGTTATTAATGAGTTTTCTGTCACTATAACAAAATACTTAAAATGATTCCGTTATAAAATGAAAAGTTTCTTTTGGCTCATATCTTGAAGGTTCCAGTCCAAGACTGGGTAGATCCATTTCTTTGAGCCTCTGATGGAGTACCATATTGCAATGGTGGGGAGTGCATGGCAGAGCAAACCCATTTCTATCACAAGCCAGGGAGCAAAAGAAAAAGAGGAAGTAGTCTGAGTCCCACAATTCCCTTTGCAGGCATACCCCAGGGACTTAAGGACCTCCCACTAGGCCTCACTTCTCAAAGGTTCTACCACTTCCCAATAGCACCACTCTGGGGACCACACTTTTATTTAACACATGGGGCTTTGCAGGACATTCAACATCTATACCATAGCCCTGACAATGAACAAGTGGAAGTTGAAATTACAACACATTAGTGTTTACATGAACATTGTGAAATATAAAATACTTAGGTGTAAATATAACAAAATATGTAGAAGACCTAGTATCTTGTGGATCTGGATAGCATATCACTGTGGTATATTGTTGGATATATTTAGAACAATGTAACAGTTTTTTTTTAAAATGACAATATCACATACCAGAAATTAAATTCCTGGCAAGTATTTGAATTTCGCATGAAAAAATTTTAATGTCAACCTAAAAATGTGCAGAGGTACAGTTTTCCAAAATTCTTTGTAGGGAGTATGTGAGCAAAAGAGTTTGAAGATAACTACTCTAGGAGAAAGAGATAAGGAATCTGTTTTGAGACAGTGAAGGAAGATGAAACCTGAGATATCTTAGATTAGGGTCACCACCACTCTCCTCTTGAGCCTTAAATCAAAATCAAGCCCTTTATCTATGAGGCCCGGAGGCCGGTCTATTAGAATAAGAATGGGACAAAAATAGTAAATCCAAGAAGGAAAGAAATCCACTATCATTTAATAAATACCCTTAGATTTTTGCCTCATCCACTGCTTAATGCAAACATGTGTGGGATAACTTTTGCAGGAGATTGCAAATTTTAGTAAGGAGAGAACTATAATTCCCCTGCTCCTTGACAAAAACTGGGTAAAGGACAGCTCAGTAATTTAAATGGACAGGTCCTTGCCTGACCAGCTATCATTTCAAAGCATCAGCCAAGACCTTGAATAACTAGGTAGGGAGTGGGACAAACTGGTTGCAGCTGAGGCCTGAGGTGGGGGAAGAGGCCAAGGGACTGAGGTGACTAAAATTCAGTTTTAGGCTATGTTGCTGTGATTTGAATCCTTTCTCCCTCAAACTTTTCATAAAGGTTTGTGCGAATATCAGACTAGGATATTCAACTGCCTACTTGATGTCTTTACTTGAAGATCTGATAGGCATCACCTCAACACATCCAAAACCTTTTTTTATTTTTCCAAAACCTGACTCTTGATTCTAACTTCCTCAAGGCTCCTATTCCCAGTTAGCACCACTACCATTCATTCAGTTAATCCAGCTATTCTTTATTTGTCTCTTTTTCTCAAACCTCATAGTTGACATCATCAGCAAATACTGTTGGCTGAAACATCAAAATACATCCTCACTCTGACCACTCTGACCACTTGTTGCTGTTACCTGAAACAAGCCACCATTGTCTCTCACCTGGACAATAGCAACTTCTTGAGACTACTGTGCCCGTATCTGCTTTTGCTCTCATACAGTTTACAGCATCCAAATGATCCTATAAAAATATAAACCAGATTGTGTTTCTACTCTGGCTAATATTCTCCAGTGACTTCCCCTTGGGATTGAAATAAAAACCAAAGTTCTCATGTGATCTGTGAGGCTCTACATAGAGCCTCTCTCACCTCATCTACATGTCACCCTGGTCCAGTTGCCTGGACTCCTTGTTGTTCCTCCAATACACCAAACAAGGTTCTGCCTCAACACCTGTGAACTTACTAGAAGGCTTTCCCCTAAAATATGTGTATGTTGTACTTCATTCAAGTCTTTGTCCAAATATCACTCCCTTAGGGAGGATCTTCAAGTGATTTTATCTAAAACTGACTCCCAACCCTCTATTCCTAAATTGACTTTTTACCCCATAAAAAGTCTATTTATTATATTTTATTAACAGGATATAAATTCCATGAATATGAATCTTTTTTCTTACTGCTACATCCCTGGCACCAGGTAGGTGCTTTCTAAACACATGAAATAAAACTAAGGAAAAGATTTGTTCCATGACAGGAAACAACTTGCACAGGGAACCCTGCAGAAGGTGATTTTAGGAGATTCCAACCATCGAATCTAGAGAAGACCTTAAAAATGGAAGAGATTCCTGGGAATTCATAGAAATCGTTGTGGTAAGTACTAGACTTTCTAAAACATGAGGAAGGGGGATTATGGTGTGTAACTCCAGCTGACACCTGCATTACACATAGCTTGTTTCACCTTTGTATCACAACAGATGAGGAAACTGGAGATAGGAAAAGTGAAGTGACTTGCCCCAAGGTTATTCAGCTAAGTAGCAGAGCAGGAAGCTGAAATCAGCTGTTTCTGACTCTAGAAGCCATGTTGTTTCTAAGACACTGATTAAATAGAACGCTTGGCAAAAATTGTGCACTCAGTTAAGTATAATATTTCACAAAGAAAATGACATTTGATTTGGTCTCTTAAGACCAGACAACCTATGGACAGAACAAAGGAAAATGAGGAGAAAGGAGTAAGGGTAAGACAGTTATAGGGAGGAGATGTCTGGGAAATAACTAAATAGTCTGCTTGGCTGGAGCTTAGGGTGTTGAAGGAGCACATCGGGAGATACGGTCTGTAAGGGCCAGAAGGAAGTTGAAGAATTTGGGCTTTATCATGAGACAGTGTGGAACATTAAGCCATAGAGTATTATGATAAGAATATTGCTCTGGTAAAGTTACTTGGGGTACCAGGGACAGGGTGACCAAATATATTTATTGCAATAGTCTCAGTCTCAGTCAAGGGTTCCTTCTGTTCTCCCTGTCACCTGAAAGGTTGATGTTAAATCCTGCCCTGACCTAAGAGTTCACCCAAGAGCCACTAGTTGGCACAATCGTGCCAATTAATGGATGAGTCAGGTCCCCAGCTGGTAATTTCCCCAACTGATTACTCCTTGGGCTGTGACCAGGTGTGATCACCTGATGGAAAACAGTAGTAGTGGGGAAGGGAATATGTGCAGAGGGGATCCCAAAGACTCAGTGGAGAAGGAGAATGTGGAGATCAGAGGATAGAATGGCTGATGGCCGGAGTATAATGGGGGTGGAGAAGAGGCAGTAGTGAGAGAGGGATCATGAGTTCCCAGACTCAGAAAGATGGACAACGTGAGGGAAATGGGAATCCAGAAAGGTGTGTAAGTAGGAAAGATATATAAATAAATTGCATTTTAGAAAGATCACTAAAATTGTAGTGTGGAGAACGAGGAGGAAAGAGTCAGGAAGCAGAGAAATGAGTGAAGAGGCTGTTACAGTGATCCTGGGAATGAGCATGAATGGTCCACACTATGGGCAGTAACTCAAATGGACATTTGTAGGAGTCTTAAGAAATAAAAATCATAGAATGAGAAAGGAGTCATTTAAAATTCAGTTTTGACAAAAGAGGATACATATTCTTTATTAGTAAATACACTTTCTCAACTGGGTTTTCTGCCCAAAACCGCGCTGTAAGAACTAATATTATGCAAGTTCTTTTAAGTCTCTAGTCCATTCAGTCAACCATTTCGACCAGATTCTGTGGTGGAAACAAATCCTATAATTTGAGGAGAGGGCTTGGATGGAGGAGATACAGGACGCCGTGCAGAGGACACCTGGCGCCTAGGATTTCCGATAAAACATCAAACGAAACAAGGACCGATCTAGAAACAAAGAGGCTCGGGGAGCAGCTCTGTTACCTATTTACCCTCTAGAAGTCACCTGATGTGTGACAGTTATCCACGTGAGCGACACTCCCCAGGACGTGTGGCGCTGAACAGCCACGTCCCTCCCTCCCAGAGTGAACCGCACCTCCGGAAGCCGTGCTTTGGGTTGGGCTTGTCCACCGCAGACCGCGCCCACGAGCCCGCCGCTCACAGCCCCACCGCGACTCCGATTGGTGGAGACGCCTCCTGGTCCCACCCCTCGGGGAGTCGACGTGAGTAGGCTAAGGGAGTTGATGAGCCACGGCTGCGCCCGGCTCCGAGCAACGCCGTGGGGTTTTGGGAGGATGGACTTTGCCCCACACCCACTACACTGGGGGAGGTTTGCAGCCCCCGAGGGAGGGCGTTGGGTTCCGGAAGCGGTGCTTCCCAGAGCATGCTGGGCGGCGGCGGGGGGCGAGCTGGGTCCCCTGCGCCTGCGCGTCCCCTCGCTTTGGGGAATGGCGGCGCTCTGGAACGCTGGTTGTGGCTCCGTGCAGAAGGGAACTGGGGAGTGGGTTTTCGCGTCTTTTCACGTGCAGGTCTGGACCCCTGGGACGGGAAACCCTTGATCCTACTGGCCTTCGAGGCCTGTAGACGCGAGGGGAGTGGGGCGAGTCCCTAGCGCCATCTGTTTTACGGTATTTACTCCCTGCGGCCTCTGACGCACTCCTCCCGCGGTCCCCACACCCCTACATCTTTCCTTTATGATCCGGAGGGAACAGCCGGTAAGTTGCGCCGTAGGATTAAGAACTCTGGCAGTCAGTCCTTTACCCGTCTGGAGGCCTCACTGGTCCGTAAAGCTTACGGAGATAAGTCCTTCTAACAAGGCTTTTGGAAACACATGATAAAGCTTCCCCTCACCTGGCTCCAGCCCCCCTCATCGGTTAACCACCATGCCCCCAGGCTCAGGCAAGGCACATCCTTTCCCAGCTTTGTTCCACATTTGCAAGATGTGGATGGAAAGTTCTCGTACATTTCCTTTACCTAATGGTGATACAGACACTTCTATTTATCAAGTACCTGTTTTTCCTTCTCACCTCCTTAAAATCTCTTCATACCAAAGAGTTTGCACTTATGAAGGCGAATTATCCTCAGATTTTATCAGCTGAGTCTCTAGAGACCATTGTCCTGTTTTATTTCAGCCATTTTTTGAGTGCCTGTTGAATAGTTCTGCAGACCCAGACAAACCAAGTCAGCTTTTCCAGGAAATTCAAACAGGTGGAAGAAATTTGGATTTGTGATAAAAGGTGGAAGGGAAGTGTCACAGGAAAGGAACAGACGAATGCTTTTAAAATTCAAGGGTGAAGGAGGGGGGTCAGAAGTTTTTAGAGGAGGGAGTAGCATACAAGCTGAACCAGAGGAGACAATTCCAGAAAAAATAGATCAATACAGCTTGATAATTCCCTGGCTCATACAAAAAACCAGTTCATTTTTTTGGAAGGTGAGGAATGGGGAAGGGATTGTGAAATGTGATTGTTAAAAGCAAGAGTTTTAAACATTTGCTGTTAGACTTAAGGCACATAACTTCTTTGAGCCTGTCACATTGAAGATTCAGGCACCTACTTCACATTTGAGCGTTATGGTTGGCACAGAGCTATCATTATTTGAACTCCAGCTCTCAAATATATCATGGGAATACCTTGAATACCAAGTAAAGAAATTGTATTTTCTTTGGGTAATAAAGAGATCATACAGATTTTTGAGCAATAAAGGGCACTGCCCAGAGATGCTTGGAAGGGATGGGACCCTGAGTTGAAGTCCCAAGCCACTGCAGTGGTTGCAACTTTGCTTGTTTCTCATTCCCATCCAAACATCCCTACCTTCAATCCACAAGCATTTCAAAACCATGTTTCTAAAAACCAGCCATTTATATCTGTTTAGGAAGTTACAGAAGGAGTGTGTTGGTGTATTTACAAGTTGGTTTGTCCAGATATACTATAACTTAGTGTCTGTATTTAATATTGACAACCAAAAAAAATATATAAATATCTTCCATCTATACACAGCAGGGCAGGAGTGTCCATGTTTTCTTCAGCAGTGAGTTCTCAGCCTCCCATGGCCTTGTTTCATGGTGATCATCTGGCCCTCAGTGCACAGGAGACTAGAACCTGGCAGCCCAGTTTGGCTTTCCCCTCTCCTCCCTGCACTCCAGTGCTCCCAACTGGTCTCAGGCAAGGAAAGATTAATTTGAGTGGTTGGGTAGGAAGAGATGGGAATGGGCAAATCCTAAAGTGGAGCCCGATCCCTAAGGTGGAGACATCCAGGTCTGCAGAAGCGGGTGGCCACAACCACCTCCTGGGGTTGAAGCCTCATAGTTCATAGTTCAATTAGTGTGTTCTTGATCATAGGTCCAGCCCTACAGATTAGCTTGGTGAAGAAGGCAGGTGTCTGGACAGGGCTTGGCCCCCACCCTCAGGCACTGAACCACTCAGGGTGAAGCCTGGGGTATAGGGACAAGAGACTCTGGCTGATAAAAAAATAATAACAAAATCAGTAATAAAAAAAATTATAAAACCTGTTGCTTATCTGAATAGATTTGAGCAACAGTCTTGCTTTCGTTAAAATCCTGGAGCCATTAAAGTCCTGAATATTCTGCTGGACATCATTGCTGGCTGAAGAAAGGAGCCCCAGACCCGGCTTGACTGAGATCTGTCAGTTTGGAAGTCTTGTCCAGTTGTCTGTGCTCCAGAGAGATTCTTGGGGCTGTTGGGAACAGGCCGGGCTGGGGGCGTGGAGCACCTCACACTTGAGAATCAGCCCCTAGAGGGTGGAACAGCTCCTCAGGTGTCTTGTCACTTTGGCTGGCTCCCCCCTGCCGGAAGCCAGAAGCAATCTCATCGAAGGTCCGGCCTTTAGTCTCGGGAACTTTGAAGTAGGTGAAGATGAAGAACAGAACCAGGAGCACAGTGAAGATAATGAAGACGTAGGGACCACACAGTTGCTAGAAAATACAGACAAGTTAGACCCTCATTCCTGGCTGCAGAACTTTGGATAAGTTGCTTTACCTCTGGGCCTCTGATCTGATAAAGAGAACATACCCATGTACCACCCAGGGATGCTATAGTAATTAAATGAGACTATGCTCACACCTGGCATGTGACAAGATTCCAGGAATGCCATTCAATGCTAAGGAAAGAACCTAGAATTCAGTTCAGTGTTCATAGCGAGGTAACCTGGACTTCTGAGCTCTAGCTTTCTCCTCAGCAGAATTCCTGACTAAAATGTCGGGCACTTTGCACATGAGGTCATACACGCAGGTGATAAAACAGTGAGGATAGAACAATGGGGGTTCTCACCTCCACATACTGGAAGCACATGCCCACAATGAAATTTGAAGTCCAGTTGGAGAAGCCAGCGACAGCAACTGCAGCTGGGCGAGGACCCTGGCTGAAGAGTTCAGCCACGATGAACCATGGGATGGGGCCAGGGCCCACTTCAAAGAAGGCCACAAAGCCAAAAATGGCCACGATGCTCAGATAGGACATCCAGGGCAGCTGCTCCTGTTGAGGAAATTAGGGAGGAGGTGGTGGAGAGGTTAGACTGGGTTATAATGACTCCTTAGAGGAAATAGGCTCCAAGGGCTCCAAGTCTGGGCTAGCAGGCAAAAGACCTGTGGTACTGGCTCTAGATGTACCATATGACATTGTTACCTTGTGTTGGGTCTTGCTTTGTAAGATCCCCAGCTAAAGCTGGTATGAAGTAAACATTATGATTCTGTATATAATCATTTTTCTAGGAGTCCATGATAGAAGTTAAAAGACTTTGGTTCAGATCTTAGATCTGTTGTTCATCATCCCCTCAACAATCAGTGGACTTCCCAAGTTTAGTTGTAAGAGTGTAATGCACAGGAATTGACAAATGAGTCTGTGCATGTGAGTGCCTGGTATAGGTAATCACAGTGGTTAGTCACAGGCTTGGGGCCAGCACACCTGAGGTTGATGCCTACCTAGCTTCATCATTTATCTGACATGGAACTTAGGTTTCCTTACCCAGGAAGTGGGAATACAAGTTCAGCATCCCTAATCTGAAACTCTGAAATTCAAAATGCTCCAAATCAATCTTTTTGAGCACTGTTGACATGATTCCACAAATGGAGAATTCCACACCTGATCTCACATAGTGACTGGTCATAGTCAAAATGCAGGCACACTAAAGTATTGTATAAAACTGCCTTTAGCCTGTGTGTATAAGGTGTATATGAAAAATGAATTTCATGTTTCCACTTGGGTACCATCTCTATATATGTCCATATTCAGAAACCCCAAAATATCTGAAATCCAAAACACTGCAGTCTGGGCATTTCAGATAAGGGATACTCAATCTATAATGGCTGAACTGCACCTGAGTTGTGTGAACTGTGTGAGACAGGTGTGTTTCTACATCTCTGTGGTGGGGAAGGTAATATTTTTAGAGTGGTTGTGAAGATGAATTGAGTCTACACGTGAAAGTTTTGAAAGGTTCAATATGGGGCAAGGCATTTCTCTGGGGAGATGAGAGCTTGGGGTCTGAGGCCAGAGGTGCTGTGTCCAGAAACTGTCAAGCAAGGAGGAGAAAGTACAAGGCCTGATGTGAGTGGTATGAAAGGAGACAACCTCAGGAGCCCCGGCCCAGGCAGTAGAACCAGGGAGAGTTTAGTCTTTACCTAGCCTGTCAGGCTGGGGCTGACACAGGCACTTTGGGATCTAAGCCCAGATGGATATCCCATATCCCCATCCACTTCACTCTCCAGAGCATGGTGACTCACCAGGAGTGCCAGGGCGATAGTCATGAGCACAGCACAGCCTGCCATGCCAGCCAGGCCTATGAGGTGCAGAGTCCGCCGGCCGGCTCGCTCCACCACAAACAGCTGTGGGCAGAGAGAGTGTCAGTGTCACACCTGCCCAGTGTCTCTCAGAGCTCACCACCCAGAGTTGAGCCACATGGCATTGCACAGACCGGGGGAAAGACAGCACCACCTCCTTCCTGGGGCTCTATTTGGGGCCAGATAAGAGGGTGAAGAAGGGCAGAGAGCTGGCTCTGCAGTCCAACAGCAATACAGACGGAGAGAGGTGGCCCTAGCGACCAGACAGCTGAGCATCCTGGCAATGACCTTTGGAGAGCATCCATGTCAGCTTATCAGTAATGAACCTCACAAGATGTTGAGGGTGAATTGAGAGAACACTTAGGGAGCACATGACACATGCCTGGCTCCCAGCAAATGCTGGCAGTTCTCTCATGAGCCCCTGAGGCCCTGAGCTGTATCCTGGCTGCAGAGCGACAACAAGCAGAAACTCACCGATACGACAGTGAAAGCTGTGTTGACGATGCCCGAGCCGATGGTGGCATACACAGGCTGCTGCACTCCTGCCTTCTCAAAGATGCTCGTAGAATAGTAGAACACCTGTAAAAGAGATTGTTGGGGTTTGGCTAAGTGCTGTGGCCTTTCCTCTGCCTCTGTACCAGTAGGTGCAGGATAGAGGGTGAGTAAGGAATGAAGGGGACAAATACTTCTCAGATGGACACTGGACCAGTGACCTTAAGGCTTTTGGCTCTAAAGGGAAGCTTCTCTGGCAGATGCTTGCTGATTGTTTTGTTTGGGACTTAATTCACAGCATACACATGAGCCTGGGGCTTGGCTGGAGCCACAGGAAGGGGTGGGTGGGGGCACTCACAGCATTGATGCCTGACAGCTGCTGGGACAGCTGCAGCACCACAGCGATGAGGATGGGCTGGCGGTAGGCGGGCGAGCGGAACAACTCCAGGATGGTGACCTTCTTTTCCCGCATCATCTGCCGACTCTCCTCCTTCATCTCCTGCAGGTCACGCGTTACATCAGCTGTCCCGCGCAGCTTCTTCAGCACTAGTGGGACAAAAAAGAAGGTGGGGTGGCTCAGAGTGGGGGCAAAGGCCAGGGCTTATGGGGCAGGGAGGAGGGCAGGGCCCGGCCCGTACCACTCTTGGCCCGATTCTCCTCGTTGCGGTTGATGAGCAGGAAGCGGGGGCTCTCAGGGCAGAAGGGCAGCAGGATGCACTGCATCAGGGCTGGGATGAAGATGACGCTCAGCAGTAAGGGCCACAGTTCCTCGTTGCCCATGATGGAGTCCAGGCCGAACACCTGGGGGAAGCAGGGGCTGTGAGCGCCCCTGTCCTGGCCCCTATTCCCATGCCAACCCACCAGAGTAGCCTTCCCTGCTTGGTATCAGCCACCGCTTTAAGAAAAGAGCTCCAGTTATGGAGCTCTGCCACTAATGTGAGGCTTGACTTCATTGAACATCAATTTTCCTCATCTGTAATGTGGGAAAAGTAGGACCTAACACCACATCACTGGGAGGACAAATAACAAGGCTACAAATGTGTCTGGCATACAGTATGGGGACTGCTACTCTCTCATAGGCAGACTCTGGGCATGAACACAGGAGTCTTCTGATGAGAGATACATTGTGCATGAGGGCCTGCCAGCTTGGAGGCATGAGAGATCCTGCATGTTGAACAAACAGTGGGGTCCCCTGTGGTTGGAGGATTAGAGTGAGAAGAATGAATGAGAAGCCGGAGGGAATGCTCCTTGGCTAGGGAGGCCCATGGGAGGTTTGCAAGTGGCAGTGTGTTTTCTGGGACCTGTGTACCATGAGGCTGTCCTTCACAGGGCTCTAGAAGGCTGGGTGGAAGTCTAGTTGAAGCTAGTTGAAGCCCTGCTGGACTCAGACCTGAGGACCACTAAAGCCATGAATGGGGGCAGTGCTAGGCAGGCAGACCCAGCCCTGGCTTACCTGAGCAATGAGGATGCCAACAACGATGCCCAGCTGGTGCAAGGTGCCCAGGGCCCCACGAAGAGCTGTGGGTGACACCTCTCCCACGTACATGGGCACAAAGCCTGTGGTCAGGCCACAATACACACCGATGATGAAGCGGCCCAAGATAAGCATCTCAAAGGATTTGCCCAGTTTCGAGAAGCCCATGAGCACAGCAGACACAAAGGCCAGAAGGTTCATCATCAGCATCGAGTTCCTCCTGGGGGTGGGGTCACAGGTCAGGTGGGTCCCTGGATTCTCCGACACCCCAAGGGCTGGGCCATAGGTAAAACCCTGGAAGGGGCAGAGAAGTCCTTCTGCCCGCCCCCATTCCCTCCTCCTAGGACTCCCTGGACAGGAAGACATGGGCTCCCCAAGAGCAGGGCCAGGACCCCCACTACTCACCGGCCAAAACGGTTAACGAAAAGGCCCACAGAGAAGGAGCCAATCATGCCTCCAACAGAGAAGATGGCCACGGAGAGGGACCAGAGTGTAGTAAGTGTGGTGGGCAAGATGGGTTCCCCATAGCGGTGGATCCATGTCTGATTATAGAACTCCTCAATCACCTGCAGGGGAGAAGCAGCTTCAGTGGGTGAGTGAGGCCAGGGCCCACACTCCCCTGCCTCAGAGAACTCCATGTTACCACAGGATGCTGAAGGGCCCATTTTGTTGTAAACTTACAGCATGTTCTTGAGCCAAACCTCTCCTTTTTAGGGGTGGGAGGGGCTCAGTTTCTTTAGGCAAGAAACATGGGCCAGACTCCATCTCTGAGAGCCAGCTCTCACCCTTCCTCCAAGGCGTGGTACCCAGTGCTCTGTGGTTTCACATGTTCAACATGACTTGCTGAGGATGATGGCAAATGATAGGTGGAGCAAGTTCAGGCACAGAGCAGAGACACAGGGAGAAAATGCTTCTTCCCACATGTCCCTTCTCTTCTGCTCATGGTGCCCTAAGGCCCCAGCTCCTGCCCTAGGGCCTCCCCCCAACCTCCTGCTGAGGAGGAAACACAGCTAGCCAGACAGGTTCTGCCATTCTGGTGGCCCTGTGGGAAGTGCAGACTCACTGACTTTACATTTAGGGCCTGGCATGACCAACTCTATCACTCTTCAGATGTGCTCACAAAATTCACACTGTCACTTTCTGCCTTCCAGCCCCAACTCCTCCTCTGTGGCTGGTCTGTGAGCACTAGCCTGAAGATCCCGTGGCCTCTTCCCCTTTCCAGGTGCTCAGCTGGGAGGTTTGGGGAAAGGATACAGACAGGGAAGCAGTTCCAGGAACTGGAGACACCTGTTCTTGTACAGGCCTGCCCACAAGTCCTGCCCTCACCCAGGCAGCCCTGTTTCTGAGTATGCTCACCATGCTCTCGGGCAACACCAACACACATCTAGCACACATGTAATGTAGCCAGGCTCAGGCCCACCTACTGAGAAACAGTTTCTTATACACACAGCCCATCACATATATACTGAAGTACATATAATCTGAGGATTTCTAGCTTCAGCTAGTCACAAACATGCATGCCCCTCTTTCCCTCATAGCTTGCAGCTCACATTCAATCTCACGTTAACCCAGCCTGACACTCTCCCCAGGTGTGTGCTGCAGACTCTTCATTCTTTGTCATCCCTGCTTGTGGTCCTCCCTTCTCAAGCCATAGAGGAAGAGGAATTGGTGGGTAGTTATTCTTGCCAAAGGGGAAATGGAGATAGCCTTGGAATGCCCATTAACCATATTCATCCCTGCACTGCTGCCAGGACTTGTCAAGTCTAGAGGCATCCATTAAAGGCCAGGCTCTGGGAGGTTGGCATAACTGGTAGGGGAGAGCAGTCCTTATCTGTTCCAGGGAAGCCAGACAGTGCAGTGATTAGGAATATGGGCTCTGAATCAGAACACAACTAAATTCAGATCTCAGCTGCACTGCATTACTTATTTCCAGTGTGACCGTGGACAAGTTATTTCATCTGAGTTCCAACTGTCTCATTTCTAAACTGCAGATGTTATCAACAGAGCTACGAATCACTTAACAACAGGGATACATTCTGAGAAATGTGTCATTAGACAACTTCATTGCTGTGCAAACATCACAGAGTGCTCTTAATGCAAGCTTATAGATGGTGCAGGTCAACCACTAGATGTGGCCTCTTGATACAACAGAGATATGGTGAACATGTGATGGCAGGGGGCTGCTGCCAGCATCACACAGCAGTCTGTCCCACAGCAAACATTTTTTTAATAAGTAGAAAGAGTACTCTCTAAAATAACAATAAAAAATAGAGTAAACACATAAACCAATAACATAGCCATTTGCTATCATTATCATAACAGGATATTATGTACTGTACTTAACTGTATGTGCTGTGCTTTTTTACTACTCAATAGGTTGTTTATAGCAGCACCACCAATTCTTCAGCTCCATTATAATCTTATGGGACCACCATTGTATATGTAACCTGTCACTGACCAAAACATCATTATGTGGTACACAACTATACCTACTTCACAGTACTGTGGGGAAATAGTGAAATACACTTAGAGTCCTTCCACGAAGCCTGGCACTATCACCCCTAAAGTCATCTGAACACACTGGTACTGGCCCAAGCAGTGTAGACCACTGACAAAGCCTAACTAAGCCTTTATGCCACAATTCAAAATCACGACTCCTGCTAGGGATCAATCCAACCTCCCTGCCTACTGTGCTCTGCCTTTTACTTTCAAAGCATTGGCCACACCTTCGCTCTTCATACAATTTCTCTGCCCTTCCCTGCCTTTGGATGCAGTTACTCCTGCCTTTGAGATCCAACTCCAAGGATTCCCTGACTCCCAGGAGTTGGTCCTCCCTGAGGACAGGGACCAGAGCCAATGTCAGGGATGCCTGTGGGTGAATACAGGAATCAGTGAAGAAAGGGTCTTAGGTTCTTCTCCTGGAAGCCCTTGATTCTGCTGGGGGGCAGAGACAAGGCAGATTTTAACAAGACACAAAGTGCTTGTGTTTCAAGGGATAAAACCAACCCCAGAGGAGGACTGGCTGGGAACAGTAATGCTCCATTTAATATCAGAATCCACACAGTACAAGCTGTTCTAGATAGGGGAACTGTACAGATAAATGACGCCTGCCCCTCCGTGGACCCAAACTTTCCTGACCCACCATCAGATTGGAAGTCTTTCTCCCTTCTGTCACTCTCACTGAATAACCAGACTTACCATCTGGGTTCCAGCACAGTGATGTCCTTGGGCCTGTCTTCAGGCACAAGGAGAGATGTTTGACCCTGCCTGATGGCTTCTCATTTCTGCAATCCACAGGTCTCATGGTCTTCTCCCACCCCTCTACGTTTCAGAGGCTGGTCTCACACAATTTTCTACACTCCTTCTAAAATTTGAAGTCAGCTAATGGAAATTGAATTTTGTGCAAAGAAAGTAAATAAGGCCAGGTACAGTGGTGCACACTTATAATCCCAGCAACTTGGGAAGCTGAGGCAGGAGGATCACAAGTTTGAGGCCAGCATCTGCAACTTAGGGAGATCTTAAAAAGAACTGGGGATGTAGTTTAGTGGTAGAGTGCCCCCTGGACTCAATCCTCAGTACAAGAAAACAAAGATTAAATAAGTACTAAGTAAGGACTTTTATCTGTCTGAGCTAAAGGATGTGACACTGAGGTCTCTAACTTTCTCCTTGAGATGTTGAGGCAGCAGTAAGAAGACCACAGGTAAAGAAGTGTTACCAGAGCACCATCCTAGGTTAAGTCTCCTGCCTGGGTAACAGTCAGAGGTACCAAACCTTATCCCAAGCTAGCTCCTCCACACTCGCCAGCCCCTCTGCTGCTCAGACCACTCCATGGGGGTAAGCAAGGGGGAGCAGCCCACTTCTTTTAATTCAGCCTTGCCCTTGACTCATCTTCTCAACCCTAAACCAGCACTACTTCCTGGCTAGGCTAAGGCTGGGCAGGAGACTTCTGCCTCTGAATGTGGAACTTGACATTTCTGGAAAGAAGCTGATCCTGGGTTTCCATTCCTATAGCTGGTTTGGGGGCTTTGTGTCCTCTCCTGGGGCTCTAGGGACCACATGGGGCTCCAAGCTGACCCTTGGCCAGAAAATCAGGGGGTACCTGGAGAATCCTAAGACTTCTACATGGGAAAAGTTCTGGGGTCACCTTTTGCACAAGTCACTCCCTCAGCATCCCTCTTAGAAGTGTCTAAGCGCAGCTGGGCGTGGTGGTGCAAGCCTGTAATCCCAGCACTTAGGGAGGCTGAGACAGGAGAATCGCGAGTTCAAAGCCAGCCTCAGCAACGTCGAGGTGCTAAGCAACTCAGTGAGACCCTGTCTCTACATAAAACACAAAATAGGGCTGGGGATGTGCCTCAGTGGTCGAGTCCCCCTGAGTTCAATCTCCAGTACCAAAAAAAAAAAAAAAAAAGAAGTGTCTAGGTGCCCCAGGGGGAAGAAGATCCTATTGCCTACTTCCCTAACAGGATCTCACAGAGCGTTCTCCCAAGCCCCTGGGCAGCCTCTTCAGCCCTGGCTCGTGTTTGAGGTGATACTCAGCTCCAGCCAGCTCCAGAAGCTCTCACCTCATGTGCCCATCACAAGTCTTGATCCTGCTATTGCCCCCACATTCAGCCATCCCCAGGTCCTATTGATTCTGCCTCCTGATTTGTCCTAGTTTTCTACCCATGCAGCACCTACCCTAGGTCTCACTTGGATTCTGCTTCTGACTCTTCCGTCCTTCGAGGCCAGATCCCATTTCCCACAATTCAATACTCTTCTGCTTGGCACTTGGAGCCCTGCAGGACTACTGCACCAGCTTAGCCCGCCATTCCTCTGCTCCCTTCCCAGCCTGTTCACACCCTTTCTACCCTGCTCAGGGATTTGGGTAAGTGGATGTATGCTGGGCAGAAAGGGAATGTCCTGATCAGTTTGAGAGGGGACTGCCCTGGCATTCGTCTGTTGAGAGCTGAAGGGCTATTAGAGATCTCTGTGCTAGCCCCTTCACTAAGCATAGAGGTCAAAGAGAGCTGGGGACAGGCCAGCTCAGTGAAGCCAAGGGTTCTGGGATGGGATAGCGTGTAGGTAATAATGGCTGTTTCTCACTCAGCTGCTCTCCTGGAGGGAAGGGAGGCTCATATATTCCCATGGGCATCTCTGGAATCCCTGATGCCACCCTCTACCCTCCAGGCAACTGTGGATGAGGACCATGCTTCTGCCCAGTCTACAGAGGAAGTTCTCACTTCCTCTCTCCACCCGGAAGGTGTCTGTAGAGGAGCATGAGGCAGAGTGTGCCATTTGGCATGTGGAACGAGCTGTTACTGGCATGCCACTGTTGCGCTCTTAAGGAGAGAAGCCACCACCTTCAGAGGAGCAGATGGGACAGGGTTTCCGGTTTTGTATTGTCAGGAGACAAATCACTACCCTAATCACTACATAGGGTAAGAAAGAGCCTGAGGGAACTAGGGGCCTGCCTCAGGGACCCCAGCAAGCCTGTAGCCCCAGAGGGCAAAGGCCTTGGTTTTCTAGGCTTCTGAGAATGAGACTGCCCACCTTATGGTAGTGAATTTCCGGTCTATGGACAGGAAAACTATGTAAGTCAAAGTGATCTAGAGCAGGGACTGGCCACATTTCATGTGAAAGATCAAGTAAGTCCTATTAGGTATGGCCTATGAGCCACATATGGCCTCTGTTTTTCTTCCAACCCTTTAAAAATGTGAACCCATTCTTAGCTTATGGGCCATACACAAACAGGCTGCTGGCTGGACTTAGCCTTCCTGCTGACCCCTGATCTAGGATTGCCAAGAGGTTCATTTGGGAACCTCCAACTGCTCTTACCATCCTCCTTCAGATACCCCTCTAACCTAGGAGGGCTAGGTCTTCTACCTCATCCCCAACAGGGCCCTCTGGGCCAGTCACTAAGTTAAAGCTCCTTCACCCTCCTCCTTCTTTCCTAGATGTTACTGTGGGGATGAAGGTGTTCAATAGCCAGTAGGCTATCAGCTCTGGCTAGAAGGAAGAAAGGGCCAGCTTGTCCAGTTTAGTCCCCCAGCCTGGCCTTGACCTCTGTTCCCAGCTTTTTGCTCCCTCTCAGTAAGGGCTGGCCCTAGCTTTTCCCCTCCTCCTAGTTCTCAGCCTAGAGCTTTGTCTCCATAGCTCCTCAGACACACCCCAGGGTCAGCTGGGAGTTCAGAGCCAGATGTTCCAGGTGGGGCTGGACAGATAGATAGCTCCAACCACTAGTCCCCTGGGGCCTCTCTCTAGGGTCTGGGGAACAGGTCCAGGTTGGAGATAGAAGCTGGGCCCAAACCTACAACAGAGACTGGACCACCCAGGCTGCTTCTCTGGAAAAGCCTGGACCTGGCCTGCCTCTAGACCAAGGCCAGACCTTCACTCTGGCTGTAGTGACCTCTCACTGGTCCATAGCCTCCAGGGTCTCCCTTGTAGATGCAAGGATCTTCACTTCACTGTGATAGCCCCATCCAAAGCCCTGCTCAGCCCTCAGGATGAAGTGTCACCTCCACCCACACTATGACTCATATGCCCTTCCTCTGGCAGACAGCAGACACGGGCAGCTCCCCCACACAACCTAGACACCCTATACCTCCATGCTTTAGTTTGAGCCTCTTCTTTTGTTTACACAGACACTCCTCTGGAAAGCCTCCCCCAGGGCCACCCCTCCTTCCCTACTGCAGTGCTTCTCAAACGAGGGTGATTCTGCCCCTTCAGAAGACACCTGCCGGGGCTGGGATTGTAGCTCAGTGGTACAGCGCTTGCCTCGCATGCGTGAGGCCCTGGGTTCGATCCTCAGCACCACATACAAAGCAATAAAATAAAAAACTTTGTGTCCATCTACAACTAAAAAAATATTTAAAAAAAAAGAAGACACCTGCCCAGGTCCAGGTACACTTTGGCTGCCACACTGGTTATTGGCACTTTGATGGAGGCCAGGGATGCTGTTAAACATGCTAACAGTGCCCAAGACAGTCCCCACCCCAACACCAAAGGATTATCCATTAAGAGTCAATAGTGTTGAGGTTGAGAAACCCGACTCTAGGACCAAGCATCCCCTGCTCCAATGTGCCTGTGCACCTTTCCATCACTGTCCACATGCAGCTAACGACAAGGTTCTGTGTGCTCGCTCTAGGCTGGACTTCAACACAGACGGTCTGATGCTCTCGGCTGAATTTCAACAGAGACGGTCTGATTCATTTGTGTCACTGCTGCCCAGCATAGGACTAGAGAGAGAGAGGGCGATTACTAACTAACAAGTCATGAATCTAACTGAGGAACTTAAGATGATGGGGCTGTGACAGGGCGTGATAGTGTAAGAGATTGTGCAACCAAGTGTGGGAAACTGTTGAGATGTCTGTACGTGACTGGGCTTGACTTAGCTCTGAGCTCAGAACATGAGAGGCCAGCCGAGTGCCAGCTGGAGGTATGTCCAAGGGTGTTTAGGTACCCAACTCTGATCACGCTCATCTTCTAAAGTGGTCAGGAACACGGATGGGAGCCAGATGCCATGGATTCAAATCCCAACTGTGCCTTATTAGCTGTGTGTCCTTGGTTTAGGTGCTTAACATCTCTGTGCAGCAGTTTCTTATTATGGTGCCTATTTAGTGGGGTTATTGTAAGGAACAATTGAATCACCATTTCTAAAGCGCTTAGAACAACTACTGACACTCGATAAGTAAGATGTAAGGGTTTGTGGTGACAGATCCAAGAAAGAGGGGACCCAGAACTCTCTGGATCTTGATATAGAACCTGGAGCCCAGCTAACCTGAGGGGGCTGTGGGCTCGGGTTGGGAGACAGGTCTCACCCCCAGCCTGGTTCGGTTCTCTAATTCACACAGCAGGCTCAGCTTAGGCAGATCTCACCTCTCTGCAGACAAACAAGGAGGTTTGAACCATGAGTGTCAGGCCCCTCCCAGCCATCACTCTGGGTTCTGAGAAGACCTCCCTCCCAGACATGCCTCACACTGTCCCTTGGTGAGGACCTCATGGTTTCTCTGTGGCCATTAGTCATCTCTGGTGTTGAGCTGGCTACTGGGGAGAGAAAAGGCGATTCGTAGATCAGCCCAGTGGAAGGGTCAGAAGGCCCTGCCTTGGTGGCTGGCCTTGCCTCTCCCACCTCTTCCTTCCTTCTCTAGGGAGAGGGGATGGTGGCAGGGATGTCACCTTTGCTCACAGGGTGGGGCAGGGAAATGATGCAGGAGGCCTGCTTCCACCTCTGGTCCAGCCTCTTGCTCTCCTGGGGCCCTCCCCTAGACTGGTTTCCTTATCTACTGGAGGGGGAAGATCACTAGCCCCGCCTGCCTCACAGGGCTGCTGGGAGGAGGTAATTCAAGGGAAGGTGCTTTGTAAACATTTAAGATAGTATCATGATTAATCAGTCACTTCCAGAAGGAAGCCCTTTGGGCCTCTTTTATGGCAGAAAAGAAGCTTCTGGTCATGAGCAGCAGATCTGGCCTTCTCACGACTGGTGGGCAAAGTCTCCTGTCAAGAGCAGCTGCCAACCTAATGCTGTTTCCTAAGAAAAGTATTTCTGAGCAGAAGGGGAGTCCCATGCCAGTGAGTAAGTCCCCATTAGGAAGCACTTCAAGCCATCGCATCTCTGCAGGTTTGCTGGTTCCTGGCCCTCCTTCCCTGGAGGTCAATGCACCCTTCAAGGTCTAACTTGACTGCCAAATTCTTCATGAAGCTCTGCCTATCTCTCCCATCGTCCCTGCCCCAGCACCTGTTATTCCCTCCTATTTGCTCTCACAGCATCCTGAAGCCCTCTATTAATTATACAGTCAGCCCCCGGAATCTGTGAGTTTAACCAACTGAGGATCATAAATAATTTGAAAAATAAAAACTGCATCTGTACATAACAGGTATAAACTTTTCCTTTCAGATCATCGTTCCCTAAACAATACAACTCCTCCATGCTAGACACAACATTTACATCGTATTAGGTATTGTACGTAATCTAGAGATGGTTTGAAGTATGCGGGAGGATTTGTATAGGTCATCTGCAAATACGACGCCATTGTGTGTATTTGGACTTGAGCATCCAAAGGTTTTAGAATCTTAGGAGGTCCTGGAACCAATTCCCCCACATGGATTCTTAGGGATGACTGTACTCTGGTTTCACGAGGGGTGGTCCCCCACTCTGCATGGGGGGGTCCTCAGAGGGTAGGGACTGGGCCCAGCTCAGACCACATGAGACAGCTGTGAGGCCCAGAATGTGCCCTGTTGCCTTCACAGGTGTGTCCCCTCCTGCTGCCCAGGCCAGTATCTGGCACAGAGCAGGCACTTGGTAAGCCCTTCTGAATGACAGAGTTGGCAGAATCAAATCAGTGTATCTTCTTCCTAGGACAGTGCCTTCAGGCCTACCAGGCATGGTGGCTACTCTGCCCTGTTCTAAACCTTGGCTCTGAGCCGTGCTTTCGTTTCTTCCTCTTGCATCCTTCTGTTCTCTCTTCACATGTGAAAATGATCACTTCTAATCTGCTCCTGTCAGAAAATGCTGGCCTGTCTTGTGGGAAGTTTGTAAAGTGCAAATGTAATCATACCAAACACTTGTGTGCTTGCCGGAAAATGCCACTAGATTTCAGTATGTTCTCAAGGCTGGCTTCTGGAGTGACCTTTGGACATGTGTCCCCAAATGCTCCCATAAATGCAGTTTGCAGCTTCAGCTGGGTCCTCTGTGCTGCTCACCTGTACTTCTATGGCACCCTGGTCAGTTATATTGTCCACTGCCCACAGCAGGGCCAACCTTTAGCCAATTTCTGATTAGATAGGAAGGCTCAAGGATTAGAGAACTTCATTCTAGATTTGTTCACTTCTTCAGAAATATCTTAGTCCCTTCTGGCCAAATGTAGCCTCTTGGCTCCTGCTCCAACCCACCTGCCTCCTCAGGACCCCACCTCACTTCCTGATCTTCTCCAGCTCCTTATCTACTGGTTTTAAAATTAAACAAAAACAAACAAAACAATTCTAGCTGTACAATCTCTCCAGCTACCACAGTCTCTTCTCCTTTCTCCAGGGTGTCTTCTTGGGAAGGGCCACCTCTACTCCCTCCACTTCCCTCTCACCCTTCAACCCACCGCAAGGAGTTTCCATCTACACTGCTCTGCCTGGCCAGCCTTTGCAGCCACAAGGCACCACTGCCTCTTTTGCATTCAGCAATGTAAAGGGGACTGTCTGGTTCAAGCTCTGGGCATCTGACAGCATTCCCTCACTTCATTCATCTTGACCGTGGGCAACTACTACCGCAGGCACCGTTCTAGCCACTAAGGACACAGCAGTGAACACACAACACTCTGGTCCTTCAAGATCTCACATTTTCACTTTGTCTTGTAAGGCTCTTATCTCCGGGTTTTAGATACCACCTTTTATTCTCCTTCTGCTTCTCTTCTGTCACTGGGGATGTTCTCAGGGGTTTCACCCTTAGCTCCTTTTTTATTCCAGTCTCCCTAGGAGATCTTCCTACTCCCATTTGGATTACAGTGACCAACTCTCAACTCCCCTCCAGACTGCATCTAAGAACCATATGTCCAAGCACCTCCCATATATCCCCAGTGGTGTCCTGCCAAACCTCCATTCCTGCACTTCCCATGACACCTAACAGTGGCTCCCCATTATGCTCCTCTGACACCCCGCACTGCCTGAACTGATGACTGAGTCCTGTCCATTCTTCCTCCCGAGGGTTTGTTTTATACCACCAGCCAGCGCAACAGCAGCCCTCCCACTAGGGTCCCTGACTCTAACCTCACATTCTTAGAGCCATCCCACCACCCCAGGTGTCTGAATCCGTTTCCTAAGATGCAGATCTGGTCCTGTCTGTCCTCTTTCATGGGTTCCAACCATTCTCGCTCTAAAGTCCATCCTCCATGTGCCCATTCTAGCTGTGCCACACCATGCTGGTGGTTACTTGTTTTACAGATCAAACTTACCCACAAAGCCCACAGTCGTCCAGCTCTGGCTTACTTTGGGCTCCCCAACTTTCCCTCTCCTCCCATCCACCTGGTGTCACAGCAAACTAAACTCTTGACTGTATGCCTGCTCTCTCTCCTCTGGGTATTTTCCCCCCTCCTCTGCAGACCTCCTGTCACTCCACCCTGTTCTGTTCCTGGAACACCTCTTCCTCCTGACCTTGGAGTCCTACTTCTGTCATCCACTCACTCAGTGACCACTGTCAAGACATCACTTAGTCCAGTTCTCAGCTTCAGCTGTGCATCAGTTAGAAAGCTGTTTACTCAATATGCAAACAGCATCCCAGACCAATTAAATCAGAATCTGGGGGTGCCCAGGGGACCTCAATGTGCAATCAAGGTGGAGAGCTCCGCCTCCCCGCCCTTCCCCGCTTCCACTGTCTTGAAGATGTTCTATCTTGAAGGATTTCAGAAGGGAGCCAGCTCAAAAGCACACACCTTGGCAGGAGCTGTGCAGAGCACTTAGCAAAAACAGCACTTGGGGTTGTTCCAAGCCTGGGCCCACGGTCACCATGTCAGGCAAGCTTGGAAAAGTTCTGTCAGTACCACTGCAGCTGAGCATGACTCAGCAGGCCTGGCCTTCCTGGTGACCTGCTCCCCAGCATTGGGCGTAGGCCCCACAGTCACCATCTCCGCCTTCTTGGAAGAAGCCCAGCTCTGATTCCACACACTGGTTCCCCCAAACAGGCCCCGTGTCCTCAGGGGCAGCCACCTTCACTTTCTAGCCTCACCTGTCTGGACAGTGAACATGGTCCTGACTAGAGGACCATCTACTCTCATTTCATACTCCCTGTGAAGGTATGAATTTTTTAAATGACAGGGCAGTTGGTTACAAAGACAGCCTGAGGCTGTGGAAACAGCAGAGCTTGGCTTCTGACTCCACCATTCACTGGCTGTGTGACCTTGGGCCTGTTGGACATTTCATCAGCCTGGGCCTCAGTTTCCGGGTCTATAAAGTAGAAATCACCACTCAACCTCATAAACACATACAAAATGCCTGGTACAGGAGGAACTGTTAAAATTTTCTTTCCTGGGCTGGGATTGTAGCTCAGCGGTAGAACGCTTGCCTCGCATGCGTGGGGCCCTGGGTTCAATCCTCAGCACCACATACAAAGCAATAAAAAAAATAAAGACATTGTGTCCATCTACAACTAAAAAAATATTAAAAAAAAAAAATTTTTCTTTCCTGCCTGGACCCTCTTTTCCATTTCTCCATTCCCTAAAGCTAGCAGGCGGGGCTGGAGATGATTGCCAGCATCCCGTCTAGTCTTGACATGCCAATGAACAAGTGAGGGCAGATCTGGGGTGTGCTGTGGGGAGAAGGAAGTCAGACCTCCAATCCCTGTGGTTCCCTAAGGCAAGACACGATTTTTGCTTCGACTGACATGGGGCCTCCTGGGAGTTTCAACCTAGAATCAGTTGCCTTAGAAGGGAGTGTACCATGTGTGGATGAGGTGTGAGCACAGACTGGGGGACCACCTAGTGGGGAGGTGTTGGATACCATCTCTGTCTCTGTCTAGCTGGGTGACACTGGGCAGGATTCTCCTCTTTGGCCATTTTCCTCACCTGCGGAATATGAGAGATAGTGGTCTGCCTACTTGTGCCTCAAGAGAGCGGCAGTGAGCATCAAGTGAGATAAGTACCAGGAAAGCCCTTGGTGGTCCCAGAATGCCCTAATAAACACAGCATCATTACAACAAGTGCTGTTCTGATTATTATAAATGTCCACGTCGTGTGGGAAGTTGGTCAAGATGACTTATAAAGACCCCAGCATGCAATGGGCCCTGAGATTCTAGAATTCCGGCTGGGGAGGCAGACATGAGTTGATGCCCATGAGTGATGCCCAGGTGGCAGTGTGAGTGTGGGTCTAAGGACAAGGACAGTATAGCACTCACCTTTTGGGGGGCATTGATGACTCCAGTGTTGTAGCCAAACTGCAGGGATCCGAGTACTGCCCCTCCCACGGCCAGCATGAGACGGCCCGTCACCTTCTGCAGAGAGACAAAGCACATGGTTATAGGTGTGTCTGGGCCCACGTCACTATACGGCAAGGCCTGTGTTGGCAGCTTCCCTTGTTCAGATATCTTGCTTGACTCCTGGTACCACACCCATCCTTCTCCCAGGAAACTCAGATACTTCTGACCTCAGGTGCCCAAACCAGCTCAGCAGACTTTTAGACCTTTTCCTAGGGAAAGAGAGGAATCGGGTCTTCTCTCTCTGCAGCCTGGTCTTGGTTACAGAGGGAGAGGCCTTGGATTCTCCAGGGGTCTCTTTCTGGTGGGGCCATGCTTGGAATCCAGGTGGCCCCTGACTTAATGGGGAGGCTCAGGAACCAACTCTCCCATGCAAGCAGGTTCAAATTATATGAAAGGAACAGCACAGAGGGAGGAAGCACCCTGGATTTGGAGCCAAAGGTGCTGACCTCTGGGCTGGGGTTGTGGCTCAGTGGTAGGGTGCTTGCCTAGCATGTGTGAGGCACTGTGTTCGATTCTCAGCACTGCATATAAATAAACAGAATAAAGGTCCATTGACAACTAAAAAAATAATAATTAAAAAAATAAGGTGCTGACCTCTGATTCCCACCCATCTGCCTATTTGCTCTGTGAATTCCAGCAGGCTAGGTCACCCTGCCCCCCATTACTCCTCTTTCCCTCTGTTTGCTTGTCTGCAAAATAGGCACAGACACTTGTCAGCACTGGACACATAGTTCTGCCCTGACCTCCCCTTCCCACCACTCACTGAGCCCTAAGAAGGAAAGACATGTTCCAGATCATTCCAGGGTCTGCTGCAGAGCCAGGGGTGGAACCCAGGACTCTGGACTCCCCATTCAGTACCCCTGAGAGCAGTACCCACAAAGCAGGAGCTTCCCAGGGTTATCTGAACAGATAAAACATCAACCAGATGTGTTCCTGGGAAACTATGTGACGCAAGGTGAGTAAGCGTGTTGGGCAGTGAGTGTTTCTAAGGAGCAAAGGGCTGGAGGAGAAAAAGGCCAGTAGAATCTGTCCCCCGGACACAGAAGGCAGGAAGGCAGAGGGAGGGGTAGAGGCCAGCAGGTGAAAGGGACCTGCTTACACATAGGTGAGAGGCCAATGAGGTGTCCACCTAGGAAGAGAAAGGCAGAGGACTCATTCTGCCTTTTAAAACAAGGAAACCAAGAAACATTAGGCAAGCCCTTAACTAGTGGGAGAATGGAGTCAGGCAGCATGCCAAAGAAATGGCTGGCTTTCACCTATGCACCACATCTATACCACCCCGGGCTGGCACTGCAGGTTGTGAAGGGAAGCCTGGAATCCTGGGCCACAACATAGTCTGAAGACTCCATGACAGTGCCGATAGTCTCAGCTTGGCCATGGCCTTGCTGGGCTGTGGGTGCCCCAAAGAAAGTCTCTGGGTTTCCCCTCTTGCTTCAAGATTAACATAAATAACATGGGGCATAGCTGCTAAGCAGACAGGTTCCTAGTATGGTTTCTGCATTTACTAGAAGCCCATAGGGCAATGATTGCAAAAGCCATGGTTCTCATGTTAGAGACCAAGAAAGAGGAAGGAGGCTTTACTGCCTAAGTACATAGCTCAGAGCCCATGACACGTCAGAACACCGGGCCTTTCTTCCACTGGTCTCTGTGGCCCACCTTGGTTAACCTGTGGACACTTACCTGACATGCAGGGAGCTTTCCTCCTGCCATGGGCCATTTCATTCCTCCTAAATCTTGTCTTTCATGGCCCAACTAAAAGACAACACCACACACAGTCCCTGGCACTATACCCCTAAGTCTATCTTCTCCCAACTTCCTAGAAAGCCTTTAGACTCAGGGCTGCTGGTTGAATGGGCAATGAGCATGTGACAACACTGGTGGGACCCAGTCAAGATGGAGCCAAGCCCAGGTTCTCAGGTGACCACTGGTACTGAAGAGGCTGTGATGAAGTGCTAGGCATCACCAGGAGGTCTCAACGGTGACCTGTGCTGGACTTTGTTAGCTCAGGATGTCCAGAGTGTGATCCTTATGGTAGGGAAGATACGTATTGTTCTACTGCACATTGAAATAGAAATAAAACGAGCAAGGCAAATCTGTGATTTAATGAGATGTGGCAGACCCGTAGCATGGAGTACACAAGGACAAAGCTCTTCATGTATTGCTTTCGGACACTCTCCAAGTGACAGTGCTAAAAAGCAAGCTCTAGAGAAGCGAGTGTTGGACGCTACCTTTTGTATTAAACAAAACAAAACACCAAGGTTGGTGGGGGTAAACACCAAAGTTTCCTCACATTTACTTCAAAGAATGCACATGAAGGGTAGTTATACCTCAGGGGACCCGGGTGGCTAGGGACGTGGTGAAAGGGAGACTTCATTTTATACCCTTTTGCACATTTTTGAATTTTGAACCATGTGAATGGATTACCCATGCAAAGGAAGTTTCGTTTACGTGCCCTATGATTTCATATTCCTTGGAACAAAGCAATTTAAATAGAAATACTAAGAGAAAAACAATGCAGATGATCCATGGATCTGGCAAAAGTTATGCCGACGGCGCATAAGTGAAAGACGCCAAGACGCGCAGCAGAAGCAATTCCTGTTATTACTACAGACCTTGTTTTATTGAAGCCCAGCTCTGAGGTTCTGGGGATCCTTGGGCTTCTAAAGTCACCCTTGGATCCCAGCTGGGCAGCTGCTGACTTGGCACTGGGGACTAGTGGGAGCTAAGGACAAACCCCTCGACAAGACCTTGCCGTTGGCAGGTCAAAGTCAAACTCCACTTTAGAAAACCTGCCTACCAGGCCCTGGGTTATGTCCATATCCACCCAGGTAGGCTGCTGCATTAGAACTCACTAAAATAGTGATCCGTGCTCCAGGCCCTGTGCTGGGACTGGGGCCTGGAATCAAACATGTGTTCTGATGTCAAGTAAAGGGCCAGCAATCCACTGGGGGGGCCAGATGAAGACAACATGAGGTTAGTGTGGTCCGGGCTTTAACAGGGGTGGTATGAGGAACTGATAGAGCCCTGAAAGGAGAGACTTCTGTTTGCCTGGAGACAATCAAAAGATGAGTTCCCAGGAGGTGACACTGGAGTTAGACCATGAAGGACAAGCAGGGAGTCTGCCAAGTAGGAAAGCAAAGGCAAGACTACATTCTCAGTAGACAGAACACTATGTGCAGGGGAAGAAATGGGGACCTATACAGCCAGATTAAGAAACACATGCTCGGCCTGGCTAGACGTGATTTGCAGGGGTGGAACAGGGTCCCTGCGCCTTGGTAGGCACATGGCACTGAGACCAGTCACATACCCCTGCTTCCACTAGACTCAGCTTGATCATAACTGGACCTGGAATCAGGGGAGCCTGGCTCAAATGCAGTGAACTACTATTTTTCACCTTGGAGTTGGGATATGTGGTAGCCCTGCCTTTGGATCTTGGATTCCTCACCCAGCAAAAGGGAATGATGTTCCTTCCTTACAGGGCTACTGTCTAATTCTGTATTGGTGCCCATCGTGGAGATGAGCGGAGTTCCTTCAGCAAGTGTTTGCTGAATTAGGGAAGGACAGGAAGTCACCTCAATTGGGCCACCATTGGCCCATCTGTCCCTGCTAGCCCATGGCTAAAATGAAGTCCATTTGCTCAGTATGTATTTATTTTGGTGTCAAGCTCATGTAATGGTGAGGACTTAGAGAAGGGGTACAAATCCCCCATAGCTGTGGCTTTCTTGTGGAAGCCTTTCTTAGGGGTGGGGAGCAAGGTAGAACCCAGAGACTGGGACCCTCAGCATCCTCTGAGGATGAAGCTACCTTCTAGAACATTCCATGTTCTTTGAGACCTTTGTCCTTATTGTGCCCTCAATACCCATCTGCCATTGTGACTGGAAACTTCTTAAGAATAAAACCTGGGTTTTTTCATCTCTGCAACCAGAGTGCCCTGGTTAGGGAATAGCAGAGAACAATTATAAAACAGAATATCCACCACTTATCAATGCAGTTTTGGGGCAAAACTATCTCTGGGTATCTGACTTGCCAAAGTGGTGCTCACTGTAACTCAGCCAACTTAACTGTTCATCAAACCCCTGATGAGTGCTGGAATTCAAGAGCTCGGAGAGGTGGAAACAGGCTAATGGCACCTGCCCAAACCCTCCACTCCAAGCCCATATGGCTATAGGGAAGAGACCTTTGTAGGCAGAAAGTTCAAATCCTGCCTCCACTCAGTTCACCAAATGCCTCAGGTCGGCCTCCACAATACAGGTTATCTCACATCCCCACTCCTCATCCTCCCTGTCCCAATTCTGGGGGTCCGAGGCCCACCAAAAGTTCTCCCTCTACTGGAACCTACTAATAAGGTATTAGCTTCAAGAACCTCTCCTTCCAAACACTGGGAGGGGTGGGTGGCCCTGGTCACATTGCATAACTTGCTAAACTCATAGTGGCCTTTTGACCTCTGCCCGTGTGCCCTTCCTCAGCACAGCAGCCTGGCCCAGGGCTTGTCCTGCAGCAGGCTCTCAGTCAATATTGGCAGAGGGAGTACACGAGGCACCACCTGCTCAAGAGACAGGGCGTGCCCTGTGGGAGGAGGGTCCCAATCCAGCAAAACCCAGACATCACTCCACCTCATCCTTCTCCCACAGCTTCCTGTAGCTTCCCAAGGTGCAAGGAACATAGGACACCTTTCTAAGGACTTGGTTCACAACTCTAAGTAGGATGGGAAGAGGGCGTGGCGTGCCAGGGGTTCACCTGATCCATCATAGCTCCCCCTACTTTTTTTTTTCTGTACACTTCTAAGATTTCATTTGAACAAAGTTCTGGGCATTAAAAAACAAAGAAGCCAGCCGGGCGCGGTGGCGCAAGCCTGTAATCCCAGCACTCAGGGAGGCTGAGACAGGAGAATCGCGAGTTCAAAGCCAGCCTCAGCAAGGGCGAGGCGCTAAGCAACTCAGTGAGACCCTGTCTCTACATAAAACACAAAATAGGGCTGGGGATGTGGCTCAGTGGTCGAGTGCCCCTGAGTTCCATCTCCAGTACCAAAAAAAAACAAAAAAAAAAACAAAGAAGCCCAAGAAACTGCTATAACACCCTCACTTGATTGATGGGGAACCTAAGGTCAGAGGACAAGCGCCCAGAATACTCAGGAAACAAAAGCCAGGGCTAGGACTGGAGCTCTTTGGACTCCTAGTTTGGAGTTTCACCCTATGACCTCTTTCAGCCTGAAGGCTTGTCAAGGAGAGTGATGGGCTAACCCCAGAAGCCTGACCTTCAGGTGACCTCAGGCACTGACTCCTCTAGAAACTTTGCCTTTGAGCCTTCTAGTGATGTCAGGACTTGCATGACTGAACCTCTAGGCACCCCACAGTGGCCCTGAAGGCAGAAGGTGCCCATCAATCTCTAAGGCAGGGAAAGGAGGAGCTAGCAATGGCACACTGCCAGGGGCTTCTCACATCCTGATGGAACCACCATGAATATTCTCTGCTCTGCTCAGCAGGGGGATTGTTCTCACTTCACTGAGAAAATGGGAGACTCCGGGAGGAAAAAATGCATTCTGTGGACCTTCAAATTGGGGGGATCTCTGATGCTTGATTTTTTTGTCCTTCCTGCTAAGGTTCTCCCCCAACCCCACTCTGCTTCCGGGTATTGGCCCCTGAAGGAAACAAGGTTTCTACCTGGTGCTTGCTATGTAGGTCAAATTCCATTCCAGCCACTCTCTAAGCCTTGTCTGTCTGAACCAAGACAGCCTCAGATCAACCTCAGGAAACTGGCCACTTTGCTAGATTCTGTTCTAAGCCAAGTTTGGTAAACTGGCTTCTGGGCCAAATCCAGCCTGCTAGCTAAGGATGGGCATTGGGTTTCTAAAAGTGTGTGTACTGGGGGTGGGGAGCAACATTTTGTGGTATGTGAAAATTATATTAAATTCAAATTTCAGTGACTATTAATAAAGTTTTTTTGGAATATAGCCACACTCATTTGTGTATCTGCTGTTTGGAGCAGCATTTATGCTACTACGATGGCACATTGAGTGGTTGAGGCAGATAGACCATTTGGCTAATAAAGCTGACAATATTTTTACTATCTGGAACAAAAGTTTGTCAACCTCTGCTTTAAGCTCCAGGTCCCCTGGCAAATCCAATGCATGAACTGTGCAGAACTTTTGAAGCCTTTTAGGCCAAAACACATTATCCTCTCTAAATAACTGAAAAGGTAAGCATCCTTAAATGCAAACAACTGGTTTCCTGTGTTGTGTGCTTGGACCCTGGGCTGGGAATTGGACCCTGGAGAAGTGGACACTCCTGAGGAGGAACACATTCAGCAGTGAGATGGGTACCAATTCAACTTAGCCAATATTCATTTGATAAGACTGGGTATATACAAAGGTCACTGTCACTCTCAGTAAACAAGTTTAAAAGTCCCAGTTCCTCTGCTTGTGACTTAAAAAATATTCTTTCCCCTAATGCTTTAATTCCCCATAACAGAGTTTTTTCTAATTATATTATTAAGTAAAGATTATACCTAATGCATGTTCCCAACACTATCCTGGTCAATGGGGACTGAGCAATAAATTAAACCAAATCCCTGACTATGGAACTTGATATTTTAGTTGAAGCCTGGGGCAGAAATAAATACATGTAATATATCAGGTGGTGAGTGGTATGAAGAAAGTATGGGGATGCTGTTTCTTATCACGGTGGGACTTGTCTGTAATGGAATATTACGCAGCTGTTGGAAAGAATGCAACACACCTGTATGTACTTTGCATGAAAAGAGACCCAGGGTAGATTATTAAAGGGAAAAAAAATCAAGGTAGTAATGTATAAAATGTAATTTTGTGTAAGGAAGGAGTAGTTATGGAACTTTTGTACCATGGTACCTACTAATGAACAGAGAGAAACACAGCAAATATTTCTGTAAGGCTTGGGTTGGCAAACTGGGTGGGCGCCACACAGAAAACGTAAAAAGTGTGACACAATTACCCAAATACCACACATATGGGCACACATCTACACTTCACAAAGAGGTCTCTGTGGGTAAGCACCAAACAGTGACAACCTGGAGAAAGAACACATTTACCTTTTCACTTTTTATGCTTCTGTTTAGTTGGCTTCAGTACTTCTGTACTGAAAAAAGAGAGATCTAATTTTTATCCTCAGTCACTTCTGAAAACTATTGGGACACAGCTCCAGTGCCAAGACCTGGCAGGCCAGTGCACTGCCCTCCAGAAGTCTTGGAGCAAATGATAATTCCACAACGTAGCACTTTAGATAAAATCTAAAGGATCTTTTGTTTTGGTTCTTTTGAGGTCCTGGAGATTGGACCAAGGGGGTACTCTACCACTGAGTGACATCTTCAGTCATTTTTATTTATTTTTTATTTGGAGACAGGGTCTTGCTAAACTAATGATCCTCCTGCCTCAGACTCCTGTGTCACTGGGATTATGGGCACATGCCACAATGCCCCCAGTGCACTGAAGGCTTTATGTGGGTGGGAGATGGAGAACTGTTCCACAGATGTATGAATAGGTCAACTTTTATAAATAATATCCAGTAGTGAGAAAATGACACTCTTAATTCATCCTTTTGCAGGGAGCACTCTGGGTGAGCAGGGCATCCTCACCTGTCAGGGGTCTGGATAGGTGACAGATAGAACTGGCTCCATGGCATCGAGCTGCTAGGGGCAACAGACCATAGGACTAGGACACTGTGAACTTCCAGGATCACCTACTGAGGGGCCAGTACACATGTATGTGCCAGGCAGATCATTCTAGAATGAGAAGGGTGGTCTTTCTGTCATAGTCTGCGTCTGGTGGGCTTGTAGGGGGCTACTCTGTGGTAAGGGCTACAAGGGTGATGCTGAGAATACAGAGGCTGAGCACCCGGGCGAGAATGAGGATGGTGGCCATGCCCACAAACAGTCAGGGGTGCTTTGGCAAAACCAGCTGCTAGGCCATGAAGGTTCACTTGCAAGTCAGAGCCTGACCGGAGGAAATTACTGTAGAGGTTGTCAGCTGCCATTCAGAGTTGATGCTGAGGGTTACTGCCACCATGCCGGAGATGGTGATGATTCAAGTTTTGACCACCAGAGTGGATTTCATGATCAGCTCCAGCGACATGACGGACATGGCCACCATGCTAGTGCTACTTCTGGCCATGCCGCAGGCAGCACCCAAGTATGAATGGGAGGGAGGTGAGCCCAGAGCAGTATGGACACCTGGTGCCAGGACCCTGGTGGGTGGCTTGGCACAGCTGAGGGTGGCTCTGAGCTATTACACATCAGGGCGAGCCTGGTGTTCAAGGAGAGCATAGCTGAAAGCTTAAGGAGTGCAGGGAGGCTATTTCTCTTTCTTTAGCTGAACTGTCCCCCACCCATCCCAAGACAGTCCTCCTCTTCCTCCAGCAGAGGGCCTTATAGTCAGTTATCTGGCCCACCGGGGGCTGACTGCTGTGAAAGCAGATCAATGCTCCTCAGCACTCCTCAAGCCTGCTGCATGGGCCCCACACCCTTAGTGAGCTTCAGAGCTGCTGACCCACAGGGGTGGGCATTCTCTCCATTAGGGCTGAGGACACAGCTCCCATGAGACATGTGGCCACACTAAGGTCAAATGGTAGAGCTGTTTCTGTCTCAGACTTTTCCTTCCCACGCCCAATTCCAGGGCAGGGAGAGGTAAGCTCTGGCCTAAGCAATTTGGGCAGATGTTCTGTCCTGCATAGTCTTCAACAACCAAAGGTGCCATCAACTGGAGTCTGGCAAGAGCTCTCTCCCTTTCCAGGTTGTGGGAGTGTGGGGGAGGCAAAAGCCAGCAAAATGGTGAAGGGGTAAACCCTACCTTTTTCCTGCCCAGGTTTAAGGCCCAGGAGCCCTGTTTTAGTTACTGCAAAAACCCCAATGTTTACGCATCAGCTACTGCCAAGGCCTGGTAGCTGGATGACAGCCTGGGGCTCTACTCCACCCCTCCCTTCGAGGGAGGTAACAATTGGAGGTTTGTTTTGGTGGCCAAGGCTGGGCCTGCCAGCCTAGACACAGCCTCTCTGAGCCCATGAATCCAGCCAGGAGCCTTCCTGGCCTCTGCCATCCTGGGGACGTTGGTTACCAGACTGAATGGCTTTGTCACCTCTATGCCCAGGAATAAGGTGGTGGTGGTGGGGGGTGAGGTTGCAGGACCCAAGCCAATACTGCACACTTTCCCCTTTGTTCTAGGCCTCTGCAGCTCTGCCAGTTTGACAGAGAGAGAGAGCTAGATGCCTGTACCCTTGGTGCCAGAGCAGAGGTCTGAGTTCCGACACCCTGTGACCAGGAGGCACTAGACAAAGCTGAGCTTCCCGAAGTCACAAGCTGATTATGGAGGATTTAGGGCTGACCCAGCTCTGGGGCAAGTAGGATGGAATCCCTGGATGGCTCAGCATCGAACAAGGATCATCTTGGGACTATTTACACTTTATTGCTAAAATGGCTATGGAAAGAGTCTTTCCACTTAAAATAGCCACCATCTAATTGAGGGCATGAAGCTGGGCTTCCTAAATCCACCAGGGCTGGCAAACTCTCCATTTTATAGAGAGGGAAACCAAGGCCTAAGGAAAGCCACTTCTCCAAGGTCATAGCTTTGTTTTGTTTCCATTTACACAAGGGTTTCAGTTGTCAAGTTACATCTAATCCAACTTTATACTGTTACTGCACCCAGAAACAGCTTGGGAAGTCCAAAAGCCTGGGGATTTCTGCTCATTTGGGGTGAATGAAGATGGCATAGAACACGGGGATATGAAGAAAGCATTTTTTCCCCCAACACCACAGAACACTTCAAATTTTTCGTGACAGCCTGATCTTGGACAAGTCTTTTCCCTTCTCCAGCCTCAGTTTCCCCTTCTGTCAAATGGAGGGCTAAGCCATGGGCTGAAAAGTCTCTTCCTGCTTGACTTTCTTCATTCTCTTACATCATATTGGAAAGAATGGCAGCATGTTTTAGGATGGGATGTTCAGTGTGTGACCTTAGCAAAGTCATTTTTCATTGGACCTTGAGGTCCCTACGATTTCTTCTTCTTTTTTTTTTTTGGTACCCGAGATTGAACTCACGGATACTTGACCACTGAACCACATCTCCAGCCCAATTTTGTGTTTTATGTAGAGACAGGGTTTCACGGAGTTGCTTAGCACCTTGCCATTGCTGACGCTGGCCTTGAACTCGTGATTCTCCTGTCTCAGCCTCCCTAAGTGCTGGGATTAAAGGCATGCGCCACCGCACCTGTCCCCTATGACTTCTTATCTCCTTCACAAGGCAGCTGTGAGGGTCCCAGGAGATAATGGATATGAAAGTCCCTTTTCAAACTCAGCAAGATTGACCCAAATTCAGGCAGGTAGGCAGGAACAAAGACTAAGGCAAGATGGGGCAGCCACACTAACTGCTCTTACTCAGTACCTGGCACTCTCACCCAGGTGCCATCTCTGCAAATCAGATTCCTGACAAACCTCCACTGGGAAGAATTGACAGTAGAAGCTTTAAGATTTACCTAAGTAATCACAGTGGGCCAGGCATCCTGGTTTCCTTAAAACTCATACTGCCACAACATCAAACTTCTAGATAGAGGCTGAGGGCCAAGTATGTATTACCTGGGACCCAGGCAAGCACAGTGCATCTTGGAGTCCAAGGATGCAAGGAACATTTATGGAACATGTATGAAAACAGACACCCTCATTTTCCCCCCTGAATTCATAGAGATATTCTAATGATATAAAAATGACATCATTTTGCAGATGAGACAACTAAGCTAAATTGGGATGCAAAACCACATCTGCAGGACCTCCAATATCAATGTTCTTCATACCACTGGGGGATGAGGAACCCTGCAGATTTCTGATGCCTCCTTTGTCTAGGGGTCAGACTGGTCAGTAAAGTAGAGGGCATAGATGGGAACAGATCAGACTAGCTACAGGTTCTTCACAAAGGGTGAGGTGAGACATCCTAGGGCAGGGCTCACTCCTGCCTGTCACCCAGGAGGGATCATGGGCAAAGCCCTGGCTAGTCAGACGATTTCACGTGCCCCTCCCTACTTCCTATTCAGCTAAGCTCATTACTTCGAGCTCCAGAGGAGCACATGGAGCATGGGGAAGTCAGCTGAGTCAATTCCCAGTTATGAGGAGATGAAGAGGAACATAGCAGAACCAAGGCTTCGAGCCAGATACACCAGGCAAGGGATATAACCATGCCAGGCCTCAGTTCAACATGTGGCATGAAAAGGCTGTGGTCTCCGAAGGAAGGTGCTTTATTCTCCAATATATACAAGATGATCATAGAGAATTTAGAAAACAAAATTTACTATCACTGCTACCTTGTATTTGTCTTTTGAGATTTCTATTTTATGTAAGCAGATAATATACCAGTATAACAGTATCTGTGTATGAATTTATAAATGCAAATGAACCACTGGGCAGGAGGTGCTCCGATGAGCCACCCAGCAGACAGTGAAAACTCTGGAAAAGCACCCACCTGCTTGCTGCTGCATTTAGACCAGATGCAATGAGGGCTGCCTTTTAAGTTAGAACTCTTCCCTCCACTTGGAATTGGAGACAGAAAAAAAAGCCCCGCTGATCAGCCTGGGTTCAAATCCAGCTCAGCCACTTACAAATGAGCTGTATGACTTCAGGAAAGTTACTTCCCTTCTCTGAGCTCCAGGACGGTGAGGAACCTCAGCAGGGCTAAATGGTCAGGGACAGCAAGAAGCAGCCCAGATCCCAACTGGAAGTGGCTGCTGATTTCCCCCTAACTCTTCTGTGTTCACTCAGAATACTCACTTATCCTCTTAAATAAATACCGAAGTCTGGCATCACATGCTGACAAGACAGTTCTTTTCTTTGAGAAACTGACAAAAGTTATCCCTTTCATGTGGAGGAATGGAGGCCCCCAAGAAGTTAAGTGTCCTACCAGAGCTCTAAGACAACACAGCAATTATTTGGACTTTTGGGATCTGGGCACAAGTCCCTGGTTAAAATCTCCTCTCTTGGGGCTGGGATTGTAGCTCAGTGGTAGAGCGCTTGCCTCGCATGCGTGAGGCCCTGGGTTCGATCCTCAGCACCACATACAAAGCAATAAAATAAAGACATTGTGTCCATCTATAACTAAAAAAATATTTAAAAAAAAAAAAAAAAAAAAAATCTCCTCTCTTGTATATTTTAGTTAAACCTCACCACTGTGGCTCAGCCATGCAGGTGGGGCGCCTCAAGGAGGGAACTTACTCGGGTCTCCGTTCAAGCCTGTAGGGCAAGGCAGGATGAATCAAGTCCTTCCGGATTCAACAGGTATGTATGGGGAAACCTTTTCCCGCTGAGGGTACAGCCTGGTGTTACCCTGCTGGGTCCCATCGGACACCTCCACAGCACATAGAAAGGGTAGTTCAGGTTCAGTTCCAAACCTGCACGTCCCATATAAAAACAAAAGGCATCCTTAGCCCTTCTCAGGAGATATGGGAAAAATCAAGTAGGTAAAAGGAAATATTTTTAAAGGAAAAAAAAGTGACCTGAAAATATCCTAGACAAGGGCGAAGGGAGGGAGTAAAGAAACAATGCCCTACACACAGAGGGGTTCAAATAAACACTTGTTGAAAAGGAACCGCCCTGGGGCAGTCACAAAGATTCCCAGCAGGCCAACTCTGTTCACAGACGCAGAGAGTGAGCGTGTGTGTGTGTGTGTGTGTGTGTGTGTGTGTATAGTTACCGAGATCCTAGTTTGCCCCACCTCGCAACCCGCGTAAGAGTCCATCATTCAGAGCCCGGAGTCCCCGGTCCCTCATCCCATGGTACGCGCTCTTCCCGCTCAGCTCCCTCCAGAGGCCCTATCTCATCCCCGGGCTCGCTGGCCCCCAGGGTGCTCTCCCCGCCCGGCCCGGGACCGTGCCTCATCAGAGTACATCGATCTCCCCAGGACTTGGCAAAAGCTTTGGGGCCCGCGCTATCCAGAAAGAAGACTCTCAGAAACCTGCTGTTCGTCTCAAACCCGGGGCCAGGCACCACCCGTGCTCCAGCACGGGCCTGAAGGAAGTGCCCTCCGCCGCGGCATCTCCGGAGGCTGCCGCGGGGGCCGTGGAAGGACGGGAAAACGCCCCTGGCCATGCCGTTCACCAAGAGCGGCACCAGGGCGAGGGGAGCGGCGGCTTGGATCACGCCCGGAGCGCGGGCGGGTCCCGCCGGCTCTGAGCCCGGGCCGGGGCCGGGCTGGGGGCTCGGCTCGCTCAGCCAATGGGCGGCGCGCTCGGGCCCCCTCCCCCGCACCGGGAGGAGCCGGCGCAGGGCCGCCGCCGCCGAGGTCGTGCGCGACGTGCTGCGCCAGGGCCCTGTGTCCCCGGCCCCCGCCGGGCCGCGTGGACGGCGCGGCTCCCCCGGAAGGAAGCTGAGTACTCGGCGCGGGCGCCAAATACGCACGTTGCGCCCTCCCGCCTGCTAGATCCGGAACCCATCCCCAGCGCGCCCCCAGCCCCCGCAAGGCGCTGAGTCCTGAATCCGCGCGGAGCCGGGTTCAGAGAGGCGCGCCGCCGGCCCCCGGCGCACAGCACGGCCAGGCGATCAGGGAGGCCCGGGCCGGCGGAAGGGTCCGCAGGAGTCGCCTTTGTTCCGGGCGTGGAAGGCTCGCGGCGCGCTACTCACCTTGCTGCTGGGATCCATGGCCGCGCTGCGCCGGTGGCTCTAGCAGCGCCGGGTGCGCGGGCGGCAACAAGCGAGCGGGCGGCGCTCTCCGGCTTAGGCTGTGCTCGGACCCTGACTCCGACTCCCGTCGGTTGACCTCCTGCTCCCTGGCACACTTACTCCCGGACCCCCAGCCGCGTTCTGCACGGTTCCCGGCGCTACCTCAAGCCTCTAGCCTCTAGCACCAGAGCTCCCGGACCCCAACGTTTATAGGACCCCAGCCATTGGCTGGCCAGGCTGGTGTGTCGGGGGTGTGTGGGCAGAGCCTGGGGCGGGGCCTGGGGCAGAGCACGTCCGGGGCGGGGCTCCACGGGAGGGGGCGAGGGGGGGAGGGGCGGAGGGCTCTTGGCTGCCGCCTGTCTTTGGTTGCCAGTCTACCTTGTGCCCAGTGCGCCGGGACCCCTGGAGGCGCTCGCTGTGTGACCCTGGGCGAGTGCGCACACCTCTCTGAGCCTTAGCAGCCTCTGGCAAAATGGTGGAGTTGGTACCCGGCTGTAAGACAAGCTGGGAACCGCTTTGGGTAGCGCATAAAAGCTAGGACTTTGGATTCTTCACTCTGCTACTGGATAACTTCGGAAAACTAACGATAATAATAGCATCACCTCCTAGGGTTGTTAAGAAGATTAAACGAGTTGATATTTGTAAAATATTTAGAACCGCGTCTGTTACGTAGAAAATGGTATTTAAATATTTATTAGACTAGGGGAGGTTTTGCTCAATTGAGAGTTCCCTTCCTCTCTTCCACCCCCAACATTCCTGCTCCCAAGCCAAGCCTCGATTTTGCACCAGCCGGGCCCTCTGCCTGGAAATCCATGCCCATACCTTTCTGGGCTTTAAAATCACCTCTTTGATATCTTCTCTACTTCTGACAGTCCAGGTGTTTCTATAGTGGCACCTAAGTGTGAAGTGCATGAGAGGCAGGGTAACCGAATGGTTCAGGGCACAGGCGACCTCGGCATTGAGCCAGCTCGTCAGTATAGGAAGCTAGCCGGATCCTAGGCAAGCTTCTGGTCTGTGAGCCATGGTTTTCTGATGGGTAATATGAAATTCATAACAGTTCATGTGTTCTCGCTGGAGTTACAATTTCCTTGAGGTGAGCTCATGAAGTGCTTAGCAATCCCTATTTGCTGCTGCTGCTGCTGGTGTCACCTGAGTTTACCTTATTTCCTCTTCCAGACCAGAGTCCTTCTTGAGACACAGTGAAGGAAGGGAAAGACCTTCAGTCTAAAGGTCCAGCCAAAGTCCCGGGTTAGCCTCTGGTCCCTTTCCCTGTGCAGGAGGAGTCGTGGTGGGATTAGTTGCTGTTGGAAACAGGAAGGCTGAAATGACTCCTGGAGTTTTCTGGGCAGTGTGTCCAGTGCTGGCTGGGAGGGCACCTTGATTGGGCATGGAGCCCTCAAAACAGACCCTTTCTGGGCATTCCCCTGCCCAGAGCTCTAATTTCTATAGTCTTCTACTGCTAAGCCTGAAAAGTGTGGAACCACTTCTCAGGAGAGAAGAGAGAACCTCCTCTCTCTTCAAGCCTATAGAGGGCACCAAGTCTTGCTGACTCCACCTTCCACCGCCACCCGGGCCCCATGTCTACAGAATCTTTATCTTCTCCTCTAGTACTGGACCTTGCTATTCCCCTACTCACATACCTGACATAGTCGCAGAGGGAGAGAGGCCCAAGCCTGGCCATCAAGGCCCTTCTTCAAGGCACCAGTTTACAGGCTCAGCCTCACTCCTAGCACCAGCACCTCACATCCATGCCTTTGCTCAGGTTGTGTTCTCTGCCTAGAAAGCCTTTCCTCCATCTCAACATGCCAAAGAGCACCCCAGAAGTGGGTCGTGCTCTGGGAAGTGCCCCTGATTCCCTCAAGTGGCAGTCTTTGTCTGCTTTATTCCTTGGTGTTCTTCACTTTGCTCTTGTCCTCTGACTGCCTCTCCCAGAATGTGAGCAACTCGAGGACAGGGCCTGTAACTGAGGCACAAGGTGAATGAACAGAGAACAAATGAGTGAATGGACAAATGGTCTCCCTGTCTCTAGCTTCCCTTCCACTCCAGTTTGTTCTGCCAACGCTTGCAACCTTCTCTTCATTATCTTTTGGGTTTTGCTACCTCCCTGCTCAAAGTCTTTCCCTGGTTCCTTGTTTTGCCCACCGGTCCTCTGGATTTGCCTCCCTGAGCCCCTGGATCATGCTCGGTAAGCAATCACTTTTTCCCTGTCCACACCAGCCCTGTGCAGATCACTTTCCCAGGGACAGAGATATGAAAGTTCACTACGAGCCTCATAGAGCCCCAGACTAGATGGGCAGCAAAAGGAAGGATGAGTAGCAAGAGTTCCAATTCAAGTGCACAGGATAAGTTGCACAGGAGCACAACTTGCACCCCATGGGAAGAAGAGGGAGTAGAGAGAGCTTCTGGGAAAGGGGAGCTTATACTGAGCAGTGTTTGGAAGGCCAAATATGAGTTCTCTAGGTGGATTATAGGGAGGGCCACTGTTGGCAGAGGGAAGACAGGTGCAAAGATGGTAGAACATGATTCTGAAGGGACAAGAGAATTTCTGCCAGAGATTCATGGTGGAGTCAGAATTGGACTTTGAAATCCCAGTTCTGCTGTTTACTTGCCAAACATTCATGAGTTCAGTCCTCGTCTCTGAGCCTCATGACCCATATCCATAAAATGGGTACAACAACCCCTTCCTAAGTCAGCTTGAGAGAAAACAGGTGTGTATAAAGGTTTATACTATTAATAAAACTACTAATTCTTGATGTCAGCAGTTCAGTCAAACCCCTATCCCATCATCAGGGTGGCACTTGAGGGTAAAGCGGAGTAGCCAGAAAAGTAGCTTTACCTTTGCCCCACTCCGCCATACTTGCCCAAACACAGACCCCCATGGCCTGCTTGAAATTCCACTCCTTGGTGTCCTCTCTCTGTAAATGTTTTATGACCCCTGGAGGCTAGAGTTTAGAGGCAAATTCACCAGACGCTATTGACACTGGATCAGAGGTTAGATTCTCAGGTGGACTGGTTTGTGTTTTTAGTGACTGAGTCCTTGGAAACAGAATTTGACTCCATCTAGGGAAAGAGCACCAGAGAAGGCCTGAGGAAGTTGCAGCTGAGCTGGGCAGACTTGGTGCAGGGGAGGGGAGCATGGACAGATGCCTGGAGGGAAGGCAAGAAGATTGAACAAGCCCCTTGTGACCTGGATGGCTCCTAGGGACTTGGGAGAGAATGGAGATGAAGCTAGGGAGGGGAGAAAAGTCTGAAGAGGTCTGATCGCAGAGGCTCCCAAAAGCAAGGTATAAGAGTTAGGACTTTCTTCAGTGGGCAGTAGGGAGCCATAGAGAGTTTCTGAGCAGAGAAGAGACTGGAGGAAATCTCAGGCTCCCCATAAGCCTACTGTATAGGAAGTAGGGGGTGGGAAGAGCTGGTGGAGCCCCAGTATTCAGCATGGAGAGGCTTAGTGCTCCCCCGACTCCCTCCACCCCAGCCTGTGCCCACACGGGCGGCTTTGTTTTCTGGAGGCTGATTTCAGTCCTGGAAAGAACTTGGGCTTTTCTGGGTTGATTCAAAGTAGTTCCAGTCCTGGCCAGTGGGAAAGAAAAGAGCTCCCTGGGATTGGCGGGAGATGCCAGGTGCATAGACTGCTGTGGGCGGGCATCTGGTGCGTGTCTGAGGGCATGCAAAGGGCCCGGGGCTGAGGGGTGGGGCGATGCTGTGCAGGGCGGGTCCTAGGGGCTCTGGAGCCAGGAGTGAGTAAGGCGAGCCCGAAAAGTCTCTTTTGCCTTTAAAGGCAAGCGTCCCTGGCAGCCTGGCGAAGAGGCTTTGCTGAGTCAGCTGCAGCTGATGCAAGGGGGGCTGGCAGGGGCTGGGGCAGGAGATCCCCTAATCTGCAGGATATTTTGCAACTCAGATCCTCCTGGACTGCAGGTAAATGTGTTGGGCTCCAGGAGAGCCTGCTGGGCCAAGCCGGACAGTTTTGTGTGTTCAGTATTTTCAGTCTGATTTGCACACCTGCTCCCAGAAAGCTAGGCAGCATCCCTTCCTTCTTCTGTGTGCCTCTCCCTGGCCCTGTGCAAGGGCTTTCATAGGTGCCACCACCTGCTCATTGGTACTGAGGGACACTGAGAGAACATCCCTCCTCCTCTGTCCCCTGAGCACCAGCCTTGTCTGTTCAGCTGCCTTCAGGACAGTGCTCTGCATGTCCCAAGGGTACCACACACTCACCATGCCTAAATCTAAACTCATCATCTTTCCCCCAGCTCTCCTAGTCTTCACCCCAGGAGTAGCTCTTTCAAACTGCACTAGCCAGAGATCTGATATCATCCTGTCTCCTCTCTCTCTCCTTTATTTCCAGTATCCAGTCAATCCTGTGGATTCTACCCTCCCAGAATACTTATTATTGAACTTTGTCCCTTCCTCTACATTCTCACAACCCCTTTTCTAGGCTAGAGCCTCTGCTCAAGCATCCTGCCATCTGCCACCGCCTTGGTCTTTAAACTACACAGCTGTGAATCACTCCCTCCTTTCAACATCTTTCCATGCCACATACCAACATGGCTAATCTCATAGATATCACGTTGAGGTGTTGAGGCCATGTACAGAGGGCACGATCGCATGTATATGAAGTTCAAAAACAGGCAAAACGTGCAGGACTCTAAAAGTTTGGAGAATCAGTTCCCTGGAAGGGAGAGTCTTGGCTGAGGGGAACTGGTAATCAGGGCTAGGCAGGTGGAGACAGATCAGCAGTTAGGTTGTCTTCCTTTTGCCCCAAGCTTTAACACAACTCAGCAGCACAGTTACTAATCCTATCTTTATTTAAAATTTTCATGTTTTGTCATGGATTTTTTTGCATTAATTTTGACTTTTCGAAAACATTACATGAAAGATGATTATTTATCTTGACAACTGAATTTTGGGCACTCCTCCTCCTGCCTTGAATTTTACCTGGGAGATGAACGCCTCTCTTGCCACACCCCATTCCTGACCCTGTGGTAATGTTTCTTAATCAGGGTGCTGGTTATGCAGGTATATTCTATTTGTGAAAAGTTATTAAAACTGTGTACACTTCCGATTTTTGCACTTTTTCTCTAGGTATATTTTGCTTCCATTAAAAACAATTATTTTGTTGGGCACGGTGGCACACACCAGCAACTCAGGAGGCTGAAGCAGGAGGATTGCAAGTTCAAGGCCAGCCTTAGCAACTTAAGACCCTGTCTCAAAAAAAAAAAAAAAAAAAAAAAAAGTACTGGGGATGTAGCTTCCTGGGTTAAGCATCCCTTGGTTCAATCCAACTGGGGAATGTTTTTGTTGTGGTTCCAAGGGAATATCCGCTTCCTCCAGTGTCTTCGGCACCAAAAACAGTACCTGATACATTCTGGGTCTCTGCATATATTTGTTATATGATTGAGTATATTATGTCAGTTAATTTAATCTCCCCAGGAACTCTGTGAGATGAGTTTTTTTTCCTCTCCATTTTCTAAAGGAGAAAATGAAAGTTCTTGGGAAGTAAAGTTATTTGCCTCAAAATCATGCAGGTAGTAAGTGTGAGTTTTAATACCTTGCTTACAAAAAAATAAAGACTGACTAGCAGTGCTTGCTCAGCACCAGACCCAGCACTGGTGCAAGCAGCTTACCTTGCTTGGCTCTTATCACTTAGATTACAATTATTTGAACCTTATCTTCCCCTTAGATAATGACCTCTGCAAGGCAGGGACTTGGGCATTCCAGTCTTCCCTCTATCCAGCAAGTAATTTGACATAGGAAACAAACTCTAAATGTTTAATAAATGAGTAAACCAAAGAATGAATGAAGAAGGTGAGAGAGGTTTGTGGTGGGCAGAGTTCTGCTTTTGGAGACAGACCTGCCAGCTGTGTGTCTTTGGGCATGTTCCCTAACCTGAGTCTCAATTTCTTCAACTGTAAAATGGGTATAATATCAATATTCACCTCAAAGTTTATGAATATAAAGGGGGATAATGTCTACTGAGTGGCCGGCATATGATAAATACCTGAAAAATGATAACTATTATCATTTCCACGTTTTACATCCTCGAAACTTGATTTACTTTAGGGTTGTGGGCATCTGCCTCTCTCAGTTCCATGTATTATTTTCTGGGGGTCCCTAAGGTTGGAAAGAGAGGGCCTAGTACAGCCCCCAGAGGTTGTCTTCCTCAAGTCCACAGAAAGGGCAGAATGCTGGAACAGTCCAGAAGTTTGGTTTATGGTCCAGCTTCCCCCTGCAGGTGGTGCCATCTCTAAGTTTCCTATTCCCTGTGGGCCTCAGTTTTCTCTCTGTAAAATGGGCCCACAATAGTCTTGAACTTGGCTAGGTGCTATCCCTACTGGTAATCCCTGCTACTCAAGAGGCTAAGGCAGGAGGATGGCAGTTCAAAGCCAGCTTGAGCAAGTTAGTGAGACCCTGTCTCAAAAATTTAAAAAGCCAGGGATGTAGCAGGAGTGGTAGAAGCCTAGTACCCTAGGCTTCATCCTCAGTAACACACACACACACACACACACACACACACACACACACACACGCACACAGAGTCTTGAACTTGTAGGGGGCTTTGGAAAGGATTCAATGCTTTGGTCCTGGGCATAGCACACAATAGGACTCCATAAAGCTTGATGTGAGGAACTTGATGCCTTGAGGGTGGAGGAACAGCAAGGAGACTACAGAGATTCAGAGACCCTGAGAAGTCAAGGGACTGATGGGAAAACAAACAGCTGGGCTTGGCTTTCTGTTCTGTCCTGAGAACCATATTTCTCCAGACAAGTGAAATGTCAATGCCCTTCAGACTGATGTAACTTTTTAACTGGACAAAACATCTTCCCACACATCATTCATTGGTTCTTCCCCACACCTTTTACTGAAGGTAAACACAACTACCATTGAAGAAACTGAGGCACAGAGAAGAAGGTAAGCCACTTGTTCAACTCCCTCATCACAGTGAGGGAGGAATCTGTAAGCAAACTGAAGATAACAAACCTGGGCCTCTTCTAGAATCCATCATGCAGCAATCTGGATAGGAAAGAAAGCTCATAGCTCACCCCCAGGGGAGCAGCCACTATCTAGCCAGTGTCTATCCAAGCCACACACCTCCCCCCACAGCCCCCACCTGGGTGCCACCTGGCAGTCACATGAATATTCATCATAGAGAAGCTGTGTGACTCACCCTTCATACTGCAACTGACTCACACTTCAAAGGAGAGAACCTGTTGAGAGCCCCCAGGAACCTTCCCTTTCCACACAGAAAAGGCTTGGAACATTAATTTCATAGAGGTTTGAGGTCCGCGGCAATTTAGCTGGTAAGAAAGAGAAAGCACTGGGAGCTGAGGAGTTCTAGACTCAGAGAAGGTGTTTGCTGAACTCTGGGAAAGTTACAATTTGACTTTAGCTTCTTCGGCTTCCTAAGGAAGGTGTTGCCACAGGTAACCTCCCAGACTGCCACAGACAAGGCTGTCAGAACCCTCCTGTGTGGAGATGGGGTGGAGAAAGGGCGAGTGACTCCTGATGTCACCCAGTGACACGTGCATTCATTAAAAATATTCAGTGGAGAAGCATGATATTTTTGAATGAAAAAAAAAAACAGGTTATAAAACCATATGTTTGTCACACTTCCAAAAGAATATACATATATTTCATGTATTTGGATTTCTATAGATATATGCTAAATATTAAATGAACTATGAGTAGTACAATTAGGGGTGATTATTATTTTCTTCTTTTGTAATATCACATTTTTCTGTCATGAATGGGTATCAGTTGAGTAATAATCCTTACCTCACAAGGCTACAGTATGTGCTAAGATATTTATTTACTTATTCAGTAAATAATTATTAAGCATCTAATTTGTGATGGTGTTTGTGGAAGCTGCACAGTGGTTGGTCAGTGGTAGAGGCTCAATAAGGTTGGAGTCACTCAGGCCTCTGCCTTTAGGATCTTGCAATAAGGCTGAACCCTAATGCACAGGTGCTTCTGCATGAAAGGCCTATATGTATTGTGAAAGTCTAGGACATGAAAACAACAGAGCTTTTCAGCTACTCATGTTGTAGAATAACTACCCCCAAATTTGGTGGCTTAGCAATGATTTATTATCTCTCAGAATTCTGTGAATTGACTGGGCAGTTCTGCTCTATATGATGTCAACTATGGTCTCTCATGCAACTGCATTCAGCAAAGGCATGGCTGAGCCATCCTCTCCATACCATGTTGTGTCTGCCTCCATCTCCTGCAGGACAACCTGGGCTTCCTAACAGCATGGTGGCTGAGTTCCAGGAGGGAGCATCCCAAGAGATCAAACCCCAATGTGAAAGCCAATCAAGCCTGGTTGTATCAATGCAAATCATTCTGGATTTAAATTACTTTGTCTCTTAATCTATAATGAACATTTCTCTACAAGTAATATTTTTTCCAACACAATTTTTATTAATTGACGGATAGTTCATCATGGATTGAAACAATCCTTTACCCATGAGTACTTTAGGTGGTTTTCATCTTGAGGAAATGATAAGCAACTCTGTGAATGACATTTCTGTAACAAGAATTCAATACAAATCCTTGTAGGATTCAATCAAATCCTTGTAGGAGAGGGATTCCAGATCAAAAGACAAGTGCATTTTTAAGGCTGTGCCAAATGGCCCTTCAAAAAAAAGGGGTGCTGGGGACATAGCTCAGTTTGTAGAGTGTTTGCCTCGCATGCACAAGGCCCTGGGTTCAATCCCCAGCACCACACACAAAAAAAGGAGGGGGGTATGTGTTTATCTTGTACTTCTACCAGCTGTAAAGGGATTTTCCCTTTTGTGATTCTCTGGTCGATACTGGGTGTGGTTTGCCTTTCTAGTCTTTGTCAGTTGGATTGGTGAGAAATGGTATAATTATCTCTGAAAGGAGAAGATTCAAAGTTGCCCAGAGCCCCATCCTGGGGAGAGCCCTTGCATTTTACTTGGAGGAGGTCTTTATCAGCGAGGCCCAGGCAGCATGATGCACAAGGATTCAGTCTGCAACAGCTGACCAAGGCACTGACAGCCACGCTACTGGCTGCAGGCATAAGGTTACTGTCCTTGCTGGGCATTCTACTGGGATAAGTACACTGCTTTCCTGTCCTGTGTCCCTGCCTGCCATGCCCATTTTTCTCTGACCCCTATACCCTCTGACCCACTATGAAGGACCTTTTGCTGAGTCTGGGCCTGGCCAGCCATGACTAATGAGAGTTTTAACAAGAGGCATGTCAAGCAAGACCCTGAGATTGAGCTTTGTCCTTGAGGCCCTCAAAACTTATGAGCTGGGGAACATGTTCCTGTGTGCAAGCAGGGCTCCTGGACTCAGAGACCACCTGCTTCTTCCTGGCTTTTGAGCAAGTAATGGAACTTTTCCGAACCTCAGTCTCTTCATCTAAAAAATAAGGATGATAGGGTTTTAAGGGCTACTGTGTACTTCCTCTATGCCTGATATTTGTGATTCTCACAGGAACTCTCAAAGGTTGGGAGTATGCTGCTGCCAGCTTTAGATGAGGCAAATTGAGGTTCAGAGAAGGGGAATAACTTACCCAAGACCAACTAGCATGTAAGCAGCAGAGCTAGAGATGAGTTCGGGTCAGCCTGGAACCAAAGCCCATGAAAACTCCTTTTCAGGCTTTGTGAAGGATTGGATGAGAGAGAGAGAGAGAGATTGAGAGAGTGGTAAAGAGCTTGCTCTGCAACTTCTCTGAGTTAAAGAATATCTGTTTACAATGCAATTTTGAAAACCTGCTGTCACCCAGATGGATGAAAGTTAGCATTATTCTCAGCAGGCAGGATGGCTGGGCTGGGGACCCACTTTGGAGAGCCCAGTTTCCCTGTGGAAGTCTCAGTGAAGGTATGTGATTCCAAAGCTGTGATTCTGCAGAAGGAGGCAGGGCCTGTCACTGGACACTCGCTGCCATTCTCTTATGGAGACATTCCCCTGTGCAAGGTGCCACTTAACTGCATGGAGTTCCCTGTTGCACTCGGTTCTCAGAGTGAATCTCTGCTGAAGGTGCTTTTTGATTCCCATTCTTTAGATGGGACCACTGGGGTACAAGGAGGTAAGATAACCTGCCAGGGTGTCAGGGCTGGGTTCCTGGCTGGTTTGAGACCCCACCCTCCTATTCATGGCCCAAGAGTGAGTTGCTCAGGGCTGGACCAACAGCGTTTACATAGCCTTGCTGGTTATCTCATCAGAGCATCCTCTCAGCCCTGGCAGGTGGTCAGGCAAGGCCACTTTCTACATTAGCAATGGAGAAACTGAGGCCCAGGAAAGGGCCTCAGTGCCTCAGCCGGCTCCATCTGGAATGCTGGATAGGGAAATGAAGGGAAAGGCTTGCAAGCATTGCTGGATCCCTGCTGGCCAGGGATGCTATGACCTCAGTGAGGGCCTGGCGGGCTTTCCTGCCAAGGAACTCAAGGTGGGGCAGGATGGGTTGGGAGTGAGGTCAGAGGGGAAGTAGGCTGGGAAGAGGAGAAGGCAAGTCTTTGGGGGGGGGGGGTTGTGGGGAGAGAGGAAGGGCGTCTGGACAGCCTAGGAATGGGAGCTTGACCCGGGGATTACATAGCAGGTTTAAACAGGGGTCATCTGGGAGTGTATAGCCCTAGGAGTCGGAGGTTCCTGGATGCAAATAATGACTTTGCTACTTATGAGAATGGTACATTTGGGCTAATGATTTCCCTGAGCCTCACTGTCCCCATCTGTAGAACAGCTGAAGCCCAGTGGATACCAGGAGTGCTGCCTGGTTAGGTCCTGACTCTCCTAATGACCAGTGTAACCTAGGGCAAGCAATTCGTCTCTGTGGGCCTCCGTGTCCTCATCTGTAAGAGGGGGCTGACAGTAACAGAACAGACCTCACAGGGGTGCCGTGAGGATGAAGGCGTCTGTCAGCACGTGTAGAAGTCTTAGAGCATACTCTTCACCCGATAAGTCCTTGCTACCATCCCCCTCTTCCTCCTCACTACCATCATCACCATGATCATTGCCATCATCACCTCCAAGGATTCTGGGAAACTCACACAAAGCAGTTTGTACAAGCTGCCTGGAACAGGCCTTTTTAATAATATGGGACCTAGTGACAAATGCTGAGATGTAGGGTGAATGGAAATACTGGGAGACTCTCAAGAAAAAGAGGAAGTTAATGCCTGGTTGGATGGAAGAAGGGTGGAGAAGGCTTCCCAGAAGTGGTGTTTTAGAGCCCGGTGCGGTGGATCAAGCCTGTAATCCCTGCACTTTGGGAGGCTGAGACAGGAGAATTGCGAGTTCAAAGCCAGCCTCAGCAATGGCAAGGCGCTAAGCAACTCAGTGAGACCCTGTCTCTACATAAAACACAAAATAGGGCTGGAGGTGTGGCTCAGTGGTCGAGTGCCCCTGAGTTCAATCTCCAGTACCAAAAAAAAAAAAAAAAGAAGTGGTGTTTTAGTTAGGCTTTGCCGGATGTGTAGAAGTTCCCCAGGTAGCGAAGGGGGGAGATAGAAAGATGAACTTGTGCAAAGACTTGACCTTGAGAAAGCCTGCATGTGTGAGAAGAATATGGAGCAGTTTCACGAGGCTGCATGTTTGGGGTGAGGGGTAAGCACAAGGCTGCACATGGACATTGGGGCCAGATCTCAATTGGGCTGAGGATGCTGTGCTGGGGATTTAAACCTGATCTAGGAGGTGGGGAATTTTTGTCAATATGGCAGAATCACCCAGATAAGTTTATTTTTGGTACTGAAGATTAAACTCAGGGATGGTCTACCCCTGAGCTACATCTCCAGCCCTTTTCATTTTTTATTTTGAGATAGGCTCTTGCTAAGTATCAGAGGCTGGCCTCATACTTTCCATCCTCTTATTTTAGCTTCCAGAGCAACTGAGATTACAAGCATGTGTCACCAGGTCTGGCCTGGGGCATTTTGAAATAATCCCAATCTGTGATCAACCCAGCAATATTCTGAGTCAGCAAGTCTCAGGTGAGACCCAGGAATCTTCATTGTTTGAGGCTTCTTGGCAAATTCTGATACCTACCAGGTATGGAAACCATGGTGGGGAGGAGGGTGTGTCTAAGAAGGGATAGACTCCATTGAGGTCCCTTGCTCAGATCTCAGGATTTGAGCAGAGAGCTTGAGAAGATGAGGAATGGGTAGAGGAAACTCTGACCTTCAGCCTTCCCCTCCTCTCCAGGGCAGTCCCACACTCTGATGGCTGGCCCCTGGAAATGCTTCTTCTCTGTGGTCTTCTGGCTCCAGCAGCCAGCCAGCCTTCCTTCCTTCCTTCCTTTCTTCCTTCCTTCCTTCCTTCTGTCCTTCCTTCTGTCTCCTAGTCAATAGTTTTTGAGCTCCTCCATCATGTCTCAGGTCCTATGTTGGGCCTTGGAGTTTTGGTTATGAATAAAATTCTAGATCCTTCCCTCTCCCCCAGAGCTTTTGGTCAGTCCTGTATCCCTCAGCTCCCCTGAGCATGAAGTGCTTTGCCATTGGGAATGTGGCTAAGTGCAAGAGGGTTGGGACAGGACATCCACCTAAGGGGCTCAAACAGCAGCATCAGGGCCCAACAGTCCAGCCTCCAGGCCCTATGACTTCCTGGTTGCCCTTTCTCCCTGCCATATACACACACCCATAGGCCTAATTTCTTCTCCTTCCCTGGCTCAGGCCTTGCCTGCTCAACTCCCAGGCCCTGCCCCACTGTCAGGAGGGTCCTGGCACCTAGGGTCAGAGTGAGCCACAGCCCACCTTCCACCACCAGCCTACAAAGAAGACAAGAGTCTTGTGTAAGCCCTAAGCAGCTCTTCCCAAGGGCAGGGTCCAGGAGCATTTCCTCACAGGGTAGCAAAAACAATAAACATGAGGAAATGACAAGGATTCCGGGGATTTCAGAGCACACAGCTCAGGTACAGGATGGATCCCTGCAGAGAGCTGGGGTTAGAAGCTCATGGGCAGCTTCCGCACCTTCCCCTTGGAGCCAGCTCTTTGTGCCTTCATGTTTGTTCTGTTCTTGTCTTTCATCAGGGTCTTTTGCCCACTTCAACTCCCAGTCCCAGTCCCATCACCAGATGCCCCTAACCTCATTCACTCACTCATTTCTTCCTTCCTTCCTTCAACATATAGGGACTATGAGCCAGACACAGGGTAGAGCTGTGGGTTAACTACAACTTCACATGAAGTTCCCAGTTGGGTGGGGAACAACCAATGCAATGTAATTATTGCCACCATGGGGTTATACGTAAGATGTTATAAAACCAGGGTGTTACCAATGGAAGGTTGATTCTTGAAGAATGAATAGGAATCTAAGGAGATCATGCCACACAGAATAATTAGGGCAAAGGCAGAGAGGTGTGAGACAGTGATCTGCAATGTCTAGAGTACAGGTAAGGTTCAAGGGAGCAGAAGGCGTGGAGGCTGAGGTCAGCAGGGGCAAACCACAAAGGCTCCGGAACTTGAACTCTCTGTCTTAGGCAATGAGCAGTCATCCGGGAACAGGGTTAGATTTGCCTTTAGAACTATCATGTGGAAGTTGGTTGGGCAATGGGATGGAGAAGGAAAGCTAGGCAGAGCAGCTAGTAGGTATGAGCACCTCTCCGTGCAGGAGCTGAGGTGGGAGTGGGGCAGCGGGGCTATAGAGCTGGTCCCACTGGGGTAGCTGGATGTTTTCAAGGATCAAGGCCAAAGGGAAACTGAGGCAGTCAGGAAATTCTGGGCTTTTGACTTGAACAGGATCAGGTGCAGCTAGGACTGTGTCTAAGGGTTTGGAAGGTTCACAGCAGGACCCCCCCAGCCCATACCTGGAAACCAGGGCAAAGTCCAGCCCTAGGGAAGAGGTTTCACCACAGGCCATGCATGGTGTCAGATGGGGCCCTGATCCTGAAAAAATAAGAGGTTATAAGGCAGAGAACTGACTGATCTCTAGGCACATTTATGTCCTTGACCACTTTCCTTTTATGGCTACTTGTAAAGATGAGTGACAGACACCTGAGGGAATCTGGGCTATTTTCTTACTGTGCCTAGTCTCCATCACACAAGGCTACCCCCAGGCTCTTCCTTTTGACTTCAGTTACAATCTGTTCCTGACCTGGAATTCAGGTATGTCCTGCTCCTGGTTCCCAGCTTCTGGCAAGGATGAACTCCGGCTTGGCTCCACCTGCTTAGGTGCCTCCCAGAGTGTGCCTACCTTACCAGCCCTATCAGGATGAGATCTCGGGATGATGACCTAGGAGTGCATGGACACCACAGCTCACACTCTAGAGCCCATCTGGCCAATTAGTCACTCCTACAATAAATGTTTCTTTAAGCATCCCTGATACGCCAGTCCCTGGACCGAGAGCTGGATTTACAGAGTTGAATCAGGTTCACAGTTCAATGGAGACAAAACATTCAACAAAATACAACCTATTAAAACATGACACAACACAGCACAACTCATTGTGGCTCCATACATCTCAACACAAGATGCAAGGCCTCAGGTCTGCCTTCCAGCTCTTGGGGCCTCAGCTGGAGAAAGGGCAGCTCATAAACAAAGGGGCTATGAGGGTTGTCACAGTAGAGGAAAGAGGGAAGGAGGCTCTACAGTCAGGTCTATAGGCTTCTGTCCTGCCACCTCAGCCCTGGACTGATGACTTAACATTCTGTGCCTCAGTTTCCACATCTACCAGCTGGAATGAACAACAGTGTGTATCTCGTAGGAGCTTAATGGAAACAGAACATGCAGGGTACCTGGCATCTGTGCCTGGAGTGTGGGACACACAATGGCATTGGCTGAGGTGGTGGTGATGCTTGTCTTAGAATTATAAAATCCTTGATTCCTGGAGTCAGTGAAATGTAGTCACAGAAACCTATGATCTTAGGACCTTAAACATAGAACCTAAATAAAACAGATCCCTAATGTTAGCTAGAGGGTGGGAAGGTGGAGATTTCCCTGTCCCTTCAGATGGAGGTGAAATTTCCTCTAATGCCTTGGGGTCCAGATTTGTTGCACTCGGTTGCTCAGGTTGATTACTGTGCTCCCCTAGAGAAGGCCACTCACAAAGACTCCCATGTGAATGGAGTCCCTAGGTGCCATATGACCCGCACCACCACTTTCTCCCAGAACAGCCTACTAAATCCCTGGTGGCTCATGCTTACTTTTGTAATTTCCGCTTCCAGCAAAACATGCTGACTTTTCTGTGAACCACACTGACCTGAATGTGATGAAACTACCTCTTGGATTTCATATTAAAAAAAAAATCACTTCCTCCAAGCATTCTTGAGAGTAGGCTGTACAGAAGTTTTGGAATGTTCCAGAGAAGATTCACATCCTCTGAAGTCTACCACCATCCAGATGGTACAATGGAATGTGTGGTCCCTCATTCTCCACCTTAACTTCTCCCTCCTTCCCTCCTGCCTCACAATTTGCTCCTTGGGACTCCGGGCTTTAGCTATCCCAGGCTCTTGGTGGATATCTGCTTGAAGTCTTTATCAAAGCATTCCCCATCAAAGGTAGTTCCTTCTGTTCTTAAGCATTTGGGGCCATATGTCTAGGTAGTAATTTTTGAATACCTTATCACACTTAGTAGTACTTATAACACCTGAGTCTCCCTGAACGTTAAAATCAAATCATCTCGCCAGCTGTGGCAGCACATGCCTGTAATCCCAGCGACTCAGGAGGCTGAGGCAGGAGGATCGTAAATTCAAAGCCAGCCTTAGCAAGTTAGTAAAGACTTAAGCAACTTAGCGAGACCTTGCCCCAAAATATAATCTAAAAAGGGCTGGGAATGTGGCTCAGTGGTTAAGTGCCCTTGGGTTCAATCCTCCGTAACCTCCCCACCCTGCCCCCTGCCAAATAATCTCAGAATAAGAATTTTGGAATAACCTATAGATTAGATCTATAAGGATTTCAGTTCTAAGAACTGTGAAGAATTTTAGAATCCCCCAAAATCTTAACAATGGGAAAGAGTCAGAGGCGTCATTGAATCCTCACCTTGTTCAACACAGGTATCTACTCTAAAACAATACAGGCACCTCCTTGGACTGCCTTTGCTTAAATATGGCTCTCATTCCCTCACCAGGCGATCTGTTCCACCTTGAGATTATTCATCAGCTACCTGTGGAAATGATTAAAGAGGCTCTTAACTTTCTTCTGTACTTATAATAACTCAGGTGGACTTCAGCTCAAGGTGTGCTGAGATTTTAAAGCAATGACAGTTGGGAAGGTGCAATAACCTGATTAGACTTAGGAGCTGAGACCTGAGCAGTCAAAGGTGTGATAAGCATGGGGAGCTCAGCCATGACTGCAGCAGGGCTGTGGCTAGAGGGTGGTGGTGGCTGCCACGTGTGAATGAATTACATTTTCAATTCATTTAGTTCAAAACATTTTTATGGGCTGGGGATATGGCTCAGTGGTACTATGCTTGCCTAGCATGTGTAAGGCTCTGCGTTGGATCCCCAGCAACATCAAATGAAACTAACAAAACATTTTAAACTTTCTCTTGAGATTTCTTCTTTGACCCAAATGGTATTTACAAGTGTTGTTTCATCTCCAAGTATTTGGAGATTTTTCCAACTGTCTTTCTGTTATTGCTGTCTTCGTTTAATTCCACGGAGGTCTAAAATTGTATGATTTCTATTATTTTAAATTTGTTAAGCTATGTCTTATGGCCTAGAATGTGGTTTGTCTTAGTGATTGTTCCACATGAATTTGAGAAAAATGTATATTCTGCTGTTGTTGGATAGAGTAGTCTACATACACCAATTTTATCCAGTTGATTTATGGTGCTATTATTGAACTATCCTTACTAATTTTCTGTCTTGCTGGATCTGTCCATTTCTGAGAGATGGATGTTGAAGTCTTGAACTAAGTGGGTTCATCTATTGCTCCTTAAAATGCTGTCAATTTTTGCCTCTTACATTTTGATGATCTGTTGTTGGGCATATACATATTAGAGATGGTGGTTTTCTTGGAGAATTGACCTTTTTTTCATTATGTAATGTCGCTCTTTTTGGGGGAGCGAGGTACCGGGGATTGAACTCAGGGGTACTCGACCACTGTGCCACATCCTCAGCCCTATTTTGTGTTTTATGTAGAGACAGGATCTCACTGAGTTGCTTAGCCCCTCGCCGTTGCTGAGGCTGGCTTTGAACTCAAGATTCTCCTGTCTCAGCCTCACGAAGTGCTGGGATTACAAGTGTGCGCCACCGTGCCTGGCTTGTAATGTCGCTCTTTACCTCTGCTACTTTCCCTTGCTGTGAAGTCTACTCTGAAAATAACATAGTCACTTTCTTTTGATTACTGTTAACCTGATCAGTGTTAGCCCTTTACTTTTTTTTTTTTTTTGGTACTGGGAATTGAACTCAGGGGTACTCAACCACTGAGCCACATCCCCAGCCCTATTTTTGTGTTTTATGTAGAGACAGGGTCTCACTGAGTTGCTTAGTGCCTCGCCATTGCTGAGGCTGGCTTTGAACTTGCAATTCTCCTGTCTCAGCCTCCCTAAGTGCTGGGATTACAGGCTTGAGCCACCGCGCCCGGCAGCCCTTTACTTTTAATCTATTATATATCTTTATATTTAAAGTGGGTTTCATGTGGACAAGATAAAATTGGATCTTGTTCTTGGATCTACTCTGACAGTCTATTTTTTAATTCTTTTTATTAAGTTAATTAATTAATAAAAGTCTGTTTAATTAATAAAAATTAATAATTTAATTTAATAAAAATTCTGTAAAAAAAAGCCACTTAATAGCAAGGATGGGTTCTGAGAAATGTGTTGTTGGCAACCTCATGGTTGTATACACTGTTACAAGCTAAGACAGCATGACACTAGATAATATAATCTTATGGGATCAACATTGTATAATTGGTCTGTCAGTGACTGAACTATCATATGCAGCATGTGATAGTTCAATTAATACAAGACCACTTTAAAATGACACTATTCTACTTCTTAATTTAGTAGTCACCCCTTATCCATGGCTTCACTATCTGCTGTATTAGTTCCCTGCTGTCAAGTATAGCTCAGAAACATTAAATAGAAAATTCCAGATATAAACAACTGATAATTTTTAAATTGCATCCTCTTCTGAGTAGCATGATGATATTTCATGCTGCCCTGCTTCAGCTGCAAGGTTAGTCATCCTTTGTCCAAGGGGTCTATGTTGTATATGCTACCCTCCTATTAGTCACTTAGTGGTCATCTCAGTTATCAGATCATATCATGTCACAGTATTCTAGTGCTTGTACATAGGATTCAGTACCAGTGCCTCAGCATCAGGCTTCCACTGGGGGTCTTGGAACATATCCCCCGTGGAAAAGGGGAAACTACTGCAACAAAATATTCCTAATTCTTCTCTCCTGTCCCTTGTCTTATTACATAAAGCTATAATAATAAAAATTTTGCTATTATTATTTTGAACAAAATGTTATGTTAGATTAATTAAGAATGAGAAAAATAAAATTGTGAGAAAAAAAAGCAGAGAAATAAAAACTTACCTAAAGGGCTGGGGATGTAGCTCAGTGGTAGAGGGCTTGCAGAGTGTCCACAAGGCCATGGATTTGATCCCCAGAACCTCCAACTCCCCCAACACATGCAAAAAAAACCCCAAACCCAAACTTGCCTATGGGATGGAGGTGCAGCTCAGTGGAAGAACTTGAACTTTAACTTACCTATAGAGGAACAAAGATGAGAATTACATCAACTTCTTAGAAACCAATCAAGAGGGGAATGAAGTGAAATATTTAATGTTGAGAGAAAAAAACTTTAAAAATTAGCATTTGGTATCCTGTAAGATTTTCTCATTTCCACAGCACATATACTAAAATGAAAATATAGAGAGAAGATTAGTATGGCCTCTGAGCAAGGATAACATGTAACTTTGTGAAGTATTCCACATTTTTAATTACAGTTAGATGGGAGGAATGAACTTCAAGAGATCTATATATGGTACAGCCATGTTACTATAGGTAATGATCATGTAGTGTAATCTTGAAAAATGTAAAGATAGTGGATGGAGAGTTACCTCAAAAATGGTAACTATGTGTGGAAGTGTATTTAATTGGCTGAATCTAACCATTCTATAATGTATATGGATGCCTCAAAACACCATGTTAAACCAGATGCGGTGGCACAGCGACTCAGGAGGCTGAGGCAGGAGTATCACAAGTTCAAAGCCAGCCTCAGCAACTTAGCAAGACCCTAAGCAACTTAGCAAGACCCTGTCCCCCCCCCAAAAAAAAATTTAAAAAGACTGAGGATATGACTCAGTAGTTAAGTGCCCCTGGGCTCAATGTCTGGTTTAAAAAAAAAAAGGTTATTTGTCAATTAAATATTAATAAAAATATGTTGTTTTTTTTACTTATTTCTTCTTTACTGCTCTTCCTCTCCTTTTGTTGATCTGACTTTCTGACTTCTATCATTTTCTGTCTCTCGGAACAACTTCTTTATACATTTCTTGCAAGACAGGTCTACTGGCAACAAATGTCCTCACTTTTGTTTGTCTGAGAAAATTTTTATTTCTCCATCACTTTCTTTTGAGGGAGAGGATACTGGAGATTGAACTCAGGGGCACTCAACCACATCCTCAGCCCTATTTTGTATTTTATTTAGAGACAAGGTCTCACTGAGTTGCTTAGTGCCTTACCATTGCTGAGGCTGGCTTTGAACTTGAAATCCTCCTGTCTCAGTCTCCTGAGCTGCTGGGATTACAGTCGTGTACCACTTCACCTGGCTCTCCATCACTTTTGAAGGAAAACTTGCAGGATACAGAATACTAGGTTTGTGGGTTTTTACTCTCAATACTTTAAGTATGTCATGTCACTCTCTTCTTGTTGTCTTGGTTTCTGGGAAATCAGGGGGGTACTTATCTTTGCTCCTGTGTCAGTATCCCCTCTCCTTCCCTTGTTCCTCACTTTCTTTCAAGGTATTTTCTTTACCTTTAATTTTATGCAGTTTGAATACGATGTGCATGTGTGTAGCCTTGTTTTTGTTTTTCTGGCTTTGATCCTGCTTGATGATCTCTGGGCTTCCTGGATCTGTGGCTTGGTGTCTGAATATTAATTTGTGAAATTCTCAGTCGTCATTGCTTCAAATATTTCTGTTCTTCCTTTCTTTTCCTTTAGATATTCTCATTATACATATGGGATACCTTCTGTAGTTGTTCCACAGTTCTTGGATGTTTTCTCTCATTTTTTTTTTTCAGTCTTTCTTCTGCTTGCATTTCAGTTGAGAAAGTTTCTCCTGACAGATCCTCAGTCTTGGTGATTGTTTCCTCAGCTGTGTCCGTTCTACTCAGGAGCCCATCCAAGGTTCTCTTCATTTCTGTTAGAGAATTTTGATCTCATTTCTTTTTGATTCTTTCTTAGAATTTCCATCTCTCTGCTTACATTGCTCATTTATTCTTGCATGGTGTCTACTTTTTGCATTAGAGTCCTTAGTATATTAGTTATTGTTTTTTTAAATTCCCAGGTGAATACTTCTGGCATTCTGTCATATCTGACTTTTGTTGTGATTCTGTTTCTTCAAGCTGATTTTTGTCTTTAGTTTGCCTTTGGATTTTGTTGTTGTTGTTGTTAAAAAGGCTGCACATGATGTATTTGGTAAAAGGAATTCTAATAAAATAAGCTTTTAGTGATGTGTTGGTCAGGGTGAGTGTGCTGTGGCCCTATGGTTAGATCTCAGTCCTTTGGGGAGCCTTGGCTGTGAGTTGCCCCAATGCTTCTCAGTTTCCCCCTCCCCTTTGGTGGGACAGGAAGACTAGAGGGGACTGGGGTTGGGTATTTCCCTCCCCCCAGGTCAAGTAAGATTCTGATAAAACCCCAGAAGATTCCGATCTGATAAAATAGTTTCTCTGGAGAGTAAGTCTTGTTATGAAGAACAGGGTGCTCTGGCATATTTCAAAGTGATCATTCTTCCCATTCCCTGCTGGAAGCAGGAGAGAATCTTTCTCTGACATTCACTGTAAGGACCTCATAGAGATTCCAAAGATAAAATTCACAAACAGTTGGCCTCCTCATAACAATCTTCTTGGAGTTTTTAATTCTCAGATTTTCCCACACTGAACCTCCAGCTATTCTTCAAGGATAGTTTAGGTTTTCATAACCCAGTAGTGGCTCCAGTGGAGGTTTCTGCTGATGGGTTTCCATTCCAGTAAGTTCTGGTTCTCTGTATCTGCCTGCTCTTCACTTTTTAAGACAATAATTTTCCCTATGATCTAACTTCTCTGATGGTTCTAGAAGAGTTGTTGATTTTTCAGTGTATTCAACTTTTTATTTGTGGTTAGGGCAGAATGACAACTTCCCAACTCCTTACGCACTTGACTGGAAATTAGAAGTCTCACTACCATGATTCAATACTCATGTCAAAGTAAGTACTAAAATATTACCTCATTTAATCCTCACATCAACTCCCTGAATTAATATCATTGCCCCAGTCTGTAGATTCTTCTGACTCAGCAAGAATGAAGAGATTCGTTCAGGATCACACAGAAAACAGGATTTGAACCTGAGTCTGTTTATTATTCGCTTATCACCCTACTTCTCAGAACTATGCAGATTTGAGATAGGACTTGAGGCCCAGAAGCAGACACAAGCCTGATATAGAGTTAGGAACCCAGGTCAAAATGGTGGAAGAGACCCAGAGGCTAAGAAGGTTCTCAGGACTCATTCTTGGCAGGCCATCCACCAGAAACCAAATTCTTCCTCTTTCCAGCTGTGTCATCTTGGGCAAACCATTTTATCTCTTCTGGCCTCAAACAGGCAACTCTCATCCTGAAAAATGGTAATTGCTCAAAAAAAATGGAAGTTTTAATCATTGTTTGTAGGTAGTGGTTAATGTTGGTAGTGGTTAATGCTGCAGGTGACAATTTCCCTTCAGCCCTGGTCAGGTGAGATCAGTAACTGGAGAAGTCATCAAGGCTGTCAGAGGAAAGCATCCTGATACCAGCTAGGATGCTAGTGTAGGTGGAAGCATTGAAACCTCAGTGAGGAATCATTCTTCTGACAAAGTTATTGTGTACTAACTCTGGCTTCCCACGGAACATGCTGGTTACCTATTGACCCTGACTGCTGATCTGGTTGGCACCCACTGCTTGAGAGCCTGAGAGTGCGGAAGGACTGATACCACTGATCCTTCTGTGGAGCCAGGTGTGACAGCTGGTATAAAGGAGGAAAAATGTTGCGGCTCCATCTCAGAGTCAACCCTGATACTTCCTGACCAACCCTAATGCCAATGCTGATGCCAGCAACTTCTGCTTCTGGTCAGGATGGAGTAAGATGTTTACCCTCTCACCTGAAACAACTGAAAAAAGAAAAAGAAAAAAAAAACAGATTGAAGGAGTGGCACTCAAGACATTTCATATTGGGCAATGATAAACAGTGACCACTGAGAGAAGGGAAGGAAAACAAGGCGATACCTAAGAGTGACTTACCACCTGGAGAAAAGTCCTAGGCCATGGGCCAGAGGTAGAGGAACTCAGGCAGTGCTGTCTCTCTGAATTGACAAGGCATGACTGGGAGTCAGGGAGAAACCAAAGGCTAGAGTTTGTAGTGCAGAATGTTGGAGAGATGAGAGCTGCAGAGAAAGAGCACTGGAGATATGAAACTTCCCTTCAACTACTCATTTGAGTATTAATCAACTAGGATTGTCTAAGGTTAGGGAAAGAACTACCCAAAAGAGTAAGAGGGAACAGTGCTCAGAGCTCACACAATGCTGAGAAACAGCTTCTTTTTGATAGCCAGAGCTGAAAGCCTCTTAATTCAAGGGGCATCAATAAGAGTACTAAAAAGGGTCTTGGTTGAGTAGTGAGGAAAAATTAACACTGCTAAATTCAGTTCTGGTCCCACCTAAGAAAAGGATCAAATAATTTCCAAGTAACTTTATTACTTCTCAGAACAAACTCAAGATTCTTCATAGAAATACAAAAATATATAGCATCCAACAACTTAAAATTCACAATGTTGCTGGGCGCAGTGGCGCAAGCCTGAAATGCCAGCACTTTGGGAGGCTGAGACAGGAGAATCGTGAGTTCAAAGCCAGCCTCAACAACCACGAGGTGCTAAGCAACTCAGTGAGACCCTGTCTCTACATAAAACACAAAATAGGGCTGGGGATGTGGCTCAGTGGTCGAGTGTCCCTGAGTTCAATCTCTAGTACCAAAAAAAAAAAAAAAAAAAATCACAATGTTGGGCATTAAAGCCAATAGTCACCAGAAATGTGAAGAAGCAAGAAAACACTGCCCATAAATAAGATATTAATCCATCCATTGACAATGCTCCAGAAATGACATTGATAGTAAAATCAGTAAGCAATAACATTAAAATGGTTATTATAATGTTATTGTCTAATGATTTTAAGCTAGGAAAAAAAAGAAGAAGATTGACTATGTAGAGAAATGGACATTTTTTAAAAGACCCAAAGAAAACTTTTGGAGATAAAAACTACATTGCCAGAGATGAAAAATATAGAGGATAGAAATGATGGCAGATTAAACATTGCAGAAAGATTCATGAATTTGAAGGTAAGTTATAGAAACTACACAAAATGAAACACACATAGAAAAAATCTTCCAAAAAACTCAATATTTCAGTGAACTGCAAGACAACTTCAAACGGCTAAATTGCTAGTGCAATAAAGCAAGACAAAGAAATAAAAGGTAACTAAGATTGCAAAGGAAGAAGTGAAACTACTTTTATTTACAGATCACATGATTGCCTATGTGGAAAATCCCATGGAGGCCACACACCAAAAAAATATAGATTCAGTGAGTTTATCAAGGATTAAGCTATAAGATAAATGTACAAAAGTCAGTTATGGGCTTGGGGGTGTGGTTCAGTGATACGGCTCTTGGCTAGTGTGTCCAAGTTCCTGGGTTAAACCATAGCACTTCAAATTAATAACAATAAAAATAAATAAAACAAAAACTCAATTCTATTTTTACCCATTAGAAAAAATCTAAAATTGAAATTTGAAAAAAATTTAATGGCATAAAAATATGAAATCTTGGGCTGGGGCTGTAGCTCAGTGGTAGAGCACTTGCCTAGCATGCGTGAGGCACTGGGTTCGATCCTCAGCACCACATATAAAATAATAAATGAATAAAATAAAGATTCATCAACAACTAAAAATATTTTTTAAAATATGAAATCTTCAGGGATAAATCTGATAAAACATGTTTTCATTTTTCTTTGTTACATTTTATATGTATATTATACATATTTTATAGGATTTTTGGCTAGCATAAGACCTGGACACTAAAATGATAAAATATGGCTGAGATAAATCAGCACTGTTTATAAAAGAAAAATTAATCAATTTGATTTTATCAAATTTAAAACTTAATGTTCTTAGAAAGATATTGTTAAGAAAATGAAGATACTGCAGCTAATTAAGCCGACTGGGTTCCTTTGTTTGTGGTGGCCCAGTGTGCAATGGCTGCGAACAGCAATGTCCTCAGTAGTGTATGCAGCCTGTTGTTTGTATGGGTTGCCCTAAGGGACTCTGGAGACAGCACTTTCAGTGGATGTTCATATTTCTGATCTCATGATGTCCTCAATCTAGGCTCCAAACAGGTATGCGGGGTGCCTTTGGGAAACCCCAGGGCACAGTGGCCAGGGTTCACATTGGCCAAGTCACCATGTCCATCTGCACCAATTTGCAGAAAGGGGATCATGTGATTGAGGCCCTAAGCAGGGCCAAGTTCAAGTTCCCCTGGCTGCCAGAATATCCACATCTCAAAGAAGTGGGGCTTTACCAAGCTAAAAGCTGATGAATTTGAAGACATGGTGGCTGAGAAGCAGCTCATTCCTGATGACTGTGGGTCAACTATAATCCCAATTGTGGTCCTCTGGACAAGTGGTGGGCCCTGCACTCATGAGAGCTTCTACTGTGCTGTCCCCTTCTTAATCTCACACACACATCAATAAATCCTATATTTTTTTAAATT
>CM053400.1:29834963-29855357 GCA_028644305.1 Xerus rutilus
TGTGCCACCGTGCCCGGCTCTGTATTGTGTATTTTAAAAAAGCAAGAAAGAAAATGATAAGCCACAAACTAAAAGGGAAAAAGAATCACACATCTGGCAAGGGATTTGTTTTCAGACTGGAACTCAGTGCCAAGAAAACAACCAACCCAATAAAAATATGGGCAATGATTTGAACAGTCACTTCACAAAAGAACATAGAGGAATGCTAATAAGGACATGAAAAGAAGCTTGATATCATAGTTGTTAGGAACATGCAAATTAAAACTTAAAGTGATGCCATTACACATCTATTAGGATGTCCAATATTGAAAAGACTGATCATATCAAATGTTGGGGAAGATGGGGGACAAGTGGAGTTCTCATATAGGCTGGTTGGTGGTGATAAAATGGCATAACTTCATTGGAAAAACAGTTTGATGATTTCTTAAAAAGTCAAACATACACCTAGCATATTATTCCACTTCTAATTATTTACCCAAGGGAAAAGAAAGCATTACAAAAGCTTGTACATAAATATTTATAGCACTTTCATTGGTAATAGCTAAATGCTGGAAGTAATCCAGATCCCAGGGCCATGGAAATAGGATAAGTGATTAGCCTATAGCTTACTTAGCATAAGGCTTAAACAGAGACACAGGAAGTGTGGAGCACTGGAGTCAGAGGCTTCTGGATGCTTCTGTTACTTCTGAGAACAGTGAGTTTGTAGAAATGACTTCCTGGACCCTCAGAGTTTTCTTCTGTAAGAGAGCCTGATAATAACTGACCTACCTCACAGTCCTGTGTTGAAGATGAAAGGGTTTAGAAGCATATGTCAAGGCTTAGAGCAAGCTTTTCCCTGTCTTTGCTTCTATCCTCATTATCACCACTGTCATCACCATCACCATCAGCAGCGTCACCACTTGGGAATGCCTTTCTAGGGGTGTAAGCTTGATCTATGGGTGAGGAGTGCCTATTGTTTAATATGGCAGAATCACTGGGGGCACTTTAAAATAATATCATTCCATGGTCCCAGTCAGTAATACTCTGAACCAGTATTTCTGACTCACACTTGTAGGAAGCAGCTCATTTTCTAGCACCAGGAGTAAGTTCGATTGGTTTCAGCCAATCCACATAGTCCACCCTCTGTCTATAGCCAGGGGTCCATGGTTGGCTCTGAACAAAATCAGAGCTGGGGAAAAGCAGGGAGACATTGAGGGAATATTCCTGAGAAAGACAAGTGCCTGTTTTCTTTTCTTTTTTTTCCATAACTGCTACCAGGGAGATTCTCGTTTGTGGAATAATACAGGAAGAACAGGGAGACCTTTAGCAGAATAGTGGTGGGTGGTGGGAAGCCTGTGCCTGATACTGCAGAGGTCAGAGTGGATCAAGGGAGACACCCTTCCCCATTCTTTGTCTTTTTCTTTTTAAAATATGGACCTGTTCTTAAATTTGAATGTCACCCTTGTGCAGGGATTACAGCTAATCTCTGTATTGTTCCAATTTGAGCCACCTAAAGCCAAGGAATAAATTATTTTGCCTACCCTAGTTTTCATTCATTTATTTATTTGACCAACACATACTATGACAGTTCTAGGAGTAATTTGCATTGGGTTTTCTGTGATCATAATTCTAGATCTAGTCTTAACCTCTTGGTCATAAACCAGAACTCTGACCCTTTTCTAGTGAAAAGCTTGTACTGGCAAGAAACAAAGGGCCAGCCACTCGTGCTGACTCAGTCAGAGGGGCATTAGTGTAAGAATCTGCATTGGGCAAAGAGTGAAATCCCAGAGGTATTATGAAGAGCCTCCCAACAATGGGCCTCATGAGGTCTAGATAGAGGGGGCCCTAATGTTGAGAAGTTCAGTCCCTCCCTAATCAGCAGATGTGCAGTATCTGTGACCTACTGTCTCAGGTTCTAAACATCAAACATCCCAACTGACAAAAAGACCCTTCAATGATTTATTCCCTGCACAAACTCTGTGACTACCTCTATAGATCTCTAATAGGTAATCTTCATTGAACAAATGCTATAGCCCCTAAATAGATCCTAAATATTTTATTGGACTAATGCAGTAACTTTTTTTCAAATGGATGCTTTTAGAACTTTAAATTTTATTTATTTATTTATTTATTTTGTTTGTTTGTTTGTTTTTTGGTACGGGGGATTGAACTCAGGGGTATTTGACCACTGAGCCACATCCCCAGCCCTATTTTGTGTTTTATGTAGAGACAGGGTCTCACTGAGTTGCTTAGCACCTTGCCATTGCTGAGGCTGGCTTTGAACTCGGGATTCTCCTTTCTCAGCCTCCCTAAGTGCTGGGATTACAGGCTTGAGCCACCGTGCCCGGCTAGAACTTTAAATTTTAAAGAATCTTCTGGTTTAAAGTGCTTAAGTATGCTTTCCATTTCCTGGCTGAACTTTTCAATCTTTTTATTTATGCCCATTCCGGTAGATGTGTATTGGTATTTATTGTGGTTTAAGTTTGCATTCTCTAATGACTAGTGATGTTAAGAATCTTTTTATGGCCAGGTATGGTGATGCATGCCTGTAATTCCAACGATGCAGGACACTGAGGCAGGAGGATCACAAGTTCCGGGACAGTCTGGGCAATTTAGCAAGACCCTGTCTCAAAGTTTAAAATATAGTGGGGTAGGGGGGACAGTGGGGAAGTAGCTCAGTGGTAAAAAGCCCCTGGGTTTAATAGCAGCGTGCGCGTACGCATACACACACACACACACACACACACACACACACGCACACAATTCTCACAATACTCACTGACTATTCATATTTGTATTTTTTGGTGAAGTATCTGTCCTAATCTTTTACCTATGTAAAGAATTGGTTGTTTTCTCATTATTGAGTTGTAAGACTTCTTTATATATTCTGGATTAAAATCCAGAAATATATATTAAAATCCAGAAATACATAATATATAATGATATGTATTTTACAAATGTTTCACCCATCTATGGCTTACCTTTTTGTATTTTTTTAAAATGATGTCTTTCAAAGAACAGGATTTTTTCTTTCTTTCTTTTCTTTTTTTTTGGTATTGAGGGTTGAACCAGGGGTGCTTAATCACTGAGCCACATCCCCAGCCCTGCCCCTGAACTTGGCATTCTCCAGCTTTAGCCTCTTGAGCTTATGGGATTGTATGTATGCCCTGCTGTGCCAGGGTAAATTTTTCATTTTGACGAAGGCTAATTTATCAATTATGATGCCTTTTGTGTCCTAAGACCAAGTCTTTGCTTGGCCCAGGGTTTCTCAATCTCAGCAATACTAGGATGTTGACACAGATAATTCTTGTCCCCTCCTCCCTTTGGGAAGCTACCCTGGGTTACAGCTGTCTTTCTGTATCCATAGGGATTGGTTCTAGGACCCCCTTGGACAGCCTGATCCACAGATGCTCAAGACCTTTATTTAAAATGGAGTTGTATGGTATTTGCATATAGCCAATGCACATCTTCCCATATAGTTAAAATCATCTCTAGATTTACTTATAATACCTAATACAATGTAAATGCTGAGTATGTTATGCTGTTGATATGTAAGAAATAATGACAAGAAAAAAGTCTGTACATGTTCAGTAGACATGCAATTTATTTTCTGAATATTTTTGATATGTGGGTGGTTGAATCCATGGATGTAGAACAAATAAATATGGAAGACTGACAGTATTTTAGAATATTTAGCAGCATCCTATCTGGGAGAATCAGTAGCTGTGTAGTAGGCAACTTTATGGAGAGTCCCATGGCTGATGTGATGCCTGGCACTCTGGCTAACATGTGGATTATAACCTCATGAGAGACTCTGAGCCAGAACCACTCATTAATCTGCTCTTGATTGCCTGGTCTATGGAAACTAAGGTAATACATGCTTGTTTTAAACCACTAAATTTGGGATAACTAGTGATAACTAATAGATAACTAATACAGACATCTTCAATACATTTTGTTAAATGTACCACTAAGTATTTTATGTTTTTATGTGATTTTAAAGCTGGGTGCAGTGGTATATACCTGTAATCCTAGCAACTTGGGAGGCTGAGGCAAGACCATTATAAGTTTGAGGCCAGCCTTCACAACTGAGCAACATCCTGTCACAAAATAAAAAATATAAAGGACTGGGGAAGCAGCTCAGTGGTAAAGCGCTCCTGGGTTCATCCTCAGTACCAAAAACATAAATATTAAAAATAAAAAGTGCGTATTAAATTTCAGTTTCCAGTTGTTTATTCTTAGTATATAGAAACATGGTTGAATTTAAGATACTGACTTTATTTATTGTGACCTTGCTAAACTCACTTATTCTCATTTATTACTAGTTATGAGAAGTATAGTTTTGACACATTAACAAATTAGTGAGATAGTCCACAACTCCTGGCTGGTGAGTATTCTCCTCCTTCTTTCCTGCCAATGCATTTTTTTTTTTTTTTTTTTGGGTACCAGGGATTGAACCAGGGGCACTCGACCACTGAGCCACATCCCCTATTTTGTGTTTTATGTAGAGACAAGGACTCACTGAGTTGTTTAGCGCCTCGCCGTTGCTGAGGCTGGCTGTGAACTCGTGATTCTCCTGTCTCAGCCTCCCAAAGTGCTGGGATTACAGGCGTGCGCCACCGTGTCCGGCTGCTAATGCACTTTTACAAAACAAAGTTCTTATCAAATATAAGTCTGGTTTTTCTTTTCCAATACTAGAAAACCTTTAGGACCACCAGCTGGAGCACATGGACTGACTTTCACAGCCCAACATCAACACATCTCCCTGACTACTATCCAAGTCTATTTCACCTCATTCTCTTGGCAACTATCTCACTTTAGTTTCTCTGCTCAGCCACTGGCTTGAACAGGCTCAAATCTCTCTGTATCATGACATCTTTGCTTCTGTTTTCCTACCATGTTTTCCCAATTCAAGTTGCTAAGGGTGAGAATCAGGTTTGACCCAGCTCATCTCTTCTGTCCATGTCACTGGTGGTCAGGCAGCCTTTTTGTCAGGTCCCCTTTTTGTCCAATTAGTTTTACCCATAGAGTATGTCCTCATCTATTCAGGCTGCTACACTAAGTGACATAAACAACAGAAATTATTTTTCACAGTTCTGGAGGCTGGGAAGTCCAAGGGTAAGGCACTGGCAGATGCAGTGTCTATTAGTGTCTATTTGGGCCTACTTTCTGGGTCACAGATAGCATCATTTTTAAAAAAATATTTTTTAGTGATAGTTGGACACAATATCTTTATTTTGTTTATTTATTTTTATGTGGTGCGGAGGATCGAACCCAGTGCTTCCTCACATGTGCAAGGCAAGCGCTTTATCACTGAGCTACAACCTTAGCCCACAGATGGCATCTTGCTGTGTCCTCACATTGTAGAAGGACTAGCTAGTATTCTGGGGTCTCTTTTATAAGGGCATAGATCCCAGTCATGCCCTCATGACCTACTGCCTTCCCAAAGGTCTACCTAATCCTACCACCCAGGGATTAGGGATCTCAACATACAAAGTTTGGATGCAAAGATTCAAGCCAGAGCAGAGGACAAGTTTCCACGGTTCTTGTGCACTCACTTGAGTGGTGAGGGTTATGGACAATGCCATCTCTCTTGAGATGGAGTGTGATAGGCAGGCCCTGCTGTTACCTGCAACTGCTTCTCGTTGAATCTGTGAGATAAATTCAAACTCCATTCATAGGATTGAACATAGTTGCACCTTGGCATTGATTATTTCCCTCTTGCCTCCTAAACCCTCCCACCCCTTCCCCTGCTCACTATAGTCAGAACCAAAAGGGCCCAGGAAAATCATGCACTCCAATCGGGTATTTGGCAGGTGAGAAGACTTGAACCAGAGAGGCTAAGTGACTTGGCCAAGTTAATGCAATGAGTTAATGCAGAGGCAAAATTTAAAGATAGGCCTCCTAATTTTCCTGTGTTTCCCCCCAGCTCACCAGTACTTGGCTTCAGTAGGCATGCCTCATTCCCACTCCCAGCCGAGTTTATGGGGCAGAGAAACTGTATCTACAGTCCGGCAAAGGTAGGCAGGGCCCAGGAACAGGTGGTAACTTTGGCCCAGACTAGCAGAAACAGGCTCAGACAACAATACTCAAAGACCAGTGCTTTGGTGTGCTGAGAGGCTTTAGAACCTACCTGAGAATCAAGGTCCCTCTGACTTTTCCCTGTTTCTCCTTCTCCCAGCACTGGGGGAGGCTTTCAGCAAGTACAATTAGCTAATTAGCAAGTACTTTCAGCAAGTACAATTAGCCTAACCTAACAGATAGGTTCCAAAAGAGGAACACAATGGCCTTCAGTCTTCTTACTGAAATTTCATTAATAATAGAAGATTAAACTTATACAGCAGAAATAAAGATTGAAATCTGTCAATACTCCTGGACAGACTTTGGTCACACACCATTGTCCTCTATTTTGTTCCCAAAGAGAATCATTTACAATCCATTGTTCTTCAGGACCAGCAAACTTTGTCCCAGGCCATTGTGTGCTCTCCAAGTCCATTGAGTCCCTCTGAACTATTTACTATTCCCCTAAAAACTGCCTCCATTCCCTATCTTCTCCTCCCTTATAGGAAAAAGGGACTTTTTATGTAAGTTTTTGAATCACATTAAGGTAGTAGGTGATCACACTCCTGTGGTTCCTTCTATACTGTGACTTTTCCACTTTTGCATGTTAATAAATTTGTATGCCTTTTCTCCTATTTCCTCTGTCTTTGTCAGTTTATTACAGCAAAACTTCCAAAGGTGAGGGGAAATTTCCCTTTGCTCCTACATGGGCATCCTACCTCAACATGATCAGGCTTCAGGGCTTAGTGTGAGCTAGGTCCAGGATGGCCTACGAGATGAGTGATCTAGGAATGGCCTAGATGAGTGACAGAGGAATGGCCGATCTGGAGCCAGAATTGATAGGTCTGTATTAGTGTCCTGTGGCTGCTATAATATATAATCACACAAACTCGGTAGCTTAAAACAACAAAAATATATTCTTTCACTGTCCTGGAAGCCAGAAGTCTGAAAACAAGTGTTAGCAGAGCTTCATTCCCTTCCCAGACTCTGGGGAAGAATCTTTTCTTGGCCTTTTCCAGCTTCTAGTGGCTGCAGATGTTCCTTGGCTTGTGGCCACATCACTCTAATCTGCTGTATCTTCTTTCACATCTCCTCTTCTGCATGTTTGTCTTATCCTATCTGTCCTTCTCCTCTCTCTTATAAGGACACTTGTGATGGCATTTATTGCCTATGTGAATAATTTAGGAAAAGCTCCTTGCCACAAGATTCTTAATCCCATCTTTTGCCATATTAGGTAATACAGGTTCCTGAGATTTGATGTGGGTACCTTCTGAGATACCACTTTGGCTTACCATAGACCTCACTATGCTATACCACTACAATGGCCTCTGGACTGTGGAGGAAGGACAGCAGATCAGGATTTTTTCCCTCATTTTTTTCTTGGGAATAGAGGGGAATCTGGAGTTAGGAGAGAGAGAGACAGAGAGACAGAGACACTGGGGTTTATGGTCTTTCTACTCTGAATCCGGGCATTTTTACTTATGTTCTCTTTGAGTAATCTCAACTGGGCTGTCAGGTGGGGATTAGTATTCCTAGATGATAGGTAAGGAAATTGAGGCTCAGAGATGAAGTAATTAACTTGCACAACTAACAGACCTGCCTAATGCGTGTCAGTCAGAATTAAAGGCAAAGTTAGTATGGCTCTGAAGTCCATACTGATTCCTCTATCCTTGGCTCTGCTGGGAAATCCACAGTGAAGTGGCTCTGCCTGCTATCATTGCCTGTACCCTCCATGCCTTCCAGGCTGATAGCACCCTAGCTTGGGCCCTCAGGGACACCCCCCTTCCCGTGCATTTATGGCTTTTGGAAGACAGGGATCCAGTGCTGGCCTGCACTGACTGGGGCCACATGGGGAAGAGGGGATGGTCTGATAAGAATGACCTGGGGAAGGGGGATGGGGAGGCCCTTCTCCCCTGGGAATTAGGAGACTTCGGTTGGCATTCAAGCAGGATAGCCTGTGTGTGTGATCTCTGGCCATCTGTTTACATTCTGGACCTCACTTTCCTTATCTTCAGTGAGTCTGGAAGATAATGTTCAAGTCTTGAACCTCTGCTTTTTTTCTTTTTTCTTTTTTTTTTTTTTGTGGTGCTGGCAAAGGCACCAGGGCCTCATGTGTGCTGGGCAAGTGCTCTACCGTTGAGTTGCATCCCTAATCCCCACCATTTTTTCCCCTGTGATTTAGAATATTGGTGTAATGACCAGAGCCCTTATCTATGCACAGCCCTCTCTGACTAACAAAATGTTTTCACTCATCATTTACCATTCAACAAACATTGATTTCTACCACATGAGCTCGATCATGTATTGGAGGATGCTGAGCAATAGTGGGTACAGAGATATGAGGGAGATCAGCCCTGCCCTTGGGGAGCTGCTGGTGCAGGTATGCAGGCAGATATAAAGGGAGGGGTATGGAAGAGTGTGTACAGGATGCACAAAGAACCCTGGGTGCTAAGAGGGAGCTGAAGAGGAGGGGCAGTGTTCCCTGTGACCCCAATTTTGTAAAGAGAAGGCATTTCTGTCTGTTTTACAGATAAGAAACTAAGACTCAGAAATGACAATCCAAAGACACATAGCCAGAAGGAGGCCAGGTCTCACTTCAATCCAGGCTTTTTGCTTTGGCACAGTTTGCCCTACACTATAGGGATTATGGGATGGAGGACCTGGGAAGGAATATGAGCCTGGCACAGAACACACCTGTGAAGAGTTCTCAACCTGGTGGGGAGATGGACACATCAACACCCTATGCTAGATGCTCAGCAAACAGAGCTTGGCCACCTGTGGTTGTTGGGCCTTGGGCTTGGCACTGAATCTGAGGATTCCTTGGCCCCCAGGGAGCTGCAGTCTGACCATATCAGGATCAGAGCAGTGACAATCTGCAATAGGTCCCAGCCTGAGTATGCCGAGGGGTTTCTATCCAAATGAATTCATGGCCCTGCAGTTTATTCACTCATCCTCTTATATATCTACTTTTGTTCTTTCTCAACCCTGTGGGGTGAGAGGGAGCTTCCCTCTCTCTCTAAACACTGGTCTTGAGCCCTGAGCTCCTGGGACTGCAGCCTTGTCTCTGCATCTGTGTGTGACTTGCTCAGTAGCCTGGGCATCCCCAGCACCTGGTCTCACTTCTTTCTAGCTGACCAAGAGACTGCTATGTGGCACCTCAGAGCTTCTCTGTGCTGCTCTCAAGGCTCCCTTTCCAGAAACTGGGGCTCTAGGTTAGGCTGCAAGGATAGGGGAGAGAGTGTGGGCACTGCCCCCTTCCCAGGTCTGCTGATAAGCTCCAAAGTAGTCCAAAAGGGTTGGAATGGGGGACCCAGATCACAGCCATCAGCCTGCTAGGTACTCCATTGCACTTTTGAGGAAATAGAGGCAGCCACAGGCACCTTGGTCTTCTTCACCCCACTCTGCCTCAGCTGAGAGAGGAAGCTGCCTCTTAGCTCCATGTTCTCCTGTGGCCTACAAACCTACCCTGGGTGGTCTCAGCTGCATTTGGCAGCTTTGATGGGGGATGGGAGTTCCTTCTGCAATGGGCTGGGCTGTGGGAGCCTGAGGGAGGGCAACCGCTCCCAGTCAGAGGACATTCCCTCCCAAAGTGCCTTTGTTCTCCTCCTCCATCTGCTCCAGGATTGCTCTGGGCAGAGAGGACAAAGGGCCCAGGCCCAAGGAGTGGGGTGGGGAAACGAAAGGGGATGAATGGTCCCAAAGGACCATTCTAGAGTTCTTTCTCCAGCATTCCTTGACAGTCAGGATCTCTGGGGTGGCTGGCGGGGAGCACCAGCAGACCCACGTGTGTGAGGTCAGGCGTGGACACAGCCTGTGGGTTTATGCAGAAACCCGCACAGGTGGATACCCGCGTGTGCTGGGGGATTGTAAACAGCTAAGAATGCATCCTGCGGGCCTGGGGACAGGTGGTGGTGTCACCATGGGGGGCTTACGAAGGCTTTGGTTGCCCCCTAACCTCATCAGTGCCTCCTTTGCCTCTTCCTTTGATAGATACCAGACTTTTAAACAGCCGCTCGGAAACCAGTCCATCCAGGTAGACTCCCCTGGCCTCCTAGATAAGACATTCCGGAGCGCAGACCCGTGCACCTGAATGTTCACATAGATCGAATTCCACTCACAGGCCTGGGGCACCGTCCCCTCCTCACTCTGGGACTGAGGGTGCCGACAAGTACAAGTACGATCACAGCCCACCTTCTCCCCTCGTAACTCAGAGCTGCGCGACCCGGGGCCAGGTCCTTTCTGTGTTGGGCCTCGGCCATCCCTTCTCTAAGACAGGGACTTTGGCACTTTGCTGAGGTGGAGGACAGAGGCCAGGCGCGGCAGGTCCTGCCTGGCAACCCCCGCCGCGTTCCCTGCCCGCCTCCCCCTCGGGCCCCCAGCCCTCACCCGGCAGGTTGCGGGCAGGACCCGCCCCGGCGCCCGGCCCACACTGGCCACTTTGTTACCTGCCCCAGCGCGCAGAGCCTACGAGCGCTACGTGCAGCCGGCTGTGGGGGCGGGGCAGGCGGGCGGGGCAGGCGGGCGGGAGTCGGGGGCGACGGCCCGCGTCCCCTTCTCCGCTCCCTCCCCCACTCGCTCGGCTGGGGGTTGCGAGTCCTGCACCGGTCTCTGCGAAACCCGGCTTGGTGCGCCTCGCCCGTCTTGGGTTTTGGGGTTCGCGTTCTGGCTCCCCCCGGTAGGCTTCATCCTGCTCCTTCTCCTGCACACTAGCCTCCTGGATCGCACAGTCACCCTCCAAGGAGCCAAACTTCACTTTCCACTGGGTTCGGGCGACCCTTGGCAGCAATGCTGCTTTCCCCAAACGCCATCATCTGATAAGCTCGCACCCCGAGGCCCAGCTCAAAGGCTGCTTCTGGGAAGCGTCATGACTCCAGTTTTCGTTACTCTTTTCGGGGTGCCCTCTGCTCTGATAGCTCTGGCCCACAAGATTCAGGAGAGGGCCAGGCAACCGGTACCGGCTGGACCTGCCTACAAATTTCTTCAGCTGGTGATTGAGTGAAGTTGGAGACAGAAATTGGAACAAGGCGTCCAGAGTGGAGTCCTGTCCACTGCCTAAACTGATGCCTGAGCTTCCCTTTCAGTACCAGGCACTGACCCTAGGTCCTTAAGACCCTTCATTTTTATGACCAGCCCCAGCTGCACTGCATCAGGACCTCTCCCATCACCGCTTTGCCCAGGCTCTTCCTTCTGCCTGTCACCCACTGTCCAGCTACAAAGGCAAGCCTGACCTTTCCAAGACCTATCTCTCCTGGAGAAGCCAGGCCTGATCCTTGAGGCTTTCTGGCTACCTTTGCACCTGACTTTTTGTGTGAGACACTTTATATATAAGGTTGCATTTTCCCCTCACTGCAAGGTGACAGCCTGCGGGTGGCTGACCTGGGATTATAGCTCCATTCTATAAGGACATCAAACATCAAAAGACATCAGAGCCAGGTTCTTAAACCACAGACTGGCCTTTCTCTCCTAGGCCTCCCCCGGCAGCTGCTCCTCTGAACTCTCTCCATCTCTCAATTCCCTCCCCCTTGCAGGCCAGGGTAGGGCGGGATGGGATTCCTGCTCAGGGGCTAGGTCAGTCTGGGTCTGTGGCTTTGGGCCTCCATGAAGAATTTCGAGGGAGGATGTGCAGGGCGTGGGGAGAGGTGGGGAGAGCCTCAAGAATGTGGGTCTCCCAGGGAAAGAAGCAAAAGGTGGAGAGGGCCGTGAGAGAAGTGTTTCCCAGGGCCCTGGGAAGCTGGGGCCAGTTTGAATGACAAAGCTTCCCTGGAGAGCAAAGGAAAGCTCTGGAGGATGGGAAAGTGGGAGGAGGAGGGTCAGAAGGGTGGGGAGGAAACTGCCCCGTGGGCTTCCATCTGCAGTGGCCCTTTCAAGTCCAGCTAAACCCCTAACAATAAGAGGAACTGACCAGTGGACAAAACGGGCAAAGGATGATTAACGTAGTTCACTGAAGAAATACAAAAACCTTATGAAAACATTAGAAGTCCCAAAGTACAAATGAAAAGGAGATTCTGGTTTTTCCTCTCTATAGAATTGGTCAAAACAATAATAGGGAAAACGCCAGATGTTGGTAAGGTGCAGGGAAATGAGCACTGACCTCGTTGCTGCGGAGGTGAATTGTGTAGCTTCTCGGCAGGACCATTTCACAATCTGTACAAAAGCCTTTATGAGAATTATGCTTTGATTTAGCGATGCTATTTCTGGGGTGTATCCTAAATTCAAAGATGATTTATCCCAGACTTATTTATCCCGGAGGAAATTGGCAATCGCATAACTGTTTGATGAAAGGGAATTGGGTAAATAGATTATGCCACATTTACAGATGGAAGGCTATGCAGATATTAAATGTTATGCTGTTGAAAATATTAAATATATGGGGAAACACTCAAGCTGGTAGGTGAAAAGAGGAAGTTATAAAACAGCATGACTCTTATTTTATACAATGTCTATATAAATATGCATAAATCTGTGTTGTACGATGCTGAATTAGGTGCTGGACTCTGAGCTAAGAACCTTAACTGGGCTCTCATTCAAGCCTTACAGCAGCCCTGTGAGGAAGATTCTAGCAACTGCATAGGAGAAAAACAAGCAAACAAGGCTGCAAAGAAATTCACCAAAATGCCAACAGGGAAACGAGAAGGCATGTGTTTTTAATTTTATTCTTTATCCTTTCTAATCTTTTCCCAGCTTTCTTCAATAAAAAAAGATGGAACCGTTTAACAATTTGAAATCACAAAAATAATTTGCTCCAAAGATGATCTTCAGGAGACCCTATTTTGGGGGTGGGTGGCAGTTTTCTCTTTGTATTAATTTCCTGTGGTTGCTGGAACAAAGTACCATAGACTGAGTGGCTTAAACAACAGAAATTGATGTTCTCACTGTTCTGGAGGCTGTGAGTGTGAGATCAAGGAGTTGGCAGGGTTGGTTCCTTCTGAGGGCTATTGGGAAGGATCTGTCCAGGCCTCTCTCCTAGCTTCTGGTAGCCTGGGGGCTCTTCATCTTGTTTCTTCTTATGTCTCTTCCCATCTTCCTTCCTCTATGCATGTCTCTCTCTGTATCCAAATTTCTTTCTTTCTTTTATTATTATTTTTTTTCTTTTTTATAAGGACACTAATCATATTGAATCAGGGCTTACCCTATGATTTCATTTTAACTTGATCACCTCTTAAAGACTCTATCTCCAAATAAGGGCACATTCTGAGGTGTAAGGGTTAGGACCTGGACATGTGAATTAAACCCTGACATTGCTGAACTTTTGTGTTCCCTCTGAGATGAGTGTGGCAGGGAGGTCGGGTAGGAAGCCCTCTAATAGGAATGAGAGTCTTTGTTGCTGCCCTTCTGGGTGTCTGAGTGTCACCGATTTTGCCCCACTGTGTGACCTTGGGCTACGCCTTCTTCCTTTGTAGACTGGGATGGTAATGCGTACCTTCCAGGGTTGTAGTGAATGAGGTGAGAGGTAAAAAGTGCCTTCCTCAGTCCCATCACACAGTCATTCTCAGGAAGTGTCTTCTTCCTCCTTGTCCCTTCTCAACAGCAGGGAGATAGCCAGGAGAGCACTGGCCCCCAGGACAATCACATGGACCTGGATAAAAGTTCTACCTTTGTCACTGACTGCATGATCCCTGGGAGTTGCAATGTCCTCCATGTGAGATAGGAAAAATGTCTATTCCCATTGAGTTATTGTGATTTATCATCCCTGGGACTTAGGAACAGCAGGAAATGAACAAAGACTAGCCAGAAGGTAGGGAGGTAAGATTGGGAAATCCAAGGCAGGTAAAGATGTTAGTTGAAAAACATCAACTTGATGGGTCTGAGTTAGGTGTCTTCTCCTTTAGGAAGTTTTCCTTGAGCCTCACAGCCTGTATTATAGCCCTCCCCCTAAACCTGGGCTCCTGCAGTTCCCTCCACTACCCTCGGTTATGCACTTATCCTTTACCATAAATACCTCTCTAGGACCAGAGTGGCTTCCTTGAAGGAGGAGACTATCATCACTGCATATCCGTTAAAATAGCAAATGTGAATGAAAATAGTAAAACTCAGTGCTGACTGTGTTGCAGGGAACCATGCAAACATGGAGCAGTAAGGTGAATCAAGACAATCTTTCTAGAGAATGATTTAACAATGTCTAGTAAGAGCTACAAACTTATGTAAAACCTTTGACCAAGTGAAACCAATTTGGGAAATATATTCCAAGTAAATAATTCAAAGGTGAAACAATAAAACTTATTTGTGCAAAGATATTTTGAGCCAACTATGTGTTGTGAAGAAGAGTGGAAATCGTAAGGGAGTGATGGATGAGTAAACTGCAAACTGTGGCAGAATGGTGAGCAGTGTGACAATTTGCACAGTCCAGCGCACATTAACTGGGGACAGAGCCTGTGTCAGCTCCTGGAATCCACCCTGGGAACCCAGACAGTCTAGCCCTCTGCACGGTCTAGTGGGTAGATAGGAAGGTAATAATCATCATATAGTGTGAGCCCACGTGGAAGGGTTAACCATAGGGGAAGCTCTCAGGAGCGCTTCTAGCAAGAGCAGATACCTGAGCTGGCTCTAGGCAAGCAGTGGTGGGAAGGAGAAAGAACAACCGAGGCCAAAGGGAACATTTGGGAAACTGCAAATCCTAGGGTCCGATTAGAGGGTGGGATGAAAGTGAGGTTGTTGTAAGACTTGGGGCTATGGCAGGGACCAGTTCATACAAGGCCTCCATGGCAGTTTTCTTTTACCCAGCAGAGGTGGAGAAACCAGCTGAGCTCCTTAAGGAAGTGAGCAAGGGATCATCTGTGTGATTTAGGGACATCACGGTGTTGAAGTTTGGAGGATAGACCAGAGGGGCCAGCAGGCAGGAAGACTTGGCAGGGTCCATGTAAGACATAGCAACAAAGCCTGAGGAAGAAGAGAAAGAGGCAGGGTCATGAGGTATTTATAAGAGAAAAGGACAGACAATTCTTGGTGATTGACTTTGACAGTGGAGGGTTTGTGGCTGGTGGTGCCAATGAGCAAGTAGGGCACACAGCAGGAGGAGCATATTGGTGGCAAGGGGGCAACAAAATGAACTGGGTTTGGATCTGTTGGATTCAAAGTGCCCTGGGATATCCAGATGGACAGTGCAGAAGGTGGCTGGGCCTGTGAATCTGGAGCTCAGGGAGACAAATAGGCTGAAGATTAGGTTTGGAAGCCATAGACTGGATGTGCAAATTGGAGCCAAGGACCACTGGCATTCATTTGGGAGGAAGTTTAGATGGAGAGGAGCGGCAAGATGGCACCAACTGGGAAGGGCTGGAGGAGCGGTGGGCACTCTGGAAAGGCTCTTGAGGAAGTTCCAGGAGATGGCATACTGGGGATGATCCCTCTCATAGAATTTCAGATAGAGAGTGAAAAGGGAGACAACAGCCCACTTCTGGATGGGGGCCTCAAGGACTACTGTCCCTTCTTGCTGCCAGACAGAGGACCTCTCTGGCCTCCTCAGCTGGGGACTCTGGGAAACAACGCAGCTACCTGTGTGTCCTTTGGTAACCCCAACACCTTCCTTGGTTTCTCCATCCAACGGGCATTGTAATTCCGCCTGCCCTCTAGCAGTATTTATTGCTTTAGAGGAGAAACTGACAGTGCTTTATAAGCTGCACAGTGAATGATCTCTGAGTCAGCCCTTTTAAGTTTCAGACTTCCACCAGAGGCTTGGTTGGTTCTGTTTTCTCTTGTCTTTGGTGCTTTCTTGGCTCATGCTTCTCTCCTCCAGCCATATGTCTGTTTTAACTTGTTCCATGGCCTGCTGTCAGGTCTGTAGCTGGCCTATCCTGGGATTTACTGAGTCATGCAGCAGCTCTGATTTATTGATGGTGACTTCGCTCTGGAGCCGGCTTCTCAGTCCATTTCCTGTAAATCTTAAAGATCTTTAAGTTCTTCCTTGTTTCTACCATTTCTCTCACTCTGCAAAGAGACTCAAGAGTCTACCATGTTTAAAAACAGGAACAAAAATTCCTCTTTTGCTCTGAGCCTCCCTAATAATTATCTGCATTCCTTTATCTCCCCTTTGTCTCTCAACCCTCAACAACCTGCCTTCCATTCTTAACCTTTCCACTGAAATTCTTTGTAATGAAAGCTGTATTGGGTTAAATAGTGGCTCCAAAATGACATGTCCAAGACCTAACCTGTGGAACCTGTGAATGTGACCTTATTTGAGAAAGGGTCTTTGTGGATGTAATTAAGTTAAAAAATTTGCAATGAGAGGGAGACTGGACATGGAGACACAGAGGGGAAGGTAATATTATATAGAGGCAGAGTTTAGAGTTATATAGCTATAGACCAAGAAACACCAAGGATTGCTAGCAGCCACCAGAATCTAGGAAAGAGGCAGGAATGAAGGAACCAACCCTACCAACATCTTGGATTCAGATTTATGGCCTTCAGAACTATGAGCAAATACTTTTCTGTTGTTTTAAGCCACCCAGTTTGTGGCAATTTGTTATGGTAGCCCCAGGAAAATAACATGGTAATAATTAGAGCAGCTAACATTTATGGGGTGCCCATCCTGTGCTAACATAGTTCTAAGTGCCTTATATGTAATATTTCATATAATTCTCTTCGCCAACCCAGTGAAGTAGACATGTAGTAATAAAACCAATATCCACAGAACCAGTTACTGAGAGTTTGCTATGTCTGTGGCATTTAAAAATTGAACCCTCAACCTGAGCACTAACCTTTATTATTTTTATTTTTCTCTTTTACAGGAGCCTGCAGGCCAAAAACTTATGTAATTTTCTGAAGGTCATACAATGGATAGTAATGGAGCCAGGATTCCAACCCAAGTAACTCTTGGGAATGCCTTTAACTACTCTGCATGTCTTCTGAGGCCACTGGCAGAGGCTGAGGAGTGAACTGACCAAGCCCTGGGTTTTATAAAGATGGAGCTATGGAAGGAGCTGAGGGACTGCTGAGTTTGAAGGAAAGATTCACCAGTATGGGGTTAATAGGGTAGTTCTGGCTTGTAGGGACTGAGAGATAGGGAAGGAGAGATTGGAGACCTTGATAACCTCATGGAGCAGGTGTCCTTAAAGCAAGGAGGCCACAGAAAATTATCTGTGGTCATCCAGGGGACACTGGAGTCTAAGATCCCAGATTTGGAGCCGCTCTGGGCAATGATAAGGTCTAGTTGTGGCCATGGAGGAATCAGCTGAACAAAAGTGGAGGCGGTATGTGACATCAATAACCTCCACTAGGTCAGGGGACCTGGGGGATAAAGGTTATATACCAAAGGGAGATCAGCTGCTCTGGGAGTTCAGAGTTGAGCAATTACTCTTTGTGCTTATCATGGGGCGGGGGGCTGATTCTTGGAAAATAGTTGATGAGAGATGTGAAAGTAGGGAAGAATTTTAGGTGAAAGACACAGAAAGAACAAAGACAAAAGATGAAAGTACAGGGCATGTAGTTTTAAGATGGCTATTGTTAAGTGTTCATGAAAGGGGGCAATGGGGTTTGACCTTTAAAAGTATTCTAATTTAGGTACCTCGCAAAGCAGATGCTGAATCAAGGGTTTAGGTGCAAACGGTTCTTTGAGAGAATGTTCCCAGGAAGCACAGGGAAGGAGTTGTTCCCTGGGCAACTGGGGCTCAGCCCACTGGGGACCCTCTCAGACACAATATGGAACACATTTCAGAATTATGTCCCAGAGGGGCAAACGAGTTGGAGTACCTATCCACTGACTCTTGTAGGTCACACAGTGGTTGAGGATTGCTCTCAGGGGCACTAACTCCCTAGCTATCCAACCCTGCCCAGGTGAGCCAGCCAGCTCCTTCAGCCAGAGAAAACCCATTTTTAAAGCACCTACTATGTGCCATGTGCTTTATCTACATTATCACCAGTCTTATAACCACATAGGCCTAGTAGGTACTATTATGATCCCCACTTTATAAGTGGAGAAATAAGGACTCAGGGAGGCTGAACTCAGGGGCAAAGTGTCATGCAACGGATGAGTGGACATCAGATTTTTTGACAAAGTTCTTTCTTTTTGATGTGGCCTTGAGAAAATCAGTAAAATGCCAGCAAAAAAGGCCTAGGTAAATGCTCAACACTTGGAGCTTCTGAATCATGTTTGCTCATGATTGTGCAGAATTCTTGGGAAAACTTTAAGGGTCAGACATAGATGGCACCCTCACTTCACAGACGTGGAGACTGAGGTCCAAGTCATGAAGTTGCTTTTCCAAAGTCCCTTAGCTGGTCCTTGCCTCTTGACCTTAAATGGTATTCTCTGACCTTACCCATCCTGGATGCATCTCAGAGGAAGACGAAAGGGGAGAACTGATAGAGTCTGATGAAGGACAGTGATCAGAAGGAGGGAGTGGGGGAAGCTCCATGTCCCTTATAGGCCTGGCCTCTCCCTTCCTGCACTCTCATGGCCCATGGTTAGTCCTGCTCTGCTGACCCGATGATTCTTTTCCCTGGTTACTACAGGAATTTGGTCTCTTTGATTCATATCCCTTCATAGACTGGAAACTTCTTGAGGACAAAGATTTTATCTGATTTCTTTCCATACCCCCAGTACACAGCATGGAATGTGAACTCCATGAATTCTTGATGAGGAGGATAATAAGAGTGTCCATTTATGGGGATTTTAATTTGTGTCAGTCATAGTGGTGAGCCCTTTTCCTATATGACCTCATTGTATCATGGGTGTGTTAAAACTCTTTTGGTTGCAAGTGACAAAATTAAACTCAAATTGACTTAAGAAAAGATAGATGCTCAACACTTTGGGAGGCTGAAACAGGCGAATCGCAAGTTCAAAGCCAGCCTCAGCAACTGCAAGGCACAAAGCAACTCAATGAGACCCTGTCTCTAAATAAAACACAAAATGGGGCTGGGGATGTGGCTCAGTGGTTGAGTACCCCTTAGTTCAATCCCTGGTACCAAAAAGAAAAGAAAAGAAAAGATAGATGTATAGCACCCAACTGAAAGCTCCTCAGATCAGTCCAGCTCCACGCTTATATGCATGTAGGACCCAAACACCATGTCTCCAACTTTGATCTCAGTTCTCTGTATTGGAATTGTTTTTAGAAATGTGCTCCTTGTGCTCAGCAATCCTAGCAGGAAGGAGCATCTGTCCCCAGCACATCCAGCAAGGAACCCAAGGCAGACTCTAAGTGGGTCAGCTTGGGCGGTGCCATCTCTGGGCCAGTCACTTGGTCAGGGAAATTGAACTTGCTAAATGGCCATGCTTATGTTAAATACTCAATTCTGAAGCCAAAGGAAGGGGTCAGCCCACACAAACCTAAACAGAAAGAGGCTATCTTTGTTCAGATACTGAGCAGGAAGAAACAATAGGCATCTTTCATAATAGGTATCTCCATTTTCCAGACACAGAAACCAAGGCTTATCAGACAAAAGTGCTTTACCAAAGGTTATATAGCCAGTAGGTGGTATGGCAGGATTTGGGTCCAGGTGTCTTTCTTTGGAGCCTGTATTCATTCAGGACAGCATATAGGGTCTTTCCCATCCCAGGTCTCTCCACTCATGCCTCAATTTGAGCCTACAATGATTTTTCTAATCCACTGTTACTCAAAGTGTGGTCCACGGACCATGCTGATCTGCAAACTCTTTGTAACTAGTCCACAGTGAGTTGAATACTAAAATTCTGAGTAATTTTAGAAACACGTTACAGTGATTAGCATTGTCATCACATCCAAGTGGATCTGAGTTGAGTCATAAATAATGTGAGAAATACTGTTCTGTTCGGTCATATCTAGAACGAACACACCAATTTTGGGCTTGTAAACGAAACTGTGGTGGCTCTGGTGGATCCTCTGCAGGGAGGACCAGGGAGGCAGTGACCAGTCCACCAGTTAGACGGTAGTTCTGTTGCTTGGCCAGCCAAGAGAAGTCTTGCTAGCAATCCCACCCTTAGCACAGGCCACTGCAGCTGACGTCCTGCTCCTGCCTGCAAGAGAGACGGGCAAGAAGGCTCAGGCCCAAACAGCTTCAGGGCCCAAAGCCTCTTGGTTCTATTTCAGTTGAATACTGGCTGATTCTGCCCAGAGCCGTGGGCATCTGGCACTCTCATCCAGGGCCCACCACCTATGTTTCCACAGTGTCCGGATGGGAAGATCATGGCTGAGATGGGCCGCTCTCGAAGAGCCACCCTAAAGTCAGATGGCTTATTTTATTTTATTTTATTTTTGGTACTGGGGATTGAACTCAGGGGCACTCGACCACTGAGCCACATCCCCAGCCCTATTTTGTGTTTTATGTAGAGACAGGGTCTCACTGAGTTGCTTAGCACCTCGCCATTGCTGAGGCTGGCTTTGAACTCGCGATTCTCCTGTCTCAGCCTCCCTAAGTGCTGGGATTACAAGCGTGAGCCACCGCGCCCGG
>CM053400.1:29855857-29911938 GCA_028644305.1 Xerus rutilus
GTAATCCCAGCACTTAGGGAGGCTGAGACAGGAGAATCGCGAGTTCAAAGCCAGCCTCAGCAACAGCGAGGTGCTAAGCAACTCAGTGAGACCCTGTCTCTACATAAAACACAAAATAGGGCTGGGGCTGGGGCTCAGTGGTCGAGTGCCCCTGAGTTCAATCCCCAGTACCAAAAAAAAAAAAAAAAAAAAAAAAAAAGAACAGTTCCTGGGCTAGGAATAGTTGTGCATGTCTGTAATTCCAATGACTGGGAAGGCTGAGGCAGGGGGATGGCAAGTTTGAGGCCAGCCTCTGTAACTTAGCAAGGCCCTAAGCAACTTATCTGAGATCCTGTCTCAAAATAAAAAAATAAAAAGGGGCTGAGGTTGTGGCTCGGTGGTAAAGCATATCTGGATAATTCTCAGTTAAAAAAAAAAGAAAAGAAAAGAAAAAGAAAAACAGTTCCTGGGAAGGTAGAGTTCCTGGAAGAGGAGCAGGTTTCGGGGGATAAACCCATGAGTCTGGTTTTAGACAGGTTGAATGTGAGATATTTCTGAGACATCTAAAAGGCAATTACCAGAAGTGGTAATTTGGTGACATGCAGCTCACAGGTAACTTTATTAGGAGCATGTGTGACAGAGCACAAGGACACTCGTGGGAGTGAGGGAGTTGTTCACTACTTAAGTGTGGTGATGGTTTCCCACGTATTTGGATATGATGAAACTTCTCAAACAGAGTACCTGAAATATGTACGGTTGATCATCCATCAGTGTACTTCACTAAAGCTGTCAGAAAATGTGAGTGTGAGAGAACACAGAGACAATGGCAGCCTGTCCCTGCAGGAGAGGGCGGTGCAGTGAGAACAGAAACGTGGCTGGATGGGAAGTGGAGGGAGTTAGATTTTGTGTTTGATTAACAAGGTGACTGGACCATATATGTAGGCTAAGAGGAAGGATGTGATTAAGGATTAGACACAGAAAATCCAAAAGAAAGAAAGGATAATAAGAAATACAAGGTTCCCAAGGAAGGGGGAAAGGAGGATGCTAAAATCCAGGTGAGGAGTTGACTTTAGATGAGAATGACAGTTTCCATGTTGAAACAGAAGAGGAAGAGAGGAGGGTGCACGTAGGGGGGTGTGTGGACATGTGTGCGTGTGTGTGCATGTGTGAGTGGGAGCAGGTGATAGATGGTGTCCTCTTTCTCTGTCATGGAGGTTGAGGGGAGAGGAGTGCAGGTGGAGGAGAGGGTTGGTTACTGGGCAGTGTCCAAGGCAAAGCTCACAAGAGAAAGAAAAGGGGCAATGGATGAGAAGAAGGAGGGCCAGGGAGCTGAGGTGCTGGTGACATCAAAGAACAGTTGGCATGGGACTGGGGCAGTGTGCGGGTCAGAAGAGCAGAGAGTGTGTTCAGATGGTGCAATGCACGAGTTGCGATTTTAGGCCTGTTATGACCATGCATGGCGTCCACGGCAGGGCTGCAGGAGGTGAAGGTCTAATTGGGTGAATGAGTGAATGTATTTATGTGATCCCCTGAGCCATTTTCCTTCTCCAGTTAGCTCAACAACCTGTTTTTTCTTTTGGTTCCCACCAGTCTTGCCCCAGATTTTTCAACTTCTTCAGCCTTCCTCCATGTTTCAGCTTAAAATGTCCCTTCTACTAAGAAGCTGTTCTCGAATGCTATGCCAGGAGGGGTCCTTGTGAGAAGTAAACACCCTCTGATGCAAGCAGCCCCACAACACAAATGCCCACTATCTCTCTTCTTGCTCCATATTCCAGTCTGTGTTCCCATATGTCCCCCACCCTGGCTGGCTCCCATGGCGGGCATTGGTTATAAGGATTGCAATTATTACTAGTATTCATTGGCTGAGCTCTCATCCAGTGAGAGCTCATTGTGCGCCTGGCTCCCCATTGCATCCTCATGATAATTTTATGAGTGGGTGGTACCATCACACCATCTTTTTCAGATGAAGATTTCTGGAGAGTAAGTGACTGGGCCACAGTTATATAACCAAGGAGTGGTTTTGCTCACGTTTGCCTCTCCATTCTAAAGTGGAAAGGAGTGATGGGTGAACTGCCCAGGAGCTTTTCTGGTTCCTAACTGCTCACCCAGTTCAAGTTCGGCTGCCTGAATCACACTGGCCATCAGCAGCAGGGTCCATGTGGTCCCTGGCTTCCACAGAAGCAGACTCAGGCAGAGAAGGGCTGTCTCAGGGCACTAGACCAGCTGCTCTGCTCATGCTCGAGGGGCCTGCTATGGACGGAATGTTTATTGTCCTCTCAAAGTTCACCTGAAGCCATAGCCACCAATGTGATGGTATCTGGAGATGGGTCTTTGGGGAGATAACTAAAATTAGATGATGTCATCAGAGTGGGACCTCATGGCCAAATGAGTGCCCTGATGAGATGAGACACCAGAGCTTGCTTCTGTTCTTTAAGCTTGCATGTATAAAGGTCATGGAAAGACAGAGCGAGAAGGTGGATGGCGTCTGGTCTTCCCCAGGAACTGAAAAAACCAGAACCTTCATCTTGGACTTTCCAGCCTCCAGAACTGTGAGAAATATGTTTCTGTTGTTTAGGTCAGCGACATGTCCTGTGCAGCAGCCCGAGGACAGTCATCCAGCCGCCCTTCCACATCTTCTCAAAGGGCTCGTACTTGTTTTCCCCTCACGACAGGGAGCAGCCCGCCTATCTTGGAGGGGCTCTGCCTGTCACTCCAAAGGAGGAAGAACTAGTGTCTTCTGAACTTGCACAGAGTTAGGCCATTCTCTGTCTCCTGGTGTCCCTTCAGGGATTTCAGGCAGAGATTAGGATCAGCCACCCATTTTAGATTCCACAAGGACAGAGGCCATGTCTGCCTGGTTCATTTCCGTGTCCTTGGCACCTTGCATAACACTTGCCCAGAGGAGAAGTCTTATATATATACTTGTTGGTTGAATGAACAAAACTACTCCTTTCTAGGTTAAATATTTCCAGTTCCTTTACCTGTACCTGCAAGAACTCAGTTCCAAGCCACCTTTTCTCCATTCTGTTTACCTTCCACGTTTCTAGGCTCACTGTTCCAAGGCACAATTTTTGTTCCTAAGAGTGAAGTGTTGATACTTAGAGTTTGATAAATTGTCAAACATTTCCTCCTACATCTTTCCTTTTCCTGTACTCCTTTAACTTTTCACAATTATGCCAACTCCCCAAAAGTTATAAAAAGCAAGAAAACGGAAAGAAAAACCGAGACTTTTTTTCTCCATATTATTATTGGTGCACTATAGTTGTACCTAGTGATGGGATTTGGTGTTACATATTGGTACAACAGGCTTCTTAGTATTCACCCCAAAGATATTGTTCAGAGTGAGGTCAAGAAGAGAGGTGGGGCGGTGTAGGTGGGCAGGACCAGAGCTCTGGAACCAGTAGGACAGGTTGCAAGGCTCAGCCTCACCACTCCAGGGCTGTGTGACCCGGCATGGTGTGCTCTACAATGTTAATCAGTGAAGGAGACGGAGGCTGGGGTCCTACCAGAGATGGGCGAAGGCGTCTCTGTCACAAGGAGCCATGCTCAAGTCCCAGCTTGTCCTCTGGCTGGGTCACCCTGCACAGGGAGCTTTCCCCTCCTCGTCTGCAACAATGGAGGTGATGACGGCTCCGCTCACACAAAGTGACTGGGAGAATTCACTGAGTGGGTGGCACGAAAGTCCCCAAGCGAGCTGACAGATCTCCCAGCAGATCTGTTCTTTGTCCCTTCACAGGTGGTATGAGCTCCTTCTCAGTGAGTCACCTGGAAAGAAAGGCTGACTCCTGTGAGCAGAGACAAAGTCACATCACTGTGGAGGGAAAAGGCTGGCACGCGGAACTGTGGAGAAGGCCTGTGTGTTTAAGGAAAGACAGTCCCCAGGTGTGGTCTGAGCCCCCAGGTGAATAACTACTCCCCCACACTTCTCCCTCTCCTTATTCACAGTGATTATTTGGGGAGAAGGGGTTGCCTCTCACATGCTAGGCAAGCTCTACCACTAAGCCACTAAGTTACATCCTCAGCCTGGTGATGCTGCTTTGGACCTAATGAAGTTGCTGCTGAGCAGCACTTAGAAAAGTGCTTAGTGGCTGAATGTGGCTCACACCTGTAACCTGGCAAGCAGCTCTGAGGCTGAGGCAGGAGAATCACAAGTTCAAAGCCAGCCTAAGCAATTTAGTGAGGCCCTGAGCAATTTAGCGAGATCCTATTTCAAAATAAAATATTAGGGCAGGGGGATGTGAGGAAGTGGCTCAGTGGCTGAGCACCCCTCCCTGGGTTTAATCCCTGTTCAAAAAAAAAAAAAAAGCTTAGTGCCTGGCCTAAGGCAGAAAACTTGAATACTCATTGAGTGAATAAATGAATGTTATAGAATAAAACTCAGTCTTTTTTTCTTTAACTGGAGGAGCCAAGCCACTAATCAGCCTGTATTTGTGAATACTTTAAAATTGCAAAATAAATACATGTTCATTTTAGAAAAATAATTAGACAATGCAGTTGATCAAAAATAAAAATAACACTCCCAGGCAATCACACCATCCAGCCATAACCACTGGTTAATAATTTGCTGTCTAGATCCTTCCAGGCATTTTTCTAAGTAAACCCACTTAAATATCAGTAAAGGCATGTTGTTTGGTAATTGGCCTTATCTTTATTTGCATTTAATAAAATTCTGGATGTCTCTCTGTGTCACTGAAAAATTCTTCATTAACATTTTTAGATTTTTAATATTTATATGGTATTGTATGAATGTTGGACATTTAGGCTATTTCCAGTCTTTTTCAAGTGTATATATGGTGCTTTCCATTATATTGTTCTAAATGTTTTTCCTATGTTAACTCACCCCCACCCCTAATCACTAAGGAGAAGGAGAAGGAGAAGGAGAAGGGAGAGTGGAGGGGGAGGAAGATCACAGAAGGGGACCAGTTTAAAACTTTACGGGTTAAGTACTATTGAAGTCGCCATTTTATAAATTGGAACATTTAAACACAAGAGAATGAAGGACTTGTCCTGTGTTACACAGCTAGCAAGTTAAGTGGCTTGACTGAAATCTAGGCAGTGAGCTGGACACAGTGGCGCATGCCTGTAATCCCAACACTTTGGGAGGCTGAGACAGGAGAATTTCAAGTTCAAAGCCAGCCTCAGCAATGGTGAGGTGCTAAGCAACTCAGTGAGATCCTACATAAAACACAAAATAGGGCTGGGGATGTGGCTCAGTGGTTGAGTGCCCCTGAGTTCAATCCCTGGTACCAAAAAAAAAAAAAAAAAAATGTAGGCAGTGGTGCACACTTATAATCCCAGCAACTCAAGAGGCTGAGGCAGGAGTGTTACAAGCTAAAGGCCAGCCTCAGCAACTTAGTGAGACCTTGTCTCAGAAAAAAATAAAAAGGTCTAGGGATATAGCTCAATGTTTGCCTACAATGTATGAAGCCCTGAATTCAATCCTCAACCCCCTGCCACCTCCTTACATGCCAGGCAGACAATGATCCCAGGTGTGTGGGCTTGGCTCACACAGTCTACTATCTTTATGCTCAAATGAACATACCTTCAGTAAGTCTTTGTACATATGCTTAGTCATTCCTTGCTAGGAGTACCTGATGTGAAATAACTGTGTTAAGGGACAAGCACATTTGACAGTTTTTAAATGCAAACTACTCTGTTTGTTTCTGGTTCTTGAATCTCCAGCTCTCATCTCTAACTCCGAGCAGCAATACTTATTGGGTTCATGAATTGGGGTCTACAGGAAAACCCCCAGGCATTCTGAGGGAATGTTCTCCTGCTCACTGCACCCTGGGCCTGGTGGTCTCCTCCTCCAGGAAGCCTTCCTGATCCCCCTAGCAGCAGCACCCTCCTTAGTGCTTGCCTCCCATGCTATGAACACACTGGACTATGGCTGGCTGTACCCAGTGCTGTGAGCTCTTAGAGGTGGGACCTATGACCAAGACATCTGTGTACTGTCGGTCCTAGTATGGGGCTTGGTGTGGTGTGAGAACACCTGGGGCCATCTCTGTAAAGTCATCAGTGTGCTGGTGAGAGTGCCAGGGTGGAAGCACACTCAGGGTGGGCCCTCTGACCCTGGAATGGCTTCAGGCACCCAGGGCACTGTCCTATCCTCAGCACCCAGTGTAGTGCCCAGCTCATAATAGGTGCTCCATAATATCATCTGATAGAATACAAATAAGCATTTATTGAGTGAGCAAGTCTCTGCGGGAGCCCTGTTTCTATTCTTCCTCAAGCATCTAGGTTCCCCCATCTTTCTTATTTTTTTTAAAAATTGAAAAACATAAAAAAGCATAAAGAAGAAAATAAAACTCACACCCAACTCAAGCACTCAATAACCACAGAAACATCTTGACACACATTTTTTCAGCTTTTCTCTATACCTAACATATTTTAGATGCATATTTTTAGTTTTACTTTCTTTCTTTTTCTTTTCCTACCTTTCTTCCTTCCTTCCTCCTTCCCTCCCTCCCTTTCTTCCTTCCTTTGTACAAAGAATTGAACTCAATCCTTTTTAGTTTTTCATTTTGAATGAGGATCTCACTATGTTGCTGAAGATCTCACTAAGATGCTGAGGCTGGCACCTGTGATCCTCTCAGTTATGAGCCACTGCCGGCTGATGCACTTTTTTTTTTTTTTTTAAAAAACACAAGGGAGACTTTATTCAAAACCATCTCAATAAGGATAGTGCAATAAGAGCCGGGCGCGGTGGCTCAAGCCTGTAATCCCAGCACTTAGGGAGGCTGAGACAGGAGAATCGCGAGTTCAAAGCCAGCCTCAGCAATGGCAAGGCACTAAGCAACTCAGTGAGACCCTGTCTCTACATAAAACACAAAATAGGGCTGGGGATGTGGCTCAGTGGTCGAGTACCCCTGAGTTCAATCCCCGGTACCAAAAAAAAAAAAAAAAAAAAAAAAGGATAGTGCAATAAGGAAGAGAGATCAGGCTGAACTCCAAGGATGCACATTTTAAAACAGAACTACTGTCTTACTGCAAATGTCACGTCACAGTGTGCCTTTTTTCACTCAAAGATCAGAACCTTTGCCCATGCTGTTATATATTCTTCTGCGACAGGGTGTCCTTCTATTTCATGGAGAGGCCCAGTTTGTATCCAAATATCTCTTCTGCTCTTACACCAAAGCGCTCACTGTCGACTCTGTAGGGGAAGTGAGGCTGGGTGGTTTGTTCTTTTTCCCAATTTTCCGGTACTTTTATTGTTACTTTCACAATTGAAAAAAAGCAAACATTCAGAAACCTGTCCAATCATTGCATCCACAGCCCTGTCTCTCAGTATTGGCCTGGTCCTTAGCAAGGCCAGAAGTGCACCCGCGCCTGATGCCCATGCATTGCTTTACACACACCTCCTGTTGGCTCCACTCTGAAGGAGCCCAGTGAAAGGCAGAGCCTGTGGTGAACAGCAGGGGTCCCAGATCAGCCGCCTGCTGCTGAATGCCCAGCTCTGCCAATTACTCTTCTAACTTTGGATGCCTCACTGTACCTCAGTTTCCCCATCTGTAAAACGGACATAAGAATGTCTCTTTATGACTGGTCACGGTGGTGCATGTCAATGACTCAAAAGGCTGAGGCAGGAGGATTGCAAGTTCAAGGCCAGCCTGGGCAATTTAGTGAGATCCTGTCTCAAAAAAAAGGGTCTACAGGATGTAGCTCAGTGGTAGAGTGTGTGCCTAGCATGTATGAATCCCTGAGTTTGATTCCCATACTACTAAATAATAAATAAATAAACAAAACTTTTTATTGAGTTGTCAAGAAGATTATTTGAGTTAATGTGTACAGAGAGTGCCTAGCAGGTGCCATATTGTCAATATACATGCATAATTGGCCTGGGATTGTAGCTCAGTGGTAAAGAGCTTGCCTAGCACAAGTGAGGCACTGGGTTCCATCCTCAGCACCACATACAAATAAATGAACAAGATAAAGGTATTGTGTTCATCCACAACTAAAAATGTTTTTTTAAAAAACAAGTTGTTATTGTTAAAATAGTTATGAAAGATATTTTAAGCCCCAACTTACAGATGAGGAATCATATAACTAACAAATAGTTGCAGTGATTTGCCCATTAACACTTTAGGAGGGAGTAACCCTTGGTTGCAAGGGAGCTATGATTTGTTAAGGATCTGAAAATACTATATGCTGTATATTGTATATATACAGACATGTTGTATGTTTTTGGATAATTCCATCTTTGGCATCATTTAGGGCATGGCAAGCAAAGCACATAGAATATCCTAAATAATGATATTATATGAATATTGTTATCCTTGCTTAGTAGAAGAAAAATTGAGATCCACAGGAGTGAAGAGATTGCCCATGCTCACACAGTGACCGTGGGGCAGGGACTGAAACCTGTGAGCCCTGTGTCCACTTGTCTCTCAAACAGGTCTCAGATAAGTTAAGAGCCTTGTTCAAGAGGTCCCTACAGCTTCTTTTTTTTTTTTTTTTTAATACATTTATTTTGTATATTTAGTTTTTTTATGTGGTGTTGGGGATCGAACCCAGTGCTTCATGCATGCTAAGCAAGCGCTCTACCACTGAGCCACAACCCCAGCCAGAGGTCCCTACAGCTTCTATCCTGTCATACCACCTCTCCAAGAAATCTTATGGAATTTTCCAGGATTCTGGGACTAGAAATGACCTTTCTGGTCATTAGAAGTTTGACGGAGATGACCAGGACAGCAACATCCTGACTGAAAAGATCACATTCAACGCCCAGAGGGCCAAGTAGGTAAAATGCAAGAATCCCAGGCTGGAGATCAGAAGTCCTGCTGTACACCCCCACCCCTCCTACCCCCAAGTCCCGGCACTTCCCTCCCTGCCCCTTCCTTCTCCCTAAGCTTTACAGGAAGAAGTTGTTGCTGTCGACTGCAGGAAGCAGCACACACAAAGAGACAGTTCCACACCTTCCCTGGCCTCCTCCCTTCCCTCCTCTCCAAATAGTGAAAGTGGAGTAATAATAATTATTGTAATAATAATTATGATGTGTTTATTATGATGGGCCAGGGATATCTCATGTTGTCCCCCAAGTTCCCAGTTAATCTCCCCAGTAACCTCTCAATGTGATACTATCGTCGTTCTCGTTTGCCAGAGGCGGAAACTGAGGCCTGGACAAGTGAATAGTTTGCTTAATGTCTTACAGTGAAGGGTACCTGGACTGGATCCCAATCCGTCTGATTGCATTCTTAATAGCTCTTCCAGACTGCACAGTAAGTGTTGGTACTAGGGACATCATGGGCCCAGGGACCTGAAATGTCACCACTTCGGAAGCGTCATTGGAGGGGAGCTAGAAGTAGCATCTGAGATGTAATTCTGAGCTGTGATTTGTCGTTGGTTTCCTGAACGACTTCGGGCAGAGTATCTACTCTCTCTGTGCCTTGAGAGACTTCATTTATACAATAGGGTGAAATTAAGAGGCCCTCCAGCCAGCTCTGGACTCTGGTTCCCCAAAAGGAAAAGAATAGGAGAAAGAAAACAGGGGTAGCCTCTGAGTGCTATATGAATCACCGGGGCCCATATGGGCTCTTTGCCACTTCTGTGGCCTCAACTCTCTGTACTGCTACCCAAAGTTCAGTGTCGTTGAAAATAACACTGGGGGAAAAGTATATGTGAAATATTTCTTTAAAAAAGAAAAAGAGCTCTGGGTTTCAGTGAGAAAGTCTGGGTAATGAAGTCTTAGTCAGCTCCCAGCTTGAGTTGGGCTCTGGGCCCAGTTCCATTTCTTCTCTGGCCTCAGTCTTGTGATCTCTAAAATGAGGATATTTTTTCACACGGTCTCTCTGAGACACTTGCCCTTATACGCCCCTTATGGTCTCTATCACAGTTCTTGTCCTCCTACCCACTAAGGCCCACCTTGCTGTCTGGGGACACTGGGTGGAAGGGCCTGGGTCTCTGGGTTCAGGCCCAGGCGAGGATGGGCGCCCAGGTGGGCAGAGGTCGGGGAAGGGGCACAGTGCCACAAGGACAGACTGCTCCCGCCTTGGCCCCTGCGTTCCCCCCCAAGTGGCGTGGGGGCCTGGCCTGAGATCAGAGGTCCACCCGCGTCAGCCTGGGCCCTGCCCGCGTCAAGAGGCGCCTTCCAGCACAGAACAATGCCGGCTCTTTGAAGGACAGGGCAGCAGGGGATGGGTGTTTCTCCAAACACAGGGCCTCCTTTGCAAAACAGGCTTTGATTCCCAGGCTGGGAAGCCCCAGGTGCCTGTTGGGCGGCAGGCGGGGCTGGGGGCTTTGTTTGGCAGGAAGGGGGGCCTTGGAGACTCAGGAACAAAGCCTGGGACAGAATTGGATGGGCTGCAGCCGGCCTGGCTGAGATGCCCCGTGGGGGCAGGGCCTGTGTGTCTCTGGCCACCCCCACCTCAGCCTGGCCCACCCAGGGCCGTGCTGGGCTCCTCTCCTGGTGGGTCCTGGCTCTCTCGTGTATACAGCAGGTGCTGAGGACAGACTTCCAGGCTCTCCTTGTGGTCCATGGGCTCCAAATATTCCTGTTTTGGCAACGAAGCGGCTGACAATGGAATCCAGGAGAGGCAGGGAGGAAGAATCTGGAACCTGAGTGGCTGGCCTGCTCCAGGGCTCAGGGCACTAAGGGGAGCCATGCTGGCTTCTGCCTTTGCAAGTGTCTCTGCTCTCATCCTCATTTCCTCACCTGACAGTGGCCTGAAAGCTCCCAGGGCCTCTCTGCATCACCTCTTGCCACTGTCCCCCTCACTCATTCCACTCAGCCACCTGGAGTCCTTGCGGTTCCAGAACCACCAGGCACATCCCTGCCTTGGCACCTCCACACTGGCTGTACCCTCTGTCCAGCATGCTGTGGCAGGCCAGGCCCCTCACCAGCTTCAGGTCATGGCTTGGACCCTGCATTCTTCAGGGCACTCACCCTGGACCCCCTGAATTTCCCTTGACTTCCCTTTTTTTCTCATGATGCTTTTCATGTCTTAACGTGGTATACAGTTACTTACTGAGGATGCTGTTTTATAGACTTTCTATCTCAACTAGAAGGTAAGTCCCACTAGGCCAGATGCCTTGGCCAATGAGGATTTTTCATTTCCTCTTGGCTAGGCTGTGTTCTCTGTTTGGTCCAACATTTGTCTAGATTTTGCTGTAAGGGTATCTGTGGGCAAGATTAACATTTATAATCATGACAAAAATTTGGGTATCTGCTGAAGGCAAGAAGAGAGGCAAACGTTTATTTTAGGGCCCTGATTACATCTGACTAAGTAAAGCAGATAGATGACCTTCCATAATGTGGAGGTGGGCCTCATCCAATCAGTTGAGGGCAAAGACTGAGGTATCCTAAAGAGGAAGCAATTCTGCCTCAAGAATACAACATAGAAGCCGAGCACGGTGGCGCAAGCCTGTAATCTCAGTAATTAGGGAGGCTGAGACAGAAGAATCGTGAGTTCAAAGCCAGCCTCAGCAACGGAGAGGTGTTAAGCAACTCAGTGAGACCTTGTCTCTAAATAAAACGGAAAATAGGGCTGGGGATGTGGCTCAGTGGTCAACTACCTCTGAGTTCAATCCCCGGTACCAAAAATAAAAAATAAAAAAGAATACAATATAGAAACTCTGCCTTGTAGATACCACACTCAAGGCTACACTACCAATTCTTACCTGAATTTCTAGTCTACAGGCTAAAGTTAAAGTAAGTGTTATACAGTTCACACTTACCAGCCCTGAAAATCACACAAGCAAATTTCTACACACACATATACACACACATTTCCCACTGGTTTTATTTTCTGGAGAACTCTGAGTAATAATATACACAAAGAAGTACATATTGGAGTTGAACCATATGAAATTGCTGTTGCTGTCAGTAAAAAGTAGTTGAATATTGGCAATTTCTTGTGACTTAACCTGATATCTGTAGAATGAATAAATGAACAGACTGCAAAGCAGGCGTGAGGTAGGGGATTATCTTACCGAAAACAGACTCAGAGAGATAAAGCCGCTGGCCAAAAAGGCACAGTGGCTAAGTGGTAGAACAGGGATTCAAACTTCACTCACTTCAAAGACTATACTCCTAGCAAAGATAGTGGCTTCTGCCTTCTTTAATTAAGCAGCCATGGGCCTCCCTCAGCAGAACTATCACCTTTGTGGACTTCAGTTTTGAAATGGAAGCTGGAAATCTGGATGAGTCTGGAGGCTTCCCAGCTACCAGCTCTGAAGCTGCCAGGAAAATAGCTGTGCCACCCTTCAGCCAAGACCTGTCCTCTGTGCTGGTGGGCTTTCTTGGGCCCAGGGTTTCTGTGCATCTTACTGGTGACACACCTGGGCCCCAGCCCTAAGGGAGCCCTGGAGGGAGACTGACAGACCACCACCCATGCAACTTCTGGTAGACTGCAGGTGCCTGGCTGGAAGGCAGCGGGACTACTGGAGTCTGTGGCAGAAGTGGCCTCCGGGCGGTGGACCTGGGTGCCAGAGTTGGCTCTGTCACTTAGTGGCTGGGTGACTTTGGTCAATTTCTTTTAATATCTGAACCTCGGGCTCCCCATATGTGAAATGGGATAATAAAGTGTTACTCTTGGATTGTTTTTAAAACTAAATGAAAAGCCGGGCGTGGTGGCACATGCCTGTAATCCCAGTACTTAGGGAGGCTGAGACAGGAGAATTGTGAGTTCAAAGCCAGCCTCAGCAACAGTGAGGCGCTAAGCAATTCAGTGAGACCCTGTCTCTACATGAAACACAAAATAGGGCTAGGGATGTGGCTCAGTGGTCGAGTGGCCCTGAGTTAAAAAAAAAAAAAAAAACTAAACTAAATGAGAAAATACACATGAAGGACTTTGAATCTTTTCTACATGGTAGTAGTTAGTACTTTTCACCAATAACGTCATGACAAAAATTTGGGTATCTGCCGAAGGCAAGAAGAGAGGCAAACGTTTATTTTGGGGCCCTGATTACATCCCTTATTCCCTCAAGGATTCTCTCTCACAATAGATGTTCCCTTGGAAGAGGGTCTGATGGCAGTCATTTAGTGGGGCTTCCCTGTGGTGAGATCACACTGTCCAGGTGTGGCCCTGGGGGAGGGGGTGTCTTTGTGTAGGTCGGGCTTTGTTTGCTGAGAAGGAAAACACACACAGCACCATTCCAGGTTCCTGGAAAGGATACCCCACAGCAGATAATTATGTTATTTGACATTTCCCCCCATAAACCTGAAGGAAGATGTGATGGTGATCTCTATCACCAATTGCATCCAATTTTAAACAGGTGAAGACAGTTAGGCCCTGCCTGTTCTGCTCCCCCCAGCGCTGTGAAGAGCTTTACTGCTGTGCTCACCCCGGGGCAGTGTGGCGGTTTTCAAAGTGAGAATGCCATCCCTATGCTCTGGATTGCAGGAAAAACTCTCCATTCGCTTTTTTTTTTTTTTTTTTTTTTAAGTACTGGGGACTGAGCCCAAGCACTTTACCACTGAGCTACATCCTCATCTTTTTTTATTTTTAATCTTGAGGTGGGGTCTCACTAAGTTGCTGAATCTTGCCTCAAACTTGTGATCCTCCTGCCTCAACCTCCCCAGCTATTGGGATTGCAGGCATGTGTCACTGAGCCCAGCCCTCTTTATCCACATTTTTATAACAAAAAAGTAATTACTCTTTATTACTATTTAATATAGAGATAGAGAATTCCAAAATTTAGAAAGAAAATATGTCTATATTGAAGCTGCATGCTCAGATTATTTTTAACCAATAATGGTGGGAGATCAAAGAGACCACAGCTCCAGGGAACCATCCTGGACTTCAGTTTTCAGGATGACTTCCTTCCTGCACAAGGGCTCAGCTCCAGATGAGTCCCTGCAGGGGACCAGCAAGGACTAATAGCACCAGTTTTTAGACATTGATGGATCCTTGGCCTCTGCAATGTCGTCCACTCTTCCCCAGCTCCCAGACTGTCTGGCTCACACTAGCCACGAGGTTATCTGTCCTTGAGCCTCCGACAGCCTTTCCTGTTATCAGAGTCTAAGTGTCTATGGAAGAGCTTGAACCTCCTGCCCCTTCCCATCCTGCTGGGTTACAGTGTGTCCTTGGAGAGAGAGTAAACAGAGGAGGTGACAGTGTCAATAAATGTCTCCCGTGTGGCCTTGGCTAGCACATATGTCTTTCCACTAAGAGACACAGGTATATTTGTGCTTGTGGCCTTCCTATAATATACACAAGGATAAATATTAAGAACACAGGAAACAGTGATAAATACAAAAAAAAAGAACAAAAAGGGGGGGAAAGTCTCTTAATGAATTCTGAAAGAGATTTTAAAAAGCTAGTTCTAGGTAACACAAAGTTCTGCCTCTGGAACCTTGTCATGAGTAGGGTACTTGGGTCAGAGCCAAATATCACCCTGCCGCATACAAATATATCACAAATATGTGTTATTTAACTCATTAATTAGTGAAGGAGTCAATAAGGTGTTGTAACTGGTTCAAAGCAGAATTAAAAGAAACACACATCTATAGGTATAAGAGTGCTGATGAATTTTAAAATATTTATAAAACTGGTCTATTTATAGAGCAAGAAGCAGGTATATTCCACTGGGAACAATATACTTGCTTTTTATTTTATTTTATTTTTTGTGGAACCCAGGACCTTGCACGTGTTAGATAGGTGCTGTACCACTGAGCTACATCCCCAGCCATTTCTATTTTTATTTTGAGATAGAGTCTGGCTAAATTGTCCAGACCGGCCTCAGACTTGCACTCCTCCTCCTCAATCTCCAGAGTCACTTGAGTCCAGGCGCCACTACACCTGGCAATTCACTTGCATTTCTATGGAAAAGAATAATTTGCATTATTATCAACGTTCCACCCTTAGAGAGTCATAAAATATCTCTAAGATAATAAAATATGAAGATAAACTGAAAGAGAACTCTGGCTAGGACACCCAGTGATCTCTCATGCTATCGCCAGGTCTTCCTCACAATGCTTCCTGAGACAAGAAAACTAAAAAAATAAGAAAAAAGCTGGGCGCGGTGGCTCAAGCCTGTAATTCCAGCACTTAGGGAGGCTGAGACAGGAGAATCAAAGCCAGCCTCAGCAACGACGAGGTGCTAAGCAACTCAGTGAGACCCTGTCTCTACATAAAACACAAAATAGGGCTGGGGATGTGGCTCAGTGGTCGAGTAGCCCTGAGTTCAATCCCTGGTACCAAAAAAAAAAAAAAAAAGTTTGGCAAATACAACCAAAGATCTTCATTCAAAATGGATTCTATCTGAATCAACCGGGAGGTGGATCATGGCAGCATGGTATAGAGCTGGGAAATTTGGCTCAGGCTCCACCTTGGCACTCTGGAGCTGGTTAGCCTTTGGCCATTTTCTTCTCTTTGAGCCCATGAACTGTGACTACAAAATAGAGCCAGTGGCAAAGAACTTATGAAAGAAATGGCTCACCAGATCTGGCCCAGAATGAGAAGTCAGGATTCAGGAGTTCTTTTCCTCTCTTCTTGAAAACCATCCTCCAGGCTTCCTCAGGCATCCAGTCTTCAGTGGCCAAGACTGTCCATTTCAGCTACTGGACACTTCTGTCAAGATCTCCATTAGTTGGAGGGTTGTCTGTAGAGTTCCAGAGACACAAAGCAAGGCTGTGGGCAAGGTGACCAAGTCACTACAAGTGACACCTTTAGTGTCACTTGGAGTAGGCCTCTTGGGCTGAAGAGACGGGAGGAAGTCAGTGAGTCCAGCACAGATCTAAGAGATGGGACTGAGAGGAATATTCAGAATAAGTCAGACGTTCCTGTTTTTGGAGGGGTGGTCAGAGATGTCTTTGTAAATCTGATAAAAATCCCACATTCTCTCCTGAGAAACGTGTACATGTGTAGGGCTGGCAGAGGATGCACTTGGGTCTTCCCTAGAGCTGTGAGGTCTGGAATGGAGGGACCCTCTGCAGCCTCCCCCCTTCAGTGAGTGTCCCCAACTTCACAGGAACTGGAGACCAGCCTCACAGGGGAAATGAGAGTTGGCAGATGAAGTACCGTTTTAGCTCCTTTTCTGACCACCAAGTGACGGAGCCAGGTAGGCTGCTATGGCCTACATGGAAGTCAGGTCCCTTACAGCCTTGCTAGATTCTTGTACAGGAGGACTGCCCTAAGTCTCATTGCCTCAATCTTTGAGTCCACACCTCCGAGTGCTAGTACTGGGGCAGGTGCTGGTGGTAGGACTTCCAAAGGAAAGACAAGGGGCCTGGACCTCATCCTCTTTCATTCACGGAGTCCCTGTAAAAGGTGAAGAATGTGAACTTTAGAGTGAGTTTGGGATTTTTCTCAGCTCTCCCTTCATTTGTGTGTTCATTTGTTAGGGCTGCCCTATGAGATAGCACAAACTGGGTGGACCTCATCCCCAGGGTATGTGGGGGCACCGGCAGTCCCTGCTCACAGTGGTTGCTCCATTGCTAAACCTTTCATTGGTATGACTTTAAAGAAGGCTTCAGTGGAGACAACACCTTGGCCACACAATGATTCAGGTGTTTGACATGTACAGGAATGATGTACACAAGAGCAATGGGATTAGCAATATTAGGTTAACTTGACCCTGCAGAGAGGTAATGAAAGCCAAGGATCTTTAAAAAACAAAAAGCTGGGTGTGAAGGGGCTCTTGGGTGGCTTATGAATAAACCTTTATCTCCTACAGAGGGAAGAAGCTTAATACCCAAGTTAGGAATTAATAGTATGATACTTTAAAGTTCATAGAATGCTTGGGTAAGGCAGGTCTGTAGTGCCAAGGTCAGGGTACTGGTTTAGAAAATGTGAGGACTGAGCATGTAGCTCAGTACTTGGTAGAGTACCTTCTTAGCATGTGTGAACCTCCTGGGGTTGATCCCCAGGACTATAAAACAAAAACAAATATAAAAACAAAACAAAACAAAAACCTGACACCTGACACATCACATGGGGACACACAGCATTGGGGATACTTCTGTGTTTTGGTTCCCCAGGCTCCTCTATACTATCAGAACATGCAGAGGCAGTCTACCACTCCCTAACAAGAGATAGCAACCATCCACTTTCATCAGGAGAGCATTATCCTGCACCAGGTCCCCAACAGGGGCCCCTTTCTAGAGTTAGTCCAATTCCACTTCCTTTGTTGGTTGCCAGACTGTAACTACAGTTAACTTGTACCATGACCCAACCAGGGTCTTATGTGGAAGGACAGAGAATATACCTCAAGAAAAAGCAGGAATTGGGCTGGGGTTATGGTGCAGTGGTAGTGTGCTCGCCTAGCACGCGGGAGGCACTGGGTTCGATCCTCAGCACCACATAAAAATAAAATAAAGATATTGTGTCCACCTACAACTAAAAAATAAATATTAAAAAAAAGAAATAGCAGGAATTAAGCAATGTGTACATGCAGCAGAGTGTGTTCAGGGTGTTAGACTAAGGGATTTAGAACATAAGACTGGGATTTAACCCTCTGTTAAGGATCCAGGGAATGGTGCAAACTAGGAGGCTTCTAGACCCTGAAGTGATGGTCCAAGCCAAGCAAAGTTGAAATGCCTGGATTGTCTTGGCAAATGGTGGAGAAAGGATTAAAAGATTCAAGGAAGTGGATATACTAGAATGGATATATCACGTTAAGCAGTAGACATGTCAGAGTATTATAGTCTGTGGGGAAGGACAAAGAGAGACAGCCAATTCATTAGGAGTATGTGAGAGGGACACCAGTGTCATTGAAAAGTTCAATGACAACAGAGTGCAGTGGCACATGCCTGTAATCCCAGTGGCTTGGGAGGCTGAGGCAGGAGGATGGAAAGTTCAAAGCCAGCCTCAGCAACTTAGCAAGGTGCTGAGCAACTTTGACAAACGCTGTCTCAAAATAAAAAGTAAAAAGGGCTGGGGACATGACTCAGTGGGTTTAATCCCTGGGTTTTACCCCTGGGTTTAATCCCTGGTAAAAATAATAATAATAATAATAACAAATTCAATGACATCTCTCTCATCTGTAAGCCAGAGCTGGTGGTAGGAGAGATGGTCACAAAGCTTGGCTTGGTAGCAATGGAGACAATGAAACCCCCTATAAAAATTAGGAGGTCATGATTATTGTTGTAACTAGCAACACTGAAGGGGCACACAAAGATTCTTGACCTGCAAAGAGTTGTGGAGATGGTTAATAGAAAAGACATCGCTGTAGGCAAAATAGATAGGCAATCAATGAGGGTACCATCAAAAGAAAGCGAGAATGTTCAGGTAGGAGGTTTAGGATGGTTGCTACAATAAAATCTCATAACCTCTTGCTTAATTTCTGGACCTGATCTGATTTTTAGATTTTTGTGTTAGAAGGGAGAACTTGTTGACTGAAGAGGTGACTGGGTATCCAGGAGAAAGGATTGTGATGGCCAGTATGTACTATAAGGTACTGTAAATATCTTCCCAGTTCTTAAAGGGAATCAGTGTCTTGGAAAATGGTAACACTCAGATATTTCTAGGACTATTGGGCCTAGGGTCTAAGTTGGCACTGAGACCCAGAGACCTGAAGTGTTACCATGGCCCTCCCATTAAAGTGAGGAGACAAATGAGGGCCAGGTCGGGAGTCCTGTGCAGAGTCCAGCTTATAGTGGGCTGGCTGGGGATGTAAGATCACTTACTAGTCATTTCTCTGGTTTCTTAATGTATACTTGGGTTAAAATACTTGGTAGATAGAGTAATTCCCACACCAGATCCTTGACCTACTGGGTGAAGAGCTATCATATTGGGAAGGCCAAGTAGGAGCCTCTGAAATTGTCACTCCCTTGACTTCCCTTCTCACCCTCTATTCTCCATATTCTCATTCCATATAAAGATATTAAGCCCCAAACAATACTGCAACTAGAGAGGGAAGAGCCAGATATTAATGTTATTTTTAAGGATCTCAAGATGTGGCAATGATAGTCCATTTGGTTTATGCAGGAGCCATGCCAATGAATTAAATTAGGTGGCTTCTAGCATGTGACTATAGACACATGAAAATTCTCCAAATAACAACCCCAACCACATCCTTTCCTGATAAGCTATCTTCATTAGAAAAGATTAATATGGCCTCAGGTATACAGTATGTGACTTGATTTGGTAAATATTATTTTTCTATCTCAATCAGGAAAAAAGATAAAAAAAACGATTATATTCATATGCAATGGACAACAATATACATTCATAGTTTCCCCCCAGGGATGTGTGAATTCACTTGCTCCTTGTAGAGTCCACCACCTTATCATCCCTCAGAACACCGCATTGATCCATTATGTCAATGACATCATGTTGATCAGGGGAAATAAGCAAGAAGTAGTGAGCCCACTGGAGGCCTTGATAAAATATGTGCATCCCACAGGGTGGGAGATAAGCCTCACAAAGATTCACAAGACTGCCATATTGGTAAAGACTTTCAGTCCAGGAATCAGGGATGTCATGGGACATTCAATTTAAGGCAGAAGACCATTTGATGCATTTTTTCTTCCACCATAAAGAAGAAGGCATTGTGCCAGTTGGATCTCTGGATTTTTCAGTACATATTCCATAATTAGGGATACTGTCCATATATTGGGAAACATGAAATGGTCCTTACTTTGAGTGGGGCCTGAAGCAGGAAAGGGATCTTTAGAAGGTCCAGGCTTCAGAGCAAACAGCCCTGCCATTGGGCCCTACAATCCAGTAGATCTTGGTGTTGAAGGTACCAGTGTGGAGACAGATGTAGTGTGGAGTTTGTGGCAAGCCCCAAATAGAAAGTCACAATTCAGCGTCTGGGTTTCCGTAGTAAGGCCATGCCATCCAGAGCAGAGAATCATATGCATTTTGAAAAACAGTTCCTGCATGCTACTAAGACATACTAGAGACAGCACTCTTGACCATGGGACATTAGATGACAATGTCTGGAATTACCAGTATGTGTATGCTTAGTTGGACCTGCCCAGTCATGAACTCAGGCAAGTTCAGCTGTGATCCATCATAAGATAGAAATAGTACAGCTAGAATATATCCTGAATGGGACCTAAGGGCACCAGTAGCTGTGTGAGCCAGTGGTCCTGACTCTGGTGTCAACAACCATGATGGTTGTTCCAATGTCCCTCTATGGCTTTGTGGATGCTTTTGTAGGACTACTTAGAAGAGAAAGGCAGATCCTGAACTTGGTTTGTGGCAAGGCTCTGTAAGATGGAGACCATTCTCCAGGTGCAATACACACACTGAATCAGAAACCTTCACATAGACTCAAAAACACTTGGGTCTGGAATCCAAAGAATGAAAACAGGAATGGTCCTGTTTACTATCAATTCCAGTGACCCATTGAGGTATTTGGTATTTCTTATCCCTGCAGTGCTGAGCTGTGCAATGTTAGTGGTTCTGGTCCCAGGAAGGGGAATTCTTGCTCCAAAAACAGCAAGGGGCTGATTAACCACAAGCTGTGGCTGCTGCCAGGGCACTTAGACTCCTTGTGTTTAGAAATCACCACACAAGAAGTTACCATCTTGGTAGGGGGACCTGAGCTTCAGGAGGAAGTAGTTGCTCTTCCAAAATGAAGGCAATGTGTGTGGAACCAAGATGATGTGCTCGGGACCTCTTGGTACTCCTTTGTCCACCTGTGGTTGCAACTGGACAATGGCAGCAGTCCCGAGGATGGGATTACCAGGAAAGAGGCTTTGGGTCACCCACCTGGCAGGCGCTAGCTGAGGAGGAGAGGAATTAAGCATGGATAGTGGGCAAGGAAGACCATGAGCACCAGCTGAAGCTCCAATTGCAACTGCAGAGCTGTGGACTGTCATTGGTACCTCTCTCTTCTGTGTCTTTCCCTCAAGAAAAGAGCTCCATGGAAATGGGGAGATGTTCATGGTAGACAGTGGAGTCATTGAGGTGCATTATTTAGACCTCCCTTCAAGAAAGGACTTGTCACTCAGCTATGAGGGGCAATAAGTTGACCACCTCCTGTTGCAGTGCCTGCTGACCGAGGTCACACTCTCTGGGCAGCTCCAAGCCAGTGAGAAGGATGTGGGCCACTTCTACTCAGTGTGGGACTTTTCTGGAAGGCAGCTCTGCATGGATCTGGCTAGAACTTTGGCAGTTTTTCATTAATGTCTACAGGCTTCTCCCTGCCAGATCCTGTCTCCTTCCCCTTGTCTTTCCTGTGTTACCCCAAATCAACCTTTGGTGTTCCCAATTCTGCCTCTGCCCCTGTTTACCAGAGGACCCCAAAACAAAGAGTTTTAAATTCTACTTCTGCTACATCGTGCTTTTGTGAGCTGAACTGGTGTCTTCAGCTCTCCTAACCTCTTTCCTGCCTATGAAATGGGAGGGATAATGTGTCCTCTCAGGGGTGTTGACAGGGATAAATGAGATGTTGCATGTGAATGGCTTGCACTTGTGGGTACTCCATAAATAGAGCTCACATCCTTGGCAGGCCTGCCTGGAGTAGCCAGGTTGGATGGGGTGCTAATTGGACTCCTATACTTAGCAGAGGCTCCCTCCGCCTAGGTAGAGGTCCCTGAAGGGAGACAGCTCCTTATTTTTTTTTAAATACTTTTTAGTTGTATATGGACACGATATCTTTATTTATTTATTTTTATGTGGTGCTGAGGATTGAACCCACTGCCTCACACATTTGAGGTAAACACTTTGCCACTGACAGAACTCCTTATTTTCCTGGTTGTCTCATAGCTCCAGCTCTGGAGTTGTAGGGACTAGGATTTGAATTCTCATTTTACCATGTACTATCTAATGTGGCCTTGTGTAAGTGACTTCATCTGTTTGTGCCTTGGGTTTAATGAGACTTTAGTAGGCTGGCTACTGCTAAGAAGAATTACTGTGTTAATTCAATGAAATGATGCCTGCAAACCGTGCCTGGCAACATGGAAGCACTCCATGAAAGGCAGCTAGAGTTATTCATCTGTTCACTTGAAACATTTCTGAGCAGTTGCTCTGCATATGGCTCTCTGCTGCGAATTTGGGTCACAAAGAGAAAAATCAAGTTCATTCATTAAGAAGTAGACATCATGCTCTACATTTCTCGAAGGAGGTGCCTGAGGCTCAGAGAGGTGAAATGACTTGCCTAAGGTGACAGAGCAGTTTAAGTGCTGGAGCTGGGACTTGAACCAAGACCCAGTTGCCTTCAAAACTTTGTCCTGCATCAGGCAACTTTTGGGAAGTACCAGTTCTCAGCAAATGGTAGGGGAGGATTGGGAAGCTTCTGAAAACCTTGTTGCCCAGTGACTTCCTGCTTCCCCACTCCATGGACACTCAGAACAGACTGGCAGACATCCTTAGGATAGCACAAGCTACTTTTGGGGCCTGGGGCATACCAGGTAACCCTGGGCTGTCTGCACCCTATTGCATAGATCAGGAAGGAGAGAGTGTCATTTTCAGGCCCCTTTGCAGGGGCACTCCTACTCCCAGGTAACCTCTGTAAGCTGAAAATGCTGCTTTAGGGCCAGACACACCTGGGACCAAGTCTCAACTTGGTCACTGACTGGTTGTGGAGCTTTGGGCTCTGCTTCCTGAAAGCCCTCATCTTCTTCACCTCTTCAATTCCTCTCTCCTGTTTTTCCTCTTCCATCCATACAATATGTACAGGCAGAATCCTGCAAGGGCAGATTCTCTGCCGGCTGCCAATGAGCAATTAAGGAAAAGTCTTCATCCTCAAGACTACCCACTCTGCCCTTTGCTTCTCATTCTCTCCTCAGAGTATCTGTCTCCTTTTATTCTCAGAAGGAGGCACTTGGACACCCAAAGTGAAAAAAAATTTTTTTTTTGGTACTGTGGATTGAACTCAGGGGCACTCGACCACTGAGCCACCTCCCCAGCCCTATTTTGTGTTTTATGTAGAGACAGAGTCTCACTGAGTTGCTTAGCGCCTTGCCATTGCTGAGGCTGGCTTTGAACTCGCAATTCTCCTGTCTCAGCCTCCCAAAGTGCTGGGATTATAGGCGTGCGCCACCACACCCGGCTCCAAGGTGAAATATTGCAAACTTTCTTGAGGCCCTACTGTGTACCAAGTCCCAAACTGGACTTTTTCCAAAATAACCTCCACAATAAGCCAACGAGGCAGGTCCTGTTATTGTATTTGTCCTGTTATTGGACAGATGAGCAAATGGAGGTCCAGCGGAGCCAGGAGGACTAGCTGGGATCGGACTTCAGCCCGTGGTCCTCCAAACGCAGTGTTCCCTGTCAAACAACCCTCCTCTCCTCTTCTCTCCTCTCCCCTCCCCTCCCCTTCTCTCTCTCTTTCTCTCTTCCCCTCTCCCTCAATGGAAATCAGAGAAGCCTGATTTGGGCTGGAGTATAGCTCAATGGTAGAGTCCTGCCCAGTATGCTGAAGGGTTTGTGGGTTTGATCCCCAGCACTGCAACAAAACAAAACAAACAACACACACACTAAACAAACAAACAAACAAAAACTAGAGAAGCCTGATTCACAAGTAGGTAGCTGGAGAGTGAGAGCCACAGTGAAACAGTGAATCAGCCTGCCCTGGCTTGTGGCGCCTTTGTGCTGGATTAGAAGCTTGAGGAGGTTGGAGAGTAAGGGGTCAAGGAAGTCATGTGGAGGCCTAAAGTCTCCCTGGAGAGTTGGGGATTACCAGACCCCTCTAGATACTAGCAAAATTCATGATAACAATATCATCTGCGTTTTAAAAATCCTTCCTACGTGCCAGGTCTCATTTAATCCTCCCAGCAATCCCAAGAGGAGGAATTGCCAGAATTTCCCACCTAGGTTTGTGTGACTCTAGAGCTTACTCGTGCCTCTCTTGATGCAGATACTCATATCTCCGTGCAGATGAATGATGGCTCCACACTGGCTTTTACCCCACAGATACTGCCTTGATCAGGCCTCCGGGTCCTGCCCACTACCACTCCCTTGCCCTGGCTCCTCAGAGTCCTGCCCCAAGCCCTAGGTTTTGGGTTTGGAGTGTTGAAATTGTAAGCTGTTCCTAGGTATGGCTAGGTCCCTCTTCTCTGAAACACTGAGACCTAAATAAAATGGAAGAAGCTTCCTGAACCCTGTTAAGAGCAAGAGAGAGAGAGAAAAATAGATAACCTAAAGGACCTGATTTCTTTGTCAAGGAGAAAGTGCTTCAAACCAGAGAAAGAGCACAATTCTGCCTCACAAGAAACCGAAGTCAAGGTTGGACTGGGTCCTGGCATCCCTGATTACCTTTGCTCCATTCAAGGCCTCTCCAGACAGAGATGGGAGTTGGGGGGTGCCAGAAGACAAAGACAGAAAAATGCTGCCTTCACATAAGCATGGGAAAAATATGGTACAGTAAGCTTATGACAATCCTAGGGAAAATTCCAGAAATTCCTTTTCTAAGCAGGGATTATTGGGAGTCAAGATGGGTTTACTTGGGTCAAGGCATGACTGGCTGCCCAGATTTCTCTTGTAGGAAGGATAATGGGGCATGCTGTGGGAAAAGCACCACAGACTCAGAATTTAAAAATAGGATTGTGCTGTTATAAGGACTGCATTGAGGAAGAAGAGGGAGAAAGCTTTCTATCCAGGGTCTAGGTCCACCACACCCCAGCTCCTTATATATTAAATTATAACCTTCCTTTTATAGCCGAGCAGACTCAAGTGCTGCCAAAATTGTCTCATGGTCAGCAATGCAGGAAGGACCTTGGGACACTCAAGTGAGGAAGGGGAGGCATCCTGAGACAGTGGACATTGATAACATACATTTGAGAGGGAGTGATAGTATTAGTTCAATTCAGATCCATTTAGGATCTGGAAAGGGACTCCAGAGTTTGCCTAGGAAGAGGATATCAAGAATCTCCTAAAATACATAGCATGAAAATCTATAGGCCAAACCAGGCGTGGTGGTGCATGCCTGCAATAAAAAATTTTAAAAGGGTTTGGGATGTAGCTCAGTGGTAAAGCACCCTTGGGTTCAATCCCAGGTACCAAAAAAAAAAAAAAAAAATCAAGGAGGGGCTGATTGTCTTGCCAAGCAACACCAGCATTGCGGGCAACTTCATTGTAGATAAGGCTTTTGAAATGTCTCTTTGATTGTAAATGGAGAATTATAGACCAAATCTTAGCATAGCTAAGCCTCTGCTTGGCTGCTTGCATACCTCTGCTCAGAGCAGAAGGAATTGATGGATACTGTTGGGATAGGGGAAGTTTTGCCTCCTTTATGACCCAGAGCTTTGAGCAGTATGATCCTTTGTTGCACGGAAACGAACAGAAGTGGTCTGGTTCCTCCATATCTGAAACAATTCAGCTTGAAATATCATCATTCCTTCAAGAGGAACAGGCTTTACATTCTCTAATCAAATGACAAGTCAAGTAAAAGACAGTTCCCAAATTAATTTATTACAATGCACACAAACGCAGAATAAGGAAAAAGAAAATACAGACAAAAACAGGGAAAAGAAAATCACTTGAGCATAGAGTGCTAGTAACAAACCAAACATGAGAACACTGTTCAAATGACTGTTCCCTCCAAGATGACACTCAAATGGGTGTGGAATGCCATCAAGCTGACAACAGTGAAGCAAAAGACTATTTACTTGGGCAGAACCTCCAGAGGCCAGAGCTGTTTCAGAGTGAATACTGGCAAACGTGGAGTCATAGTGAGACATACCTCAAATGGTAGTCCCAAGGCGCTGATATTTACGGTCCCAGAAGGTATATGATCTGAGCTTCCAGATGTCAGTTGGGAGGGAAATGTCCCAGATACCAACTATCTTATTTGTGCACCAATGGTAGTCCCAAGGCGCTGATATTTATGGTCCCAGAAGGTATATGATCTGAGCTTCCAGATGTCAGTTGGGAGGGAAATGTCCCAGATACCAACTATCTTATTTGTACATTGGTGCACAGTCAGCCAGGTGGCTATCAGCCAAGCACTTGGCTCAGTTACAACTGTTACAAGAGAAAGCTCAAAGTGGAGGTAGCACTATCAAAGTATAGTCATATCAATCATAATTAAATGCTAATTTACTTAGATTACCAAAACTCATAGCATGGCAAAACTCATCACAACATCCCTCCACTAACCCTCACTGGTCTGTTCTGGGCATGCCCTGTATAAGAGCTGGGTGCAGGGGAGGGGATGTGTGTTCGACAGAGGAAAATCCTGTTGGATGCCCCCTGGCCCTGGGATCGATCTGGCACTACTTTTCACTAGCCAGCCTGGTATGGCCATTTCTACCAAAGCCATGGAGCAGACAGGTTCAAGGTTCAGGCTCTGGAGTCAGACTTCTCCCTGCTTTAGGCACAGATCTGCCATTTACTAGTTGTGTGACCCGGAACAAGTTAATTTATCTATGCTTTTTAAAACTTGAAAATAGGATCATTTTAATGCCTAATTCATAAGGTTAGAGCATTGGATTTCATTTTTTTTGAACTGTGATCCACACTTAGAAATGTGTTTTACATGAAAACCTAGTACACACTATATGTATGTATAGGACATATGTACATATATGCATGTATGTATATGTATAATTGGAAAAAGTTTTCTAAACAATCTCTAACCTTAGTGCTGGTTGCTGAACTATGATCTATTCCAGTCCATTCCATTCTTTCATTGAGCAAAATGCTGGTTGAGAGCCAATAAGTTGATTTTACTATGCACATTGATCATTGCCCACAGCTTGGATAACTCTGGGTTAAGGTCTACCTTAAGTAACATGTTCAGTTCCAAATGCTACAGTTTTCTTACACCTGTCACATTAAAGAGAACCACATTAATTTCAACTTTTAAGATGTCCAGAAGAAGCCAGGTGCGGTGGCAGCACTTAGGGAGGCTGAGACAGGAGAATCGCGAGTTCAAAGCCAGCCTTGGCAATGGCGAGGCGCTAAGCAACTCAGTGAGACCCTGTCTCTACATAAAACACAAAATAGGGCTGGGGATGTGGCTCAGTGGTAAAGTGCCCCTGAGTTCAATCCCCAGTACCAAAAAAAAAAAAAAAAAAAAAAAGATGTCCAGAAGAGAATGATCAGGGGCTTCCTTTCATAGTGTTTCCTTTGTTTCCTTCCTTTCTCAACCTTTACACCCCGTTCCTTCATTGATTGTGTTTTTACTCACTCATCATATATCCATTTATCATCGATTTAAGTTTCGTTTCATTTGGAAAAGAGATTCCAGGGAGTTATATGCTCTTAAAATCATGAGAAAGAGGAAATAGACCTGTTTCTTGCAGTTCTCTGGATGGAAATAGAACTTAGGGGTGAAAGTGATAGGGAGACCAGACTTGATGACACATGCTTGTAATCCTAATAACTCAAGAAGCTGAGGCAGGAGGATGTCAAGTTTGAGGGCAGCCTCAGCAACTTAGTGAGGCCCTATCTCAAAATAAACAATAAGGGCTGGGGTTGTGGCTCAGTGGCAGAGCGCTTGCCTCACACATGTGAGGCACTGGGTTTCATCCTCAGCACCACATAAAAATAAATAAACAAAATAAAGATATTGTGTCCATATACATAAAAAATTTAAAAAAAAACAATAAAAAAGAGCTGGGGGTAGCCGGGCGCGGTGGCTCAAGTCTGTAATCCCAGCACTTAGGGAGGCTGAGACAGGAGAATTGCGAGTTCAAAGCCAGCCTCAGCAAGGGCGAGGTGCTAAGCAACTCAGTGAGACCCTGTTTCTACATAAAACACAAAAAAATAGGGCTGGGGATGTGGCTCGGTGGTCAAGTGCCCCTGAGTTCAATCCCCAGTACCCAAAAAAAAAAAAAAAAAAAAAAAAAAGAGCTGGGGGTGTAGCTCCGTGGTTAAGTGCTTCTGGTACAAAATAAAATACCCAAACAAACAAACTAAACTGGGGATATAGCTCATTGGTAGTGGGTCCAATTACTAGTACCAAAATAAAAAATAAAAAAAAGAAAGAAAGAAAAAAGAAAAGAAAGAGACAGGGAGGAGAACTGGAAGTGCATTCCAGCTCTAGGTGCCACTTGATGATGGTGGCTGCCCCGTGAGGCCTCTCTTTTGGAAGTGTATGATCAGAGGTGGGAGAAGGGAGGCCCTAAAGAGGTTTGGGTATTGGTTGGTCATTTGAGGTTTTGGTCCTTCACCCCCTGCTCCACTGAGCGTGGGTAGGTGGATGGGGATGTTATAGCCACCATGTGGGCTGCTGGGAGTGGGTGTGGAGAGGAGCCCATGTAGTTGGGGGTTTGTATCCCCACCAAAGCAATTCTGTTTTACACAATAGGATTCTCCATATGGTTTATTTTGGAGGGACCCACCTCTGCTAAAAAACGAAACAGAAGAAATCAAAACAAAAAACAAACAAAAAGAACAAATCCAAAGGAACGTTTTCCATTGCTGTTGAAAGATTTTTAATCCCTAAACTAGGAGCTCATTAAATCCCTGTGAGTCTCAGAAGCAATCCTTTCTAGGATTCTGGGACTTTTTTTTTTTTTCCTATAAAAACAAGTCCATTAAAATTACAGCATAAGCCTTTGTTTTGCACTCTTAAATCCAGACATAATTGAGAGCAAGAGTTAAAGAATGACACGTGTGGCGGGGTAGTGGGTTGAGATGTCATTTTGTGCCCAGGGTTTTTATCCTTCATTCCAGGCAGAGCAAAGAGCAGGGCCTTTGGCTCAGCCTCAGGGGATCAGAAGTCCCCTGCAGACAACTGGCTTTTCAGGCTTTTGTTGACTGAAAGCTTTGAGGTTATTGAGGGGATTGTGCTGCAAAAAGGTAAAGGAATGAGTGGAGTTGGGTGGGTAGGTAGGTGCTGGGAAGAACTGGAAGAATCCCAGCGGGGTAGTGTTTGCATGGTTCCCCTCAGGGAGGCTGGTACCCAGGCTCCTTTGATCCACCAAAGCCACAGATCCTGAGGTGTTTGGGATTTACAGGGGGGGATGTGTACACACAAATCACCTAAGAATCCTGACAAAATACAGTGTGGTTCTGTCGGCCTGGATGGGGTCCTGAGATTCTGCATTTCTAACAAGCTCTCGAGGATTCAGATATTTCTGGTCCTTAGTCCACACTTTGAGTAGCAAGGAACCAAAAGGTCAGTCCCTTATTTTCTGGGCACAACGCAAGCTTTCCAGAATCTTGCATTAAAGGGCGTGTCCTTCCAATAATAACAGACCTGAAATCTCCCATTAGCACAGAGTGAAGGGATGCGCCATCAGCTTTAATTTTATTTGGAAGAATTTGCACACTTGAGTTTGTGATTATAAACTCCAGTAGCTGCTGCCCAGGTTAAGTTGCATCTTTATGGGAATGCAAGGGTTGTTGGTCCCCTCTTGTTCTTGGTTGGATTTACTCAGAGGAATCCATCCACCTGATCTCCTTTTCCAGGGTGAGGAACTCCTTGTATCCATTGTTTTGTGTTTTCTGAGAAGCTTTGGAGCTGGGAGTTAGAAGAGGCCTGTGCTCCTGGTTTAAATCCCTTCAACTTGCTGCTTATCTGAATTTCTTTGGCTGGAATTTTATCTGCTCCTTATCTTGTTTTGTGTGGGGCGTGAGGCCGGCAGGCACAAAATCGCCCCTTTACATACCTCTCCCCACCCTCACTCTGGCCTAGGATAAGAGATTAACAAAGGAGTTGTCTCTTTTGGGGAAACTGAGTTTGTATCTACTGGGCTTGTTTACCGGTTCATCTCCACTTCTTTTGCTTGCTTAAAGTTCTACCTGGGAACAAAAATTATTTTGTAAAAAACAGACAAAAAAAAAAAAAAAAAGTAACCTTGTCCAGTCTAGCTCTCCTAGTAGTTAAAGCCAACCTCAGAAAACCATTCATTTTCTTTTTTGCAGTGCTGGGGATTAAGCAAGGGCCTTGGGCATGCTACTTAGGCAAGTACTCTACCCCTGAGCTACAGGGCAACAATGATTCTTTTTTTGTTTTTGGTACTGGGGTTTGAACTGAGGGGCACTCGACCACTGAGCCACATCCCCAGCCCTATTTTGTGTTTATGTAGAGACAGGGTCTCACTGAGTTGCTTAGCACCTCGCCTTAGAGTTGCTGAGGCTGGCTTTGAACTCGCGATTCTCCTGTCTCAGCCTCCCAAAGTGCTGGAATTACAGGGTGCACCACTGCGCCCGGCTCTAAAAACACATTTTTAAGTGAAACAATCTGTAAATACTCCGTGTCTATCCTTGTCTAGAAAGCAACAGCATCTTATACTCACACAGTACTTGACAATTTTCCAAGGGACCTAGATTTAATTAAGTATCTACTTGTGCCAGGGGCAGCATCTAATTGAATCCTACCAACAACCCCTGTGGGGAAGAATTACTATCCCTTCCCTATTCATCCACAACTATTTAAACAAACAAGCCTTCTGTGTTTAAGTAAAGCTATAGAAATAAAACTAGATAGGGTGATGGCCAGAAAGAAAAAAATGAAGTTTAAAGGGAGGGAGGCTGGACATTGGCTCCTTGGTCTACCTGGCATGTCCTAGAGTTATTTTACAGCTCTCATTGTCTGTAAGGTGGGATAGACAGATGACAGTGACAGATTGTTAGGAAAGTGCTGAGGTGCTGGTGAGGGCGAGGCGGCTGCTAACCTGCTGGCCACGGAGACAATTCTTTCTTTGGATCTTCACTGAGTCAGTTCTCCAGTGAATGAAATGGCTTGGGAGAATTTTGGAATTCTGTCAGAGGCAAGAGCATGAGTGTGCTGGGTCTTTTATCTGAAGAGGTGAGAGGGATTTAGAGCAAGGCTGTGCCTAGGCTTGGAAACTCAGTGATAGGTCTTGTCTGGTAGCACTGGCGCCAAGAGACTCATATCTAGTTCAGCTCTTCTTCCAGCCACTGGCCTCTGCTCAGCACCATCCAGGCTGTAAGCCTCAGTTTCCCCTTCAGGAAAATGGATTGGCTGGATAGGATGCTTTCATGGTCTGAGACTGCTCTGAATTTCTAGGCTTGAGAAGGAAATGGCTTTTTTCCCTTAGAGACTGTGACTTGTTTTCTTTATGGGAATATGAGGTCAGTAACACACATGTGTGGGCACAGACACACATAGGAGCCTTTCTGTGCCCGGGCCAGGTGTGGGAGATACAGCAATGAGAGACAGACATAGCTGTTAGCCCTTGCTTTCCTGGAGTTGTCGGAATGTCAAGAAGGTCAGACTGATACTGAACAAGCAGTTCAACAGCTGGTGCTTCACCTAGGTTAGAACAGAGACTGAAATGACAAGGAGGAGACCATATGTGAATGGCTGAAGAAAGTTCTGGCACTTTCAAGTTCCTAGGCAAAACAACACTGCCATGTTTGAGGGGCAGAGGAACCCGAACAGAACAGGGGCAAGAAGATGGATGGGCAGTGACATCTTTTACATCCTAGCTTAGGGATGAGCGTCCTCTTTGGAGGCAAGAGACTGGATTAGACAACCCTCTGTTTCTGCTCCCTCTGTAGGAAAGACATACACACCTACCCCCAGTACTGGGAGTCTTGGATTCACTCAGGTAGGGGCTGCTGCTCTCCAGCTAGAACTTTGTGGCAAATCATTCAAGTCAGGAAAAACTCTGTTCTTCTCCCTCCCACTCCCACCGGTGGAGGGGCCTTGGGGTCTCGCCCAAGAGAGGAAACACTGCTTCCTGGTTTATGTTGAGATGGGAAAGACTTGCCCAAGAACAATGGCATTTTTGCAAAACACCACTTTGTTCTGGTGAGACCAGGAGGGGGTTTCCTTCGGGACCTAGCCTGGTCCCACTGCCCTTGACCTGCCAACCACAACAGCCACATGGCGTTCTCTCTCTCTGACCAACCTTTCATCTGACATACTTGCTCCCATAGAGCCCTGGCTGGCTTAACCCTTTGGACTCCAACCTGCCCCGGCAGCAGCATCTCGGGACTCCTGGAGGTCTCCCTGAGATCTTAGGACAGGCTGACCAGGCAAGTCAAGGCTGACGGGATGGGGGGCCATCCAGAGACAACATTCTGTTTTCCCATTCAAAAGGATCATCTAGAAAAAGGTCTCAGACCTGTCCTGGGTACGTCTCAGCTTCAAAAATCTTTAAAGCACCAAAGTCAGAAGGTGACCCCTCCATTATAGGTAGGGAAACAGGTGGAGAAAAGAAAGTGAATTTTCCAAGGCCACACAGAGCGATTGTGGTGGAACCAAGACTAGGATCCAGCATCCTGACTCTCAGACTAGTACTCCTACTTCCTGTTCTACTCTAGAGGAGGTGAAAGTTTGGGGAGTAAAAGGGAGAAGATACACATTATAGAGGCAGATAAATCTGCAGGGCCCCAGAATATCTGGAGGGAGGTAGGAGGGTGTACCAGGAGCTGGACTTCTTGATGTCGCAGGTCTTAGGGGTGACTCCCATAACCACTCCCATGTTTTCTAGGCATGCATGGCTGTTGCTCCGTGAATCACTAATCATGTTCAGAGGAGGACATTAATGGGAAGTAAGCGGGCATATCATTGTATAGTCAGAATGATTTGTTAGAAGGACTTTGCTTTTCTCCAGCTGTTGTTTCACATTCTGCCTGGTGTGATAACAGGCGCAGGTAGACAGTAAAATTTCTCATCCTAAGGAAGAGACACTGTGGGGGAGATGGAATGTTCATGGTGGTGGAGGTACTGGTGACAACTTTGTGGTGGTTATAGTGATGCTAGTGTGGGCTGGAGTTAAGATGACATTAGTATTGGTAACAGATACGGCGGTAGTGACACTTATGGTAGTGTTGGTATGGGTTTAGTGGTGTTGATTATAGCAATGGTGAGAAGGGAAGCAACAGAGGTGGTGAAGTAGTGTGACGCTGACAGTGGGATGGATTATGGTAGTGGTAGTGAGACAGTGGTAATGGTGGTGGGCATAATAATTGGTATTGGTGTTGGTGATAGTGGTAATGGTGATGGTGGTTTTGGTGTTATAAACAGTGGTCATTTGGGGTGATAAAATGATAATTATCTTGGATGGTGGTGACAAGGATAGTGGGGTTGGGCTAAGAATGGCATAGGCAGATGCTGGTGATCAAAATGGTCTTCATGATGCTTTGTCTTGGAAGTGATGGTGGTAGTAGCACTGGTGTCAGTGCCAGTGAAGATGTTTTTGATGGTGTTGATGACAGCCACCTGTCTTAGTTGTGACTGCTGTGGTTTGGATATATCCCTCAAAAGTTCATGTGTTGGAACTTAATCTTCAGTCTCATGTTAATGGTATTTGGAGCTGGCACTTTTAGGAGGTAATTAGGATTAGAAGAGGTTGTGAAGGTGGGGCCCCCATTATGTCATTGTGGTTTATTAATAACAGGATCAGAGGCCTGAACTAGTGTACTTACTCTGTCTTGCCCTGTTATAGCCTCTGCCATGTTATGATGCAACCAGAAGTCCCTCACCATATGCCGAGCAGATATCAATGCCATACTCTTGGACTTCCCAGCCTCCAGAATCATGAGACAAATAAACTTTTATTCTTTGTAATTTACCCAGTCTCAGGTATTTTGTTATAGCAACAGAAAATCAACTAGTGATATTGATAGAAGTGGTTGCTCTGTGGGTGCTGGTGTCAACAGTGAACTTCTTAGTAGCCTTGCTGATGTGGCTGATGGTTGTGGTGACAGTGGTGTTGGTCATAGCAATGATAGCAGTTATAGGGAGGGTAGTGGTAAGATGTCTGGTAGTGGTGGTGCTGGTGAAGACAGAGATGGTGCTCAGGATGGTGGTGTTTACGCTGACGGTGCTAGTGGCAGAGACTCCTAGAATCCATGAGTTGACTACAGGCTCTGCTCTCTGGAATTCAGAGTGCGTGGAATGCAGAGAAAATGGCCCACTACATTCCCCCAAGCCCTCTGTTCCACTTGTTGTGATTCTGGCCAGGATTAGCTTTCTGTACAGAAGGAGAGGTCTGTTTTCTAGGGGTCAGTGGGGATGGTGCTGGGAAACAGGCCAGTGCCTGGGAAAGTGAACAGAGAGGGCGGCTCTGGATTGTTGGGTTGGAGAGAGTGCCGCTGGGGGCAGGACAGTAGCAAAGAGGCACGTGAGGGCATGTTGATGGTGGGGGCCCTGGCTGGGACAGTGGCGTGCAGGGGCTCACGTAGCTGGCAGAGCAAGGGCTGTACTTCCCGCTGACTCAGCAGAGCAGGCTGGGACCAATTCTCTTAGACTAATGTGTCTTCTTCCCTGGATTAGCTCACACAACTCTGGCTGGGAAAGGGGGAGGGAAGAGGCCTCTCCTCAGGCTTAGGGGTCCTTAGGGAGGCCTTAGGACCCCCATGGGACCCCAGGAGGGCCAGTGATGAACTCTGTGTGTCCTGTGTGTCTCTGAACTCATTCTCAATGGGCTCTCCATTTGACTGGCAGGTAGCCAGGATCTCCAAGAACTAGGGGATGTAGCTGCCCTAGCCTCACCACACCCATTCCACATGGATGGCTAACCCTGCATTCACATCCAGGCTCTGCTTTGTGAAAGGCAGCATATCCCTGAGGTGGACACAGTAAATTTTAGTGAGACTGTTGAACCATAGTTTCCAGGTTTCCCACATTAGCTTACAACTCCCATCTTGAGTATTTGTGACATGGAGATAGTGACTGTGCTGCTCATAGATGGCTGTAAGGATAGATGAGTTAAGGCGGACAAAGTGCCTGAAGAAGGTCTGGCATGGGGCAGACATTCAAAGCACGCTGGTGATCTGATTACTACCGAGAGTTGAATAAGTACAATTCTTAAGCTCTCTGAGCCTCAGTTTTCTCATTAATAAAGTGTGGATCATTCTTCATGTGCATACTTCATATGAGAGTCCAAAGAGACAAAATAGGTAAAAGCGCCCTGTACAAAGTAACACATCAGCTGTTACTGTCCCTGTTTTTATGGTGAGGGCCAGTCCTGTGTCCTTCCTGGAGCAGGAGGCTCACGTGCCATGCAGGGGTTTGGGTCCACAGCATGCTGCTATCTTGTGAATCCAGGATCTTGTGGCAGCCCTTGCTCCCTCTTGATAAGAGAGGCAACTCCTCATGAGTAGGAGGATTTGACATCAGCAATCCTAGTTCTCGCCCTTATTGCCTCACCTCCATCCCAACCTAGCATTCATGAACTGGACAGGTACAGAGAAAAGAAGGGGGTGTTCTGGGGAGTCCTTTTTTGTCCCATTCCTTTATCCCCAGGTCCCTAGCTCCCTCTTTTTTCACTTCCTTTCTTCCTCTCTTTGTTCACTCATTCATTTATTTCTCTAAGGACACAAAAATCAGAGAGTCTTCCTGGGGGAAGCACCTAAATTCCCAGTCTCAGAGAGTATATAGTTTAGATTCCAATCAGACTTCAGTGAATGACTGTGCACAAGAGCTACAGAGAGGCTGGGGCCACATCAAATGAAAATCCAACTTGTCTCTGCATTAAGGAAAACCATCTGCAATGATGCTGTTTAGATGCCATAAAACCAACAGCTAAGTGAGAAAATGATCAAATCACTAGTTGATGTCTTCCACTGTAAAAGAGATCCAAATGAAACCTCTCCATAAATTTGATCACATTTGTTTCTGTTTGTTTAGATTTTGGCTGCAGAGTTGAGACACTCATATTTCTCTTTGCTAACATAATTTTCCTCTTCTTCCCTGTTTCTTATTCCCATTTGCTCACTCTAGGAATCCACTCTTATATGTTTTTAAATATGTTCTTGAAATGTATTTATCTTTATAAAACATACCTTTGAGGGTTAATTAATAAAAATGGGATTATGCTGTAAGTCTTTCTAGTTCAGACTTTCCTTACCCAACATCGTGGTTTTCAGATCATCCTTGTGCTGTGTGTGGATCGATCTGTTCCTCACCTGCTGCAGCACAGGGTTTTATTGTGAGCACCCAGCGTGATTCACACATGTGTTTCCCCAAGCGATGGACCCATCTCCACCACAGCCTGATGAAATAACTGAGAGCATTATACAGAGACTGTCATTCTGAGCCTGACCAAAGTTTCCATTTGATGAAACCTCCTGGCATTACTGGTATAGTATTATTGTTTTTACTAGCACTTTGTACTCCATCATGATCAGTACAATTTTATTATTTCACAGACCCCTGATGCTCGCTGTGATCTGTGTCCAGGGGGGTTGGGTACAGAATTCAAGAGATGGATTTCATAAAGCTCATGTCTTGGATGTGCTCACAGTCTACGGAAATAGACAATTCAGGTCAGATGGGACACAAAGGAGGGAGTGACCAGTTCTGCTGGTAGGGGGGCAAGGGAAGGTTTCCCCTGGGTCAAGGCATCTGAGCAGGGTTTTAAAAGATGCATAGGATAAAGCCAGCCTCAGCAACGGTGAGGCGCTAAGCAACTCAGTGAGACCCTGTCTCTACATAAAACACAAAATAGGGCTGGGGATGTGGCACAGTGGTCGAGTGCCCCTGAGTTCAATCCCTCCCCCCACTCGTACCAAAAAAAAAGGTGCATAGGAGCTCATCAGATGGATAGCAGAGAAAGAAATGAGAAAGTGATGCTTCAAATAGAAGGCACACCATATGCGAAGGGCCAGAGGCATGTAGCCGATCAGCATGTTTAGGAAATAATGGTTTTGTTATGGCTGAAGCGAAGGGCAGGAAAGGGAATGAGCAACAGACAATGGGCAGCATTCGGTGAGATCTTATCAGGTGCTAGGCATTGTTCTATGTGCCTTGGTACAGAACCTCTTTTAAGCTACACAACAACCCTAGGAGAGTCCCATCATTCCCATCCTGCCGGCCAGGCCACAGAGCCACACGATTTATAAATGAGGGCCCTAGAACCAAATATGGCTGCCTGGGTTCATAATCACAAAGCTACGATGGCCAAAAGACTGGACAGGTGGGGCTGGGGCTGTGGCTCAGTGGTAGAGCGCTTGCCTCGCATGCGTGAGTCACTGGGTTCGATCCTCAGCACCACATACAAGTAAATAAATAAAATAAAGATATTGCATTCATTAAAAAAAAAAAAAGACTGGACAGGTGAGGGGGTCAGGGGTCAGATCTCAGAAAACCTTAAAAGTCCCTGGAGTGGAAAGAAAAGGAAAGGGGAACAGGAGTTTCCATGTAAGGGACTGGCTGCCACTGAGGGAGCGTGTAAGGGCATGAGGGTGCGTGTGCTGCCACGGCTGTGTGTGAGTGTGTGCAGGGGTTTGCCTGAGTGCATGAGTGTGCTAGGGTGCACTCTGTGTGCCACAGAATATTACCCATGCGTATCGTGAGACTGAGTGAGTGTGTGTACACATGTGTGTGTGTGTGTGTGTGTGTGAGAGAGAGAGAGAGAGAGAGAATCTTTGGTTGTGCACAGCCTTGAGCATGTGTCTCTGTGCTTCTGTGAGCCTTGGTATTTCTGCCACCACAGGGCCCCAGGAAGCTGTCAGAGCCCATCAGCCTGGCCTGGTGTGAGGGGCCTGGTCTTGGCCTCAGAAGCTAGATGGGCATACATCAAAGGCAGCCTGAGCCCGAGACCAGTGGGGCAAAATAATTTAATGAGGATCCAGGAGGGAGGCGATGGCTGTCTGGGGGAGGGAAGGGGTGCCAGTTTGTGCCCAGGGCAGCTCCCAGGCTCCAGAGCCCAGCATCTGGGGGTTGTCTGTGTGCTGAAGAGGGAAGAAGGTTGTCATGTTGGGGTGCCTGGCCGTGATTCTCTCCTGCCCCATGCAAAGGAAGAACTTCATCTGAACCCAGGAGGGCTGCACCCTATCTGGAAACCAATCTAGTCCCCAGGAGTCCTCAAGGAACTTCAGGGGAACCAGGAGTTTGCACCTAAGGCTTTCATAACATTTCTACAAGATGGAACACACAGAGAATCATTCCTGGACCAACTAGTCTAACTCCCTCCACTTAGAGGAGAAACTGAAATTATTTCTGCTCTCAGAGAAGAAAGGGATAGGGAGCTCCCTGTGGTCATCCAGCAAAATGGAGGCTAGTCCAGGATTAGAATCCAAAGTTCCTGAGTTCAATCCCACATTTTAAGCCAGTATTTAACTGCATAAACATGAGCAAATTGCAAGGTTGTGTATTTGGTGGCCTCCACTTCTATGACCTGATCACTCCATCCCTGCCAAGTCACCCATCTCTGCAGAATGGAGGCTGCTTCCCTAGTTTCCAAACCTGCAAGAACCTCAAAAGGAAGAGAGGCTGACAGAGCCTCTCCTTATCTTCCCCAGACAGAAATGTGTTGGTGTGTGTGTACGTGTAAGTGATGTCCTTTTGTGGGAGCCTTAGATCAGACAGGGAAATGTGTGTGTGTGGGAGTGGAGCCAATTTTTCTATCCAATATGTAGAAAAAGGAGAATTTGAGGGGTGGGCAAGGGTAGCAGACGGGGGTAAAGATGAGGGATTGTGTGAGGATACAGTGCCTCTTGCCAGAAACAGCTGTGAAAGGGCCAGGAAAAGTCCCATGATGTCCAATGACCACAGTGTGAGAGCTTTCTCCTGGAAGGCCTCCATGACCAATGTCCAGTCATGGCAGGAACCTTCCCTGGGTCTTAGGTACACCCACAGGGTCAGGCCCAAAGTCTTCAGCTTCGTATGCAATCTGCCTTCCTCTAGATTCTAGGGTCTTGTTCTGGAATCTAGCACCTGGGTTGCAAAATCAGGGTTTACAATCTGAACCCAGTCACAGGTTGAAGGAATTTCTTGGCTGCCACAGGATGGACAGATATTCTTGAACATAAAAGCTTTAGACAGGGCAAGAAATCTTCCATTAGACATAAAACTCTCTATTGGCTTGCACCCTCCCTCTTCACTCATCTACATCTGCCTGGCACCTGAAGCACTTGAATTTGAGATCCCTGAACCTGAGCCCCTTGAGAGATAGGCTTGGGTATTTTATGTGTCACAATCAGGCATCGTATGTACCCGACAGTGTTGGTTGGATGGCAGACGCCATTGGCTTTCTTCCACTTCAGGCCACGCAGCTGTTCCCTGGAACAATTTTCCCTATGCCTAGAAAGCTATTCACTACTCAAAACCCAGATCGAGCAGCTCCACCTCTGGCCCAGTGCGGCTGCTTTCCACCCTGTGTTCCTCTGTTGAAAATCTGACAACTGTCCCCATTCAGGGGCTAGGTTTTGAGATAATTTGTATCTGATATGTATATAGTGTTTGAGTAACTGAGAGAAACTACTGACCCATCGCACAGTGGCTTTCAGAAGCCTGAGTTAGCTGGCTCACCAACTTTGGTAAATCCTGTTGGCAGCTCTAGGTTCTTTTCCCCCACATCCTGGCACCTCGACCTTCATCTTCAGTGGGTGTAGGAAGAAGTCTCATGACTCAGGGTCTGGCCCATTGAGGGAGGAGAGTCCCCATCAGGGCTCCAGGCAGAAGACGACAGTGAACAAGCTGCGACCAGCCCTGTTGCCATCCTGGTCTGGCCACCCATGGCCCATGACTTGGCACTTTCTAGGGCTTCTTGCTGGGCTTGGCCAAGACAATGCGAGGCAAGTTGCCTGGGCCTGTGGGGAACTGCTGGCAATACCAGGGTGTACCCACGCAATGCCCTGCCAGTTCTAGGCCACCCCCTCTTAAAGGCTCAGTGTGTAGCCTTCTACACTGGGTCTGGCCTTAGCTGTGCAGGATCCCTGATTAAGATCAGTTTATCTCTTCTGCTTCAGGAGAGGGGTACGTGAGAGTGTGGCCATAAGGGAACACGGGTGTGCTGTGCATGTGTGTGAGAGTAGGTATAAGAGTGCAAGGATTGTGTGTGAATGAGCACACATAAATGGGCATTGTGTATGAATACATGTGCCCGCGTACATGTTTGTGTCCATAGTATGTGTGCAGTGGCATGTGTGTCACACACAAACACAAGCAGGGATGTGTGAATGTGAATGACTGCCTATAGGTGCAAGTATATGTGTCTGCTTGCAGGTTTTGTGTAAGAGTCTATGGGTGAGCTGTGGTATGTGGGTGAATACACATGTGACCATGTGACAACAGAGACATGAATTCACATGGGTATATGAATGCTACCTTTGATCCTACCATTTTGTAACTATTGAAAACTTGAATAAATCCCTCCCCTTCTCTCTTTCTATAAAATGGAATGAAGGCAGCATCTCTTAGGTTCCCTTCTACTTGTTGGATTTTTTTTTAAATTTTTTTTTTTTAGTTGTAGATAGACACAATATCTGTATTTTATTTATTTTTATGTGGTGCTGAGGATCGAACCCAGTGCCTCACTGCATGTGAGGCAAACACTCTACCACTGAGCCACAATCCCAGCCCCGGGTCTTAGGTTCCTTTCTAACTTTGATATTTAATGACTGGTTTAGGGACGAGTATAAGTGTGTGGAAGCCATGAGTGCCCCTGTGCATGTGCCTGTGTGTGAGCAACAAGGCATGGCTTTGAATTCTGATTCCACGCTTAACAGTGGTGTGGTCTTTTAGCTCCTTCCTCTCTTTGAGGCTTAGTCTCCTTTTTTGTCAGATGTGGCTAAAGATTCCTCCAAGGCTGCTTTGAGGGTTTGTAAAGTCCCCAGCTCTGAATCTGGATCAGTTCCCTCTCTGTGAGAGGTGCCTGTGTGCATGTGCATGTGTGTATCCACGTGTGTGTGGGCACTCAAGCTCACACGTTTGACTGTGCAGGGTGGTCTACGGAACAGGGTGACTGCTCTAGATCATTCCTGCCATGTGGATCTTCTGATTTCTGTCTGTGCTGGATACTAGGAGAGAGAAAATTGGGCAGACGGTCTTCCAGCTACCAGCCTGGGCCCACGTGGTCCTGAGGACTCCCTGCTGCTCCAGACTTGCTGTCACATGGGTGCAGCAGCCTGGAAAGGAGGATTGGGGTGGCCAGGAGACAGGCTCCCAAATCCGATTAGTGCCCACCCCACCATCCGGGGTATTAGAGACTAAAGAGATTCTTCTTCTTAAAGGGTCACCTGCCAGCATGGAGTGGTAGCTGAGCCAAGCTTGGGACCCCATGCCCATCCAGATGAGGCCTTTGAGTGGGAGACAGGGGAAGACATGGCCCCGACCTCAGAGAGCTCCCAGCCAGATGGAGAAAACCAGGAAAGTCAGTTTGAATCTATGGCTGCGTGTAGTCTCAGGGTAGGAACAGTTCAAGCCCTGGCCTGGGGAAGGGTGGAGAGTTTGAGAAAGGACTGTTGGAGACTGGGAAGGGAGAGGAGAGACAAGGACATTTTGGACAGGAAGACCAGTGTGGACAAAAGTAGGAAGGCTGGAAAGAATAGTGTGTGTACCAGAAAGAGAGAGGTAGAGGGGCCTTGGTGAATATAAAATCCAACTCTTCCATTTTATTGGTGAGGAAACTGAGGCTAGAAAAGGGAAGGGATGTGTTACTGTACACAGTGAAGTCATGACTGATGCCCAGTTATGGTCTACCCCCAATTCCTGGTATGAAGAGGAGTGTCAAGTGAGCTGCCATGGGCCCTCCCTTTACAAGTCCCAGGTGGGTGAGCTAGGATAGGGGTTTAGTAGTGATGTCCATCTTCAGGCCAATAGTAGGTGCTGGGGCTGGACACTAAATCCCTGTCTAGGGATTCCAAAGCATTCCAGAGTGGCTTCTCACCCCTTACCCTGATCCCCCAGCACAGATCCCAAATCCATACTCTGGACACCTAGAGAAGATCCTGATACAGAACCAAGTACACTGGCTGGGCTCCAACACCCATCATACAGACAACAACTTGGCCCAGAGAAGAACACAACTCCTGGACTCTGAACATGGAGAAAAGATAGCAACATCTGGACCAGATATAACTAAATAGGCTTCCATTGCAAATCTAGTAGTGGATCCCTATAACTGAATCCAGAAACTCAGTGAAGATCCACACATCCAGATGAGAACACCCAACCCCCAAAACCTGAATACTGAGAGATGATCCCAACACCTGTACCAGGTACACCTGCATTGGCTTCCAATCCCGACCCAGAATACCCTAATTGGGTTGCTGCCACCTGAACCAGAACACCCGGTGGCGGTAACACAGGGAACCGACACCCTGGGCCTGCCTCACTCCCTCCTATCATGTGAGCTGATGCTCAGAAGCTTCCTAAGTTTCAAGGCTTTTTATGGAGAAATCTGTCATCCATCAGGATGCCCAGGATGAGGGAAGGGGACTAGAACTTTAGGGGCGAGGGGGCGGAACAGCCTTGGGGACCCTGGGGTGGCAGCCTGCAAGGGGAATGTGGAAGAGCTAGGGCGGCAACTGCGCGCCCTCACAGGCTCTGCAGTCCCCACTCCGCTGTGAGCCCCTAAACAGCCCGCGGGTCACTGGGCGCTGGGCCAGGAAATCCGGCGCCCGCCCTAGAAGCTGCCTGGAAGGGCGGGGGTGGAGTGGGCGCTGGCACCGCCGCCGCCCGTCCAGCAACGTGACCGCGGGGCCCCACCGGGACAAGGCAGCCTCTGTGCAGACCCAGCTGATCCCCCCTCGGGCTGCAAATCCCTTCCGGCTGACAGCCCCGCAGTCTGGGGCTGGCCGCGTGGGAACGGGTAGTGGGGCTGGGGGCGAGGTGAGCGTGGAGGAAGGGAGCCCATTGGCAGGAGCCCCCGCTAGACGCCATCTACCTCGTACAAGGTGTTTCATCCTCCCGAGGTTGTGTTATGAGGAAACTGAGACTAGTAAAGACCAACTCACCAGCCTGAAGTCGCAACAGCCCATCGCTTGGTTGAAGCCAGGTTTCTAAATCAGGCTTCGCGATGAACTCTTTATATATGTATTGTTGAGCGTAAGTGGCTTTATTCCCGATTTGTAAATGAGAGAACTGAGGCTCAAAGAGTTTAAGCCACCTGTGCAAGTAGTTAGTGTGACTGAGAGTGGAGCCCAGCACTGCCCACTCCAAATATAGGAACCATTTGCATGCAGTCACCTGGCTAGACCTACCTACCACCAGGTACTCACTGAACATCTAGTGGGAGCCTTTGTCATGAGCTTAAGTCACCGGTTCCTTCTGCTCAAGATCTTGTGTCTTTTTTTCAGTGTGGTGGATCCAGTAAATGTGTTCAGTTAACCTCTTAGAAGACAGTTGTAAGGCTGAAGGGAATGATGAGGTGAGGGTGGAGGGCCCAGGTGGCGTGGAGAGGGGATTGGAAGGACCACGAGTCAAAGAAAGGACTTTGCAAATGCCACTCTGCTCTGCCCATACAACTGGGGACAAAGTTGGAATACCAGGGCCTAGAGAAAGGCTGTGGAAGGTGGGGTGTGCCAGGATCTGGCCTCCTGAGAACAGAGTGAGGATTGTCCAGTGAATTCTTTAGAATTAAAAAATGGCACCTCCTCAGGAGAGCAGGAGCTTGGCTGGCTCCTGGGTCTTATCTAGCTCCTGTCCTGCCTCCCTGGACAGGGCCAGCTCAAGATCTGATCAATGTTTGAAGTAGACAGTGAGTGCAGGAATTCAGGGGCGGAAGGGAGGATGGCAGGGGCCCAGCGGGTGGTCTGCTGGGGGTAACTGGGACCTGGGATGTAAATATGCCTGTGTGTGTCTCTGCATGAGACAACTATCTCTGTGATGGTCTTGTTTGCACGTGCCTCTGAGGAATGAGTCTGTGATATCTCTGGAGGGGTGGGTGGGTGTACTGGATCTCTGCTGTTTGTGCCTGGGAACCTTCATCTTATCTGGATCTGTGTTATCTCTCTGGGATCTGTGTTATCTTTCTGGGTCTGTGTTTGTGGCTTATCTGTACTCTTAACTGGAGTCTTTGTGTGTATCTGGGTTTCTACCCCTATTCCCTTTTCTTCTCCAGCCCCCCACAGAGCCCTGAATGCTGCTTTGCTGCCTGAATGTGCAGAGGAATGTGGAGGGCCAGGGGAGAGGGGAGCACATGTCCTGGGCTGCTGGCCTGCTGGTTATGGAAAACTACTGAGGCCTCCTAGCTATGCAGGCCAAGCCCGGCCCAGAGCCAGGCTCTTAGCTTTTGCCCTTCCAGGCTCCTCCTACCCTTTTCTCTGCGGAGGTTGGGGACCTGCTGAGATGGGTCTTCCACTAGGCAGAGAGCAGGGCCTCCTTCTACCACTCCCAGGTTTGGCAGGACTCTGCTCCTCCCTAGGAGTGGGCATCCCTGGGGGAAAAGTGAGGGAGTGGGATTATTATTCTCTGAAGTCCTTCCCAGGCCTGATACTCTCTTTTCTATGAATGTTAAAGGGATGCAAAAATCGGGCAACCTCACTTCCATTTCAGGGCCTCCTGAAGATGCACGAGCAAGAAGGGCTCCCACAGGTCATCTGGTTCTACCTCCTGCACCTTGCAGATGGGAAAATTGAGGCCCAGAGTGAGGAATCCCAACCCCTAATCACTTTCCAGAAGGTCAGGGAATCAGGTGTGCTGTCTCCCAGTTGCAGGCTTAACCCCATCATGGCTTCTTTTTAGCACGGCCTGCTCCATATGGAGGAAGAAGCATTTGAGATGGCTTGAAGGATGGGAGCACTTTGACATGTAGAGGTGGGGTTGAGTTGACAGGTGGCATGGGTTAAGGTGCGGCAGTGGGCAGATGAGGTATGTGGTCAGGATGGAGAGGTGGGGGGGCACCAGATGGGTATATTGGATGACAGGACTGAAAATGTGAAAATGAGCTATCTATAAGGGTCCTCAGAGGCCAAGTGGAATGGTGGGGACTTTATCCTTGAGAAAATTCTGCTAAGAGAGGTGAAACAGCAATGTAGCAAGGCAGGTGCCTTGGAGTCAGAGCAGACTCTGTATGCAAATCCTAGCTCCTAGACCATGGCAACTGTATAATCAACTGTATAACCTTCATTGAGTCATTTAAACTCTCTCCATCTCAGTTTTCTCAGCTTTGACATGCAGATAGGAAAAGTACTTCCTTCACATGGCGATTGTGAGAAATAAATGAATAAGTGAGGATCTAAGTAAAGTCTTCAGTGGTTGACACATGGTAAGTGCTCAGTCATTGTTACGCTGATCCTGCCGATGCAAACTATGTTTTAGGGTAGTCCAGAGGGAAAGAGCAAAGTCAGGGAGACCAGTAAAGAGTCCATGGAAGTCACAAAAGGTCAGGAGGTCCATGATGGTAACTCCTAGGTGAATAGGGGAGTTGGCGGAGTCTTCGGAAGGGTTTGTGTGCTGCAGAAAGGTGAGCAGGACCTTTTTACTGAGTGGCCATGGTTTTTGGCCTTGGACTGTGTTTTGGCCCTGGGAAGCCGTGTTTGGAGCAAACACTGGAGAAAAATTGGTAGGATGTGGGCCGGGACTGAGGAGAGAAGGGGCTCATTTCCGCTGTTCTCACTGTAGGGCCTCATCCAGATTCCTAACAGGCCTGAGGCTTCTGAGGCACGTTTGGGCCACTCTTATGCTTCTGGTGCCAGAAGTTATCTGTCTGGGTGAGGTCATCCAGGTGAGCCTAAAGAGAGAGCAAAGGTTCTGGAACCCCTTCTACAAAGCCAGAACCCCGAGGGAAGTAGGAATCGGAAGGGCTGAGGAAACCAAGGTGAGCTGTGACCTGGGAGGGCCAGGGAAGCATGTGCTGAAAGGAGGGAGCACTCAGAAATCCCCATGCTGGGGGCTGCAAGGGGAAGGAAAAAAAGAGAGAGACAGAGGGAGGCCACCAGTGACCTCTGTGGAATCCAGGCTGCGGAAGAGGGGCAAAACCCAAGCTGCGACAAGGGGGGCCCCATTAATGGGATGGGGTAGTAAGATAGAATCACATTCCATAACTGTCCAGAAGCTTGGCTGAGGTGAATGGGACCCACAAAAACACTCACACGCACAGGTTATTTGTTGTGATCATATAAGCAAAACATGTTCATCGGAGAAATCTAGAAACACATAGGGAGACATATAAAAAATTCACCTACAATTTCCCCACACTGAAAAGGTTTTTTTCTGTATGGTACTATGACTCAAACTCGGGGGTGCTCTGAGCTACATCATCAGCACCATCCCACCTCCTTCTGCTTTGTGAAACTTTGAGACAGGGTCTAGTGAAGTTGCTGAGGCTGGCCTTGAACATGTGATCCTCCTGCCTCAGCCTACTCAGTTGCTGGGATTACAAGTGTGCACAACTGTGCCCAGCTAGAGATAAGTATTTTTTTACCATTGTGGGTCATGAGCTTCTACTTTTTTCCCTGCCAGTATGTATAAATACACACTGGGATCATGCTGTACCTGCTGCTTTATAAATCCCTTGTTTCATTTAGAAACATATTACAATGCTTTCTGTAGTAGTAAATATTCCTCGAGAATTTTCTCCCTCTTTTAGCTCCCAGTCTAGCTGGGGATTAGGATTCCCACACAGGATCCAAGGACAAGCAGTCAAGAGCAGAATACTGGGGTAGTGGGTAGACCACTGGATGGTGGGCGTTTCATGTCCTGAGCTGGCTACTGACTTGTTGTGTGGCCTTGGGTATATATGCCCTCTCTGGGTCTTGGGATCCCAGAATCTCAAAAGGTTTACTGATGACTTTCTCAAGGTCAGTCACCAACACTGTGAAGTGTTGAGGGAAAGACCAAGAAAATGAAACTGCTGTTCCCGTTATGATTCTGTAAATCTCATGGAACTTCTTTGCACCTCAGTTTAAACAGGAATCATGTTTCTCTCCCCGGCCAGCATGGGTTAGCATCAAGTTAGATTCATTATTTTGATGCCTAAGAACAACTAATATTTGGAAAATGTTTTGCTGTTCGTCCCACATGATCTCACTTCATCCTTCCAACAGTCTGCTGTGGGTTCTATTTCTGTGCTCTAGCTTCCCGATAAGGAACACATAGCTCTTTATCTGGCAAGAGAGATGAACTCTCTTATTCAAGGTCACAGGTGGTAAGTGGTGGAGTTTGGATGCAAGCTCAGGTCTCCCCTTTACCAAAGCCATGGGTTTTACGCCATAGTGTTCTCATGCCCTAGGAGGAGAGAGAAGGAAAAGAGGAGGGCTGGGGGCTGGCCCATTTTGCCGGAGGCGTAGTTGTCCACTGTGGCACTGTCATCGGTGAGGAGTTGCCACCCTCTGGTGTTCTGTGTGCTACATCTCAGAAGGGAGGAGTGTGGCAATCTGCCTGTTCCAGTAGAGAAGGGGACTGACCCCAGTTGGTCCTTTGAGAGTCAGGGGGTTCAGGACCTGTTAGTGAATATCTTACCGACATCTCTGAGCAGGTGGATTTCAGGCCCCACTTACTCCTCTCAGTGTCCCAGGGCAAGGTTGGTGGCCACGTTGCCAACCTTCTATCTCTGACTCAAGAGCTAGTTAGGTGAGTATTGCATTGCAATCATTTTTGAAGTTCTACAGTAGTGCTTCGTATGTACTTCTGTACGTAGGATACAACTTAAGAGGGGAACAAAAAACATGGTAGAACTTTTGTCAATCCTTGTGGGGCGATTTGTACTTAGGACTGACAAAAGTTCTGTTATTGGGAACGGCATCAGAGTAGAGTGTTGCAGATAACTCTTGAAGATGTGTGCTTTGAAGAGCTGTATCACCTCTGAGGTCATTTTGTAGTCATCATATCCTGAGGAAGGTATTTATTTTTATTTTACATATGAGAAAATAAGCTCAAGGTCACCCCTGGCCTGCTTGAAACCAGGGAACTTTCCAAGGGATCACACTGCCCCCCTGTGGCAGCCTTATGAGTTACTCAGTAAATAGGCCGCCGCCACCTGCCTAAGGAGCTCCCAAACCCAAAAGTATTGTTTCTTTCTTTGTAATTGGTGTAATCAAAGATACTGGATGAAAAACTGTCCTTCCAGGAGGGGGAGGGGGAGGAGAGGGAAGAGGATGAGGATAAGGAAATACATATATACTCGAAAGTGTGATATATATATAAATATATATATTTATAAATAGATTATAAATATATAATCTTTTGGTAATGAGGATCAAATCCAGGGCCTCACGTCACTGTACCACTGAGCTACATCTTCAATCCTTTTTGTTTTGAAACAAGATCTCACTAAGTTGCCCAGGCTGGCCTTGAACTTGCAATCCTCTTGCCTCAGAGTGGCTGGGATCGCAGGGATGCACCACCATATCCGTCTTAAATGCATTTTTTTTTTTACTTAATATTTTCTTTTTCTTGTTTTTTTTTTTTTTTTTTTGATCCTGGGGATTGAACCTAGAGCCTTGCACATACTAGATAAGTGTTCTACACTGAGCTACATCCCAAGTCTTGCATGCTTATTTAATGATTTAATGCATCATAATAGTTTTTTATGCTCTGCGTAGTCTTAAGTTTTAATTTTAGTTACTGTTTCATATTCAACTCAATGGACATTTCTTTGCAGTTGTTCATCTAGGTGGCTTTCAACTTCTTGTGTCAGAGACTGGGCATGAGATATCTTTGTGCAGATAACTTTTACATTATTATTATTATTATTATTATTATTATTATTGACTATGCTGTAGATCAAACCTAGGGCCTTGCACACGCTAATATTTCAGGATTTTACTTAACAGAGAGTGCCAAATTGTTATCCAAAAGAAAAGGCCAATACAATCTTCAACTCACTAGAATAAAATAATTGTTATTGTCATTCACTTTCCTTTGATTGCCATTGGTAATGCTTTCCCATGTCTATTTATTTATTTATACTTCTTTTGAGAAGTGTCTATTTAGTCCTTTTGCTCATAAATGGAACAGGCTATTTGTTTATTGGTGTTTTTTGAGTCCTTTAGATATTCTGGATATTAATCCTCTGTCAAAAAGAGTACTGGCAAAGATTTTTCTCCTGTGTTGTAGGTTCTTCCTGGAATGGTGGTGCATGCCTGTAATCCCAGCAACTCAGAAGGCTAAGGCAGGAGGATGGCAAGTTCAAGGCCAGTCTCAACAACTTAGGCCCTAAGCAACTTAGCAAGACCCTGTCTCAAAATAAAAAATAAAAAGGGCTGGGGATGTGGTTAAGTGGTTAAACACTCCTGGGTTCAATCCCCACCACCAAAAATATAAAAACCATTCTGTGGGTTCTTTTTTTGTGCTGTTGTTTCCTTTGCTGTGCAGAAGGTTTTTTTTTTGGCACCAGGAACTGAACTCAGGGGCACTCGACCACTGAGCCACATCCCCAGCCCTATTTTGTGTTTTATGTAGAGACAGGGTCTCACTGAGTCACTTAGCACCTCGCTGTTGCTGAGGCTGGCTTTGAACTCGCGATCCTCCTGTCTCAGCCTCCCTAAGTGCTGGGATTACAGGCGTGAGCCACTGCGCCCGGCTTGTGCAGAAGGTTTTTAGTTTGATGCCATCCCATTTATTGATTCTTGGTATTATTTCCTGAACTTAGGAGTCCTATAGAAGTCACTGCCTATGCCTATATGTTAGGGTATTTCTCCATGTTGTCTTCTAGCAGTTAAAGCATTAATTATTATTATCAGCACTGCTAGTAAAACTATTAGGTTAGAGTTACAGTTAAATTTGAAATAAAATTGTAATATTCTTTACAATACATTCTGGTATTCACAGACTTTCATAAAAATATAAAAAATTAAAATAGAAAAAGGGTCAATATTAAGAAAAAATCTGATAAAGGAGGAAAGGAAAATCATATTGTCTATGTTATAGTCACAGAAGTGCCATCCATGCATATTGCACGTTTATTCTGTGGTAAATGGCTGGGTCTTGGGTTATAGGTTCCTATGTGATTTTTTTTCTTCGTATTAATTGTGCCAAGCCAATTGGATAACTTTTTATAAATAAGTTTACATAATCATAGTTATAAATGTTTATAATAATATCAAAATACATAGGAATAACTACCCCAAATTTGATATTAATAGTTGAATTCCTTGATGCTGAGAATTTTGGCTTTGGTGTTTATGCAGTTGTAGCATCTCACAGGGAGGTTTTTGTTAATGACTCTCAAATACAGATAGGATAAAATCTTAGTTCTTCACCATCTGACCCCACACACATTTAGCACTGTAGAGCAGTCAAGGAAAGTAAGCAACGTCAGATGATAAAAGGTTTTATACACCACTAGGAAATTAGACTTTATCCTGTGAGAAGATCCATAGGCTTTTAAAGTGACAGATTCTAGAAACATCACATTGGTAATAGTGTGGACTATCAAGTAGGAAGTGAATGTGGATACACAGAGGTCAATTAGAAGGCTATTTCAGGAAAGAGATTAAGTATAGACCTGTAGATGTCTTTTATTGCCAGGTATTATCTAGCTACTTTGTGAATGTTGTCTTGTTTATTGCTCTCAACAAGCTTTTATGAGATCGGGGTTATTGCCATTTTATAGTTGAAGGAATTGAAGCTTAAATCAGGTGGGTAATTTGCTCAAAGCCACAGATTATGATTCCAGAACTGGGTTTCTAATCATGTCTGCTTTCAAAGTGCATGCTGGTGACCAGTAATCTATGTTGTTATTCTACTGGAATTCATTAGAATAGGGGATGGAAAGAAGAGGCTCTGTGTGAGAGCTATTAGGAGGGAGTGTTTGTGTCCCCTCATCTGATGACTGATGAGGTGAGGGAATGGAGGCCGGGGGGCACTGAAGTTGACATCCGGGTGCCAGGCACCAGTTCCTGATGGTGTCTATGTGGAAGAACTTTTAAAGATAAAACCTTCTCTTACTTCCTCACTTTCTCCTTCAAGGAGAGAAAACATGGCTAACCTGGTAAATCTGAGAAAAGAGTTGAGATACGGGGGCTGGGATTGTGGCTCAGTGGTAGAGAGCTTGCCTCGCATGCCTGAGGCACAGGGTTCGATCCTCAGCACCACATAAAAATAAAATGAAGATATTGTGTCCATCTACAACTAAAAAAATTTTTTTTAAAAAAGTTAAGATACGCAGCTCAGCTCCTCCATCTTTCCTCTTTGGGGCTGTCCATTCTTTTTTTTTTTTTTTTTTTTAAATATTTATTTATTTTTTTAGTTGTAGGTGGACAGAATATCTTTATTTTATTTTTTTTATGTGGTGCTGAGGATCCAACCCAGCGCCTCACGCACGCTAGGCGAGCACGCTACCACTGCGCCATAACCCCAGCCCGGGCTGTCCATTCTTCCATGTTACAAGTCTTAATTGGGATAAGCCACCAAAGGAGAAGCCTGGAGTTGCCCAGAGCTGGCTTTGCTTGGATGAATCCATTAAGACGAATTTCACTGAAAGTAACAGAAAGCCAACATAACAGTGATTTAGGTGGATTAGCATGTTTCTCTTTCCTACATGATGTCCAGAGGTGGATAATACAAAGCTTTGTTCCCCCAGAGTCCTGGAGGCCTCAAGGCTTCCCAGAGCATGGGGTGCTATGAGAACATGAATGACAGGTCCCAGACCACTTCTGCTTCAGGCAGCAGGATGGAGGAAGGGTGAAGGAAGGTAGAAGACAGTGTAAAGTGGGTTTTAGGGAAGTTTTCTTTCTATATTTCATTGACCTGAAAGCCCAGCTACAAGGGAAATGGGAAGACTTTATTCTAGCAGACACTTCCTCAGCTCCAACTTAAGTCTGTTAGAATGAAGGAGAAAACAGATACTAGCAAATAATCAGCAACCTCTACTGCAGTTGGCTTGAGTCTGCCTGATTCAGGGAATCAACCTAAATTACGAAACAGAGATTCTCCAAAGAATACTGGTATTTATATGGGTGCTCTGGTAAATTATGGGTATATTCAAGAAAGACAAACCAAGGAGGATTTTAAAAAATTAGTTGTTTTTTTTTTTTTTTGGCATTGGGGATTGAATCCAGGAGGGCTTCACCACTGAGCCACATCCCCAGCCCTTTTTTATATTTTATTTAGAGACAGGGTCTTGCTGAGTTGCTTAGGGACTTGCTAAGTTGCTGCGGCTGGCTTTGAACTTGCGATCCTCCTGTCTCAGCCTCCCGAGCAGCTGGGATTATAGGCATGTACCACCACGCCCAGCTACAGGGACATTTTAAAAGACAGAAGTGAAGAGGATCACATCAGACACATTAAAATAATAATCCACCACCACAATGATTAATAACAGGAGAGATGTCAGTCTGAGGTTTGATGGACAGTTGCTGGGCAGATGTCCTTATATAAGTACTTTTTGTATAAGATTGCAGTGGCCTCTGTGCAAAACTTGTGATTTGAAGAGTCTTTTGTGACACAGTCAGGCAATCATGCATAAAAATTCTTCCTTTAGGGCTGGGGTTGTGGCTCAGTGGTAGAGTGCTTGCCTTGCATATGTGAGGTACTGGGTTCGATCCTCAACACCACATACAAATAAATAACTAAAGATATTGCGTCCATCTACAACTAAAAAAATTTTTTTTAAAAAAAGAATTCTTCCTTTATAATCTCCTGACTTTATTTTCTATTTCTTGTTATGATTGATACAAACAACTCCATGTCCAGTGTTGTAGAAGTAATTGACAACTAGGAGTCAGTGTCAAAACCCTTTTAATAACATTTGAGCAAAGAAGAAGTTTAGAGGGAGTAGCTCTCAGGCCGAGTTTACCTGGAGTTCATGGTTTCATTTGATTTTATCTGTTCTATTGGTGATGGGTATTATCAAAGCTCTGGACCAGATTATTTACATTTCTGCTTAGTAATCTTGCCAAGTAGGTGCTATTCAAATTTTACAAACAAGAATGTGGATAGAGGTGAGAGACTTGCTTTGGGTCCTGTGGCTGGTGAGTGATTATGAGGCTAAGAATCAGATCCAGGTCTTTGTAGCTCCAGAGCTCTTTGCAATATATCACAAAGTCCACTTCAACTAGATTTCCCTTATTCCTGTCATCCTCTTTCCCCGTGACTATGTCCAAGAACAATTAGACCTTTTCCTGGATGAATTCTTAGCCCCCTCTCCTGGGGAATGTGTCAAGTAAGCAGCAACAAAAGATAGCTGATTTTCCCTTTCAGTGTTTTCTGAAGTTGTTTGATAAGTTTGGCTCTCAAATTTCTATCTTTAGTAACTGAATTTTCTGATATTGTAAGTCAGTGTCTGTCTCTGGACAAAATGTGCCATGAGATGTATCCACTGTTAGGATAGCAGCTTGCTTCTTCTTCTCCTTCTCCTCCTCCCTTTCATCCTCCTCCTCCTCCTCCTTTTTTTATATTGGGGACTGAACCAGGAGCACTTTACCACCAAGCTATACCCTAGTCCTTTTTATTTTGTATTTTGAAACAGGGTCTCACTAAGTTGGTGAGGGTCTTGCTAAGTGCTAAGACTGGCCTTGAACTTGTGATCCTCCTGCCTCAGCCTCCAGAGTCTCTGGGATTACAGATCTGCAACACCACACCCTGGCCTTCTGTTTACATTTTAAGAGCCTTTTAAAATTTGCATGGTGGAGGCAAACTGCCACCAGGTGTCATCAAAGGGCCTTGAGCTGGGTGTGGTGGCACAAACTTGCTATTCCAGTGACTTAGGCTTAGGATTGCAAATTGGAGGCCAGTCTCAGCAATTTAGTGAGAACCTGTCTCCGAATAAAAAATAAAAAGGACTAAGGGTGTAGCTTAGTGGTAAAGCTCTCTGGGTTCAATTGCCAGTATCCCCCACCTCAAAACAAATGCAAACTGCAAATCTAACATTCCGTACATCTCATGACACATTTTCCACCTCTGGCTCTTCAGCCTTTTATTAATCTTGTAAACCCCTGAAAATTCCCTTTCTGTAGAATTGGGTTTTTATAACCAAGAATGATGATTGATAGAATGATTGCTGGTAGAGAAAACAACTGTTGGCTTTTTTCTTTTTAATTGATACCTTACTTGTACATATTTATGGGGTACATTGTGATCATACATGTATACATGGCATAATGATAAAATCAGGATAATTAGCACTTTTAAGACATTTGAATTTCTTTTTTTTTTTAAATATTTTTTTAGTTGTAGATGGACACAATGTCTTTATTTTATTGCTTTGTATGTGGTGCTGAGGATCGAACCCAGGGCCTCACTCATGCGAGGCAAGCGCTCTACCGCTGAGCTACAATCCCAGCCCACATTTGAATTTCTTATCATTTATTTGTTTGGATTATTTGAACTTTTCTAGTTCTTTATAAAATATTTAATAGTTTATTTTAAACTATAATTGCCCTATTGTGCTGAAGGACATTAGAACTTATATTCCTTCTACCTAACTCTATTTTGTTATCTATTATCCAACCTTCCCCTTTCCCCTACCCCCGCTCCTTCCCAGTGATCACTATTCTTATTTATTTATTTATTTATGGCTACTAGGGATTGAACTCAGGGGCACTCAACCACTGAGCCAAATCTTCAGCCCTATTTTTTATTTTATTTAGAGACAGGGTCTCACTGAGTTGCTTAGTGCCTTGCCCTTACTGAGGCTGGCTTTCAACTTGCCATCCTCCTGTCTCAGGCTGGGATTACAGGCATGCGCCACTGTGCTGGCTCTAATCACTATTATACTCACTTCTTTGAGATCAAGCTTTTTAGCTTCCACATATGATTGAGAATGTGCAATATTTGTCTATATCTGACTTATTTCATTGTCTTCAAGTTCATCCATTTTGCTATGACAGAATTTCATTCATTTTCATGGCTGAATAAAATTCCAGTTGTGTGTGTGTGTGTGTGTATACACACATGGAATATTATTTTGTATGTATAATATACATTAATATATAATATATGATATATTTGTATATATTTTGTGTATATTTATATAATATATATTATTACATTGTATACATGTATATGTATGCACGTGTGTGTGTGTGTGTATACATATATACATGCATATATTTTCTTTACCATTCATCTCCCAGTGGACACCTCAGTTGATTACATAGCTTGGCTATTGTGAATAGTGTTGAAATGAACATGGGAGGATATAGGCATTTCTTTGATATGCTAATTTAATTTCTTTTGTTCAGAAGTGGTATAGATGGATCATATGGTGGTTCTAATTTTTTTTTTTGTACCAAGGATTGAACTTAGGGGCACCCGACCACTGAGCCACATCTCCAGACCTATTTTGTGTTTTACGTAGAGACAGGGTCTCACTGAGTTGCTTAGAGCCTCGCTAAGTTGCTGAGGCTGGCTTTGAACTGGTGATTCTCCTGTCTCAGCCTCCCAAAGTGCTAGGATTACAAGCGTGAGCCACCGTGCCTGGCTTCTAGATGACTGTTTTTAAAAGACATGAGTGTTGTTTTTTATGAAATGCCTTTTCAGCAGCAATTAAGGTGATTATGGCTTTTCTCTTTTTCTAAAATCAAACCATCCTTGCATGTCAGTGGTGAGACGATACTATTGATAGCTGACATTTGCTAAGCATTTATTGTGCACCAGTTAGTGTTCTTAGTTCTTATGTTAAACTCACCCGTGACCCTATGAGATAGCCACCACTGTGTTATTACCATGCTGTTGTGCATATGAGGAACATGAGATGCTGAAAAGTTCAAAAAAACTTGTCTATGTTACTTAGTCATGTCTTTGGCATGATGTTATTTTGTTTTAATTTTCTTACTCTTGTTTTCAGGAATTTTACATCTATATTCAAAAGTGAAATTGGTGTATAATTTCCTGTTTTTGTGTGCTACCATCCAATCTTAATATGAAGATTATGTTTTTATCAAAACATTAGTCAGAAGTGTTATTTTTTCCTTTTCCATGCTCTACTCTTTTTGATTTTCATTAATTTAGCTGGTGTTGTTTAGTAACAACCATTTACTGAGCACTTACTTGGGTTTGGGACTATGGAAAACCCTTTACATGCATACATTATTATTATTATTATTGTCATTATTATGTACCAGGTATTGAACCTAAGGGTGCTTAAGCACAGAGCCACATCCTTGGCCTTTTTTATTTTTTATTTTGAAACAAACTCTCCCTAAGTTGCTTAAGGCCTCCCTAAGTTGCTGAGGCTGGCTTTGAACTTATTTCTTGTTCCTGCACAGAGGCAGAATCCTCCTGCCTCTGCCTCCTGTGTTACTGGGATTACAGGTATGTACCACCATGCCCGTATACATGCATTATTTATTTCTCACAGTTAAAACATATCTTATTTTTATTTACTAGATTTTTTTGAAAAGGTCATTTGTCCAAGATCAGGTAGCTAAATGGATAGATAAGGCTATGAACCTACCCTTATTTCAGTCAGAGCTTGAGGATACTCCTCTCTCCTTCACTGTCTTCCCTCTACCTCCCTGTAGGGGGAAGTTTCCATTTTATGAAACTTCTGTTTTAGCCTTTTTCTTTGTACTGCTTTTATTTTAGTTTTCTCAGCTTCAATGTTACAAAACCTTTAGTGGAGATTACAAACATGGTATTGTTCATATGCTTAGACCCATGATTTTATTTCATGGATTAAATCTGAAACAGCAAATTACACAAATAGGAAGTCTTTTTTATTTTTTATTTTTATTTTTATTTAAATGCATTTCAAGTCATAGTACATAAACAGAGCTCAGTTTTTCCATTTCTCTGGTTGCAAATCATAAAGAGTCACACTATTTGTGTCTTCATACATGCACCAGGGG
>CM053400.1:29912438-29933786 GCA_028644305.1 Xerus rutilus
TTGCTTTAACCATGTTGAGGTATGTTCCTTCTATCCCTAGTTTCTCTAGTGTTTTGAACATGAAAGGGTGCTGTATTTTGTCGAATGCTTTTTCTGCATCAATTGATAGAATCATGTGGTTCTTGTCTTTAAGTCTATTGATGTGATGGATTACGTGTATTGATTTCCGTATGTTGAACCAACCTTGCATCCCTGAGGAAAAGTCTTTTATGTAAAATAGAATGTGGGGAATATGGAGCTCAGAGTATAGCTTAGCAATAGGGCACTTGCCTAGCATGTACAAGGCCTGGGTTCAATTTGATCCCTAGAATAGGAAAAAAAAGGAAGAAAAAAATAATTTATTGTGCCATTGTTTTTAAAGAAAAATTAGAAATATTTTATGTGTCCATTGGTGAGGAATCAGTTGAAGAAAATACGATTCTTATAAAGATGGTACTAATTATCTATTAACCTATTATTATTACTAAGTACCCTGAAAATTCTTTTTAGGCATTACTTCATGTAATTCTCACAGCCTTGATGGTAGCTGCTATAATCTCCCTTTCGCAGGTAATGGAATGAAAAGATTAGGTAATTTGCCCAAGGTCCCACTGCTAGTACATGATGGAGTTGGGATTTGATTTTGATTTGGTGCTCTGTACTAGAATACCAAGAAGCAAATAAAAATAATGATATATACCCATAGTTTAGGCATGGGAAGATGCCCATAATATACTGAGGGGAAAAGCAGATCATTAAATAGCTGAGATAGGCTGAATCTATATTGATACTATCTACTACATGTTTTACAACAAGCATATACTATTTTTATTATCATAAAACCATATTATTTTATTTTTTTGAAAAATAATATTTAAATCATTAAGTGTCACAAAGGCAGAAATCTTTAATAACAAAGCTGTTGGAACTCTTTTATCTAATCCCAATCTTCCTCAGATAAGGAAAAATAAGATAACTGCATTTCCTGTTCATTCTTTCAGGGTTCTGAGGTCAAAAGTGAGAAAAAAGACAACAGTACAGAACACATGTTAAGATTGTCACTGGATGTGGCAGTTTTGGTTTCTATTTAGTATTATCCAAGAAAAAAACTTGGATATTGAATGAGAAATACCATCCCTGGTACATCAGGGAAAGTCCACCCTTTAAGAGTGGTTAAAAGTTATTTGCAAGAGTCCTGTGCACAGGTGTAATATGTTCTATGTGCGGAAGAAGGTTTTTTTTTTTTGGCACCAAGGATTGAACTCAGGGGTACTCGACCACTGAGCCACATCCCCAGCCCTATTTTTGTGTTTTATGTAGAGACAGGGTCTCACTGAGTTGCTTAGCACCTCGCCATTGCTGAGGCTGGCTTTGAACTTGCAATTCTCCTGTCTTAGTCTCCCAAAGTGCTGGTATTACAAGCGTGAGCCACTGCGCCTGGCTTGGAAGAAGTTTTTACACAGAGCTCGTGCCTTATTAAACACCAGCTGATCTGCACAGGAGAGAAACTCTCATTGCTCAACTGTGGGGAGAATCTCAGTAACAGCTCAAACTTCACTGAACACCAGCAGATCCAGGCTGGATAGAGGTCCTACACATGCCCTCTGGGCTGTCCTTCAGCCAAAGCTCAGCCTCAACAGCCCTGAGTGGACACACATGAGGAACAGCCTTCCAAGTGCTGCTAGTGTGGGGAGAGCTTTGGTCAGAGTTCTAGCCTGAGTGTCTATGAGGACCTTTATACATGTACAGCATGGAGGAGGGAAAAGCCTGTGAGTGTCAGGAGTGTAGGGGCAGCTTCAGCTTCAGCGCCATCTTGCTCCTGCACCAGTGGACACATCCTAGTGAGATGCCCCAGGAGTGACCAGAGGGAGGCCAGAGGTCCATTTACAGCTCCCACACTCCAGTGCACCAGAGGACCCGCACAGGAGGCACACCATATCATTGCTTCCAGGGTGAGAAGAATGGCAGCCACAGTTCATTTCTATGCCTCAAAGAGCCACAGAGGAGAAAGACCAAGGTCAGCTTGTAAGAAATCTTCAGCTGGCGCTCAGTTCTCACCATTCATCAGAGAGCCAGCCCTTGGGGAGAGACCTTGCAAGTGTCCTACCTGTGCAAGGGTTTCAGCAACAGTTCCATTTCATCACTTATTAGAAAACTCTTTCTTGGGAAAAACTATGAATAAGACCCAAATGGAAAAAAAGTCTTTCAACCACTAGTGCTAGTTATGGGGATCCCAATTGTTGTATGGACGCTGTGTTTCTCCCTGGAAGACTATTGGTCCCTTTGAAAATGTATGTCCCAGAATTATAATATTCACCTTTTCCCAAAGGTAGCAGATGTGTTAAGTCTGAGGTTGCTTCCTGGTTGATTCAAGAAGTTGAGAGATTTGGATTTTACTGATTCAGTCTTCAACAGTCATCTTAAATGTATCCCTCTAGGTGCTACATGTCAATCAGCCTTCTTGAATATTTAGCTTTTTATACACACCAAATTGTTTAAGAAATCTTCATTTCATTTATAGTAAGGTAGGGAACATGCCTAGGCTGGTGAAAAACCTGGGTGCTGGCTGTGAGGAAAAGATGAATTTCCCAGCTTGTGTCCTGGGGCCTCTGTCAGGGCAGTGTGATCTCACCAGAGCTGAGGCAGTGGTGGGTGGCTTGTTTCTATTTTCTAGCTGGGCTAGAGGCAGAGGACTCTCTCACTGGTGTTTTCTACAGTGAAATAGGTGGTTTTGTTGGGAGATATAATCTCTGTTTTCCCCTTGTTGGGCCAATGTTCTGCTTTTTCTCAACTACACTTTTATTTCTTCTGAAGTCCAATCTCCTTTGAGATTCTTTTTTTTCACTAGCCTAGATCTCAATGACCTTTCTCTTCTCTACACTTTCAGCACTTTGAATTTGGACTCAAGATGTTAATAATAAAGTTTTATGCATGCTGCTCTAATCCAGCATTTCCCCCAACCATCTTTCATAGAATTCTGGTGTCCCAAGAGATTTTATAGGTTTGCCTATAAAAAGAAAAAAACAAAAACAAAAAAAATGTTGGCTTGTCCAATATGTGTAGGGAGCACCAGATTCAATGACAATTGTCACTGGGCCTCTTTGTCACAGGATTTCTGAGACACCTCTGATGCCTAATGTGAATGGTGAATTCAGGGGAAGGCTTTACTGCTCCATGTTTTTAAAACTTAGATTAAAGAACACCATCCACTCATCCTCCTATGATATCTGAACTGACACTTTCTTAGACATTAAAAAGCATTACATTCCTTTGTGTGTGTTTTTTATCTTTATTTTTTTATGTGGTGCTGAGGATGGAACCCAGTGCCTCACATGTGCTAGGTAAGTGCTCGGCCACTGAGCCACAACCCCAGCCCCGAGAAGCACTACATTGCTTTATACACATACATCTCTGAAAGCAGAGACTATGTTCTTCATTCCTTTTGAGACTCTGGTAGTGCACTGGATAGTTGTGAAAATGTCCAAGTACCCAATGAACATTCATTGATTACTTTCTGTAATTGAAGGTAAATAAGAAGAAAGGAATGAGACATATATTGAAAGACAAATATACCCAAAGCTTTCACCATTTTTGTTACTGATTCTTTATCTTTAATTAAATAAATTGATACTTTTTGGTTTAGATATACTTTTTTTTTTTGTACCAGGAATTAAAGCAAAGGGCACTTAACCACTGAGTCATATCCCAAGCCCTTTTTTTGTATTTTATTTAGAGACAGGGTCTCTCTGAGTTGCTCAGGGCCTTGCTAAGCTGAGGCTGGCTTTGAACTTGCGATCCTCTTGCCTCAGCCTTCCAAGCCACTGGGATTATAGGCATGAGCTACCATGCCCAGCCTTTAGCTGTACATCTTAAAATTACATAAAGCCTTTATCTTTCATTATATTGATCAATCATTACAGAGGAAGAGTCTGGGCATGAATGATCAGACCATTGTAAGAACTTGAAAATTGTACTGATTAAAAATTTTATAGGGTAAGAAATGTGTATATTCTAAAGAGGGTTTTTAAAAAGGTGGAAATAAAACTCTAAGAGTGATATCATTGCATGTATTCAAGTTCATTTTCTACGTATGAATAGAGTAATGAAAAATTTCATAACTGTGGGCCTTCTTTGTCAAAGCTGAGGGAAGTCAAACTGAAATTTTGTTCCATATAATAAAATGTACAATAAAAGGAAATGTTGTATCTTAAATATATATTTGTGCCTGGTCATGGTGACCTATGCCTGTAATCCCAGTGACTCTGGGGGCTGAGACAGGAGGGTCACAAGTTTGAGGCCAGCCTCAGCAATTTAATACATCTTTGACACTGTATATCTTCCTCTGATTTCTATAAGACATAAAATAAATCATATCTCATTCCTTAATGTCTCCAACTCCCTTCAAAAGCAAGTCTTCAAAGCACAATCAAGGGGGTTTTATTGGTACCGATAGTTCTTGCCAATCATTTGAGCTAGTTATTGAGTTACAGAAGAAGTGCCAGGTTCCCAGGCATAGTCTGTATGGAGTAAATTCTTCTCAAAAGCATGTGCCTTATCACACTGCCTCTCATCCTCCTGCTCCAGATCCAGTCATGAGATCCAAATTGAACATAGTCCGATTTCTGTTGTCCTAATGAAAGTTCGGTCTTAGTATAAATATTTGCATATGTCACCATAAATTTAAAGAAGGGTATCTTTCAAAGTGTTGCTTTTCTTTTTATAATGAAAAAATGATTCTGTGTTTACTGGGAATATTCAACTTCTCTTTATAAATATGCCTGAACTAATGAAGAAGGAAAGTAATACATTTATGAGATAAGGAGAAATTCTAGCAGGATTGGGATATTACTTCAAAGTAGTTCAAAAGTATGCTGTCTTCTGTAATAGTGGTCAGGACTTCACAGGAAAGGTGAGCTGATGGAGGGAAGCACTTTCACTGGACTGGATGGTCTGACCTCCCCAGCTCTACCCTCGCAGGTGGACTTTGGGCAGGCCCTTAACCTCCCTTGGGCTGGCATCTCTTTTCTATAAAACCGAGAGGTTGAGCTGCATAAGCTCAAACATCAGTTCCACAAAAATCCAAATGCATGTATTATTCCATGTAAAAGTGTGCTATAGATGGTTTCATACATTGACAAAGCAAATTGATCTCTACTTTTTTTTTTGGTATGGGGGAAAAACTCAGGGGAACTCGACCACTGAGCCACTTCCCCAGCCCTATTTTTTTTAATATTTATTTTTCAGTTGTAGGTGGACAGAATATCTTTATTTTATTTATATGTGGTGCTGAGGATTGAACCCAGTGCCTCACGCATGCTAGACGAGCACACTACCACTGAGCCATAACCCCAGCCCCTCCCCAGCCCTATTTTGTGTTTTATGTAGAGACAGGGTTTCACTGAGTTGCTTAGTGCCTCACCATTGCTGAGGCTGGCTTTGAACTCATGATTCTCCTGTCTCAGCCTCCCTAAGTGCTGGGATTACAGGCATGCGCCACTGCGCCCGGCTAGATCTCTACTTTTTAAAGAAAGCATATTGTTAGGTGCTGTTATCTCTCAAGCAGTATGATTGTATTACACTTAACTCGAGCCCTTTCTAAAATTTTAAATGATAATGTCTAAATCTAGTAAATTCAACCTTAATAGCAGGCTAATTGTTGAAATTTGGGTTTAAAAATAAAATATATGAGCCTCCAATGGTTAATAACTCTGGCTTCATCCTTTTTTCTTCTTTTCTTTTTTTTTGGTACCGGGGATTGAACTCAGGGGTACTTGACCACTGAGCCACATCCTTAGCCCTATTTTGTGTTTTATGTAGAGACAGGGTCTCACTGAGTTGCTTAGTGCCTCACTGCTGCTGAGGCTGCCTTTGAACTCCTCATTCTCCTGTCTCAGCCTCCCTAAGTGCTGGGATTACAGGCATGTGCCACTGCGCCTGGCTTGGCTTCACCCATTTTTAAAATTAGATCTTTTTTGTTGTTGAATTGTGGAAGGTCTTTACATATTCTGGATAGTAACCCCTGATCAGATATGTGAGTTACAAATCTTTTTTTCTTCTTCTGTGGTTGCTTTTTCACTCTGTTGATTGTGTCATTTGAGGCACAGCCATTTACAATTTTGAGGTAGTTCAATTTACCTATTTTTTTCTTTTGTTGCTTGTGCTTTTGGTGCCATATCAAAACCCAGTGTATGCTTCACCCCTGTTTTTTCCTAAAAATTTGATAATTTCAGGTTTTATGTTTAGATCTTTGATCCATTTTGAGTTAATTTCTGTATATGATATAAGGTCTAGCTTTGTTCTTTTGCATGTGGATATCCATTCTCTTAGGACCATTTGTTGGAAGGACTGTCCTTTCCCCATTGCAAGGTCTTGGTATTCTTGTTAAAAGTCACTGGATTACATATGCAGGGGTAGCCTACGTATCTGGTATCTCTGTTCTGTTCCATGGTCTATGTGTTTATGTTTCTACCAGCACCAAATTGTTTTGATAACTAGTTTTGTAGTAGGTTTGAAATCAGGAAGTTTGATACCCTGGATTTTGGTTTTAAAGTGTTTCAATTTAGCTAAGGGTCTCATCCCTGCTTTTTCTTTTCTTTCTTTTGTGGTGCTGGGGATTGAACCCAGGGCCTTGTGCATGCGAGGCAAGCACTCTACCAACTGAGCTATATCCCCAGCCCCAGCCCTGCTTTTTCTCAGGGCCTTAGATGTTCTGTTGTTTCCTCTGCCTGTAATCTTTGGCCTTTCGGATGCCCATGGGTCTTCAGTGCACCTGCCATTGTTTCAGCAGCCTTCGTTCGAATATCCAAGCCATGTCACTGTTCCTGAGTTGGACAGGACAGAAGTCAGTCCCTCGGACAGCAAGCCAGCACACTGCAGACAAGTCCCATTCTCTGCCTTCTGTCTTGAGGGAGGAGTGGAGAATTGAATGATTTTTTCTGACCATGCTATGCTGAGGAAGGGGTAGGCAAAGGCATGCAAAAATGTCATGAAATTTACTATTTTTTTTAGAAAGTATCGCTTTTTTGAGGGGCGGGGTTCGTTTGGTTGCTTCAGATCCCTGATGAGCTTCTAGACCCTCCACCATGCCATTTTCTTCAGGCTGTTGTTTACTTGATGTTTCTGGAGAGAACGAAGGTCTGGAGTTTCTGTTAATCTTATTCATTTCACTGTCAAAAATTCTGAAAGGTTTATCTTTATATATGATCATAATTAGGTCTATGGTCTAATTTGGATTGGATTTTATTATTGACTACCTGGCTTTGAATAATAACTTTATCAGATTTCTTGCTATGTGAGCTTGGAAAATTATTTAATTTTTCTGAGCTTCAGTTTCTTAATCAGTTAGATGAGGGGCAAAATAACTATCTGTTTCATAGAAGAATCACGAACATTACTAATATATATGTAAAGGACTCAGAAGAGTGACTGGAAAAGAGTGCACTTTCAGTAAAGGTTACTTGCTATAAATATTTTATACATGCTCTTGAATTGGGAATCCATTTGTGCTCTGGAAACTCCGAGAACACTGACCTATTTAAGTCTGAGACAAGGCTGAACTTCATCATGTAGCATAACTTGATCTTGATGGCAGGGTGGGAGTACCAAGAATACAAGGCAGTTTGGACAGTAGACTCTTTTGTGCTAAATAAATGTGAGTTTTCTTTCTCCTCAATTTCCTTATTTGTGCTAGTATGCCTGTGTGAATACACAGTGTTTCCCTTGAGTGTTTTTCTTGATCTAATCATTAGCTAGTTTATAGAAACTTCCAGTCTTCCTTGTTTATGTGTTTCCTGGGGGCAAGGCTCAAGTGTTTTGTGTAACATTTCCTAGAACCTAGATGGGCCTTCTGTACTCAGTTCCCTCAAGGATTCTGATAAGAATATGACCTAGTTGCTGGGATTAAATTTTGGAAAGTTTCCCCTTTTCCCTCCGGCTAACAGGTAGACTTTTTTTTTTTTTGGTACTGGAGATTGAACTCAAGTACTGGACTACTGAGCCACATCCCCAACCCTGTTTTTTTTTTTTTTATTTAGAGACAGGGTCTCACTGAGTTGCTTAGTATCTCGCCACTGCTGAGGCTGGCTTTGAACTCACATTTCTCCTGTCTCAGCCTCTCAAAGTGTTGGGATTACAGGCGTGCACCATCGCAGTCGGCACAGCTAGACTTTTGAGTCAGACAGTCCTGGCTGTAAATCTTTCCCCCAATTCTCGTTGTCAAACCTTCAGCAAATGGCTCAACCTGCCACACTTGTGCATCTCCATCTATAAATATGAATAATTCCTCTCTCAGAGCATTAGCGGGTCAAGGACCTGCTGCATTCTTTATACGCATATAATCTCCAGGTGTATTTTGTGCATGGTCTCTAATTCCGCCAGCCATGAAATGATAGTATGTTTTGCTAACTGTCCAGATGCCAAACTGAAGTTTAGAAGAGTTAAATGGCTAATGGGAAAGAGATAGCCTCTTTGGGAACTTGCCTTGGTCCACCCGCATCAACACCTGCTTTCTATGCCTGGGAAATCCACTGCTGTGAGGTTTTGTGGAAGGTGCTGTCTCACTTCCCAATTCAAATGCCAAAGAATGTGGTTGGTTGGTTCCTTGTTCTCCCCGACTCCTGTCAGCCAGGGAGTGGGCACTGACCTAGACTTAGCCAACTGGATGCTTCTATCTGGGACTTTAAACCTGGGGGAAGAGACACAAAGAAGCAGTGGACCCTTAGTTCTGGTAGCAGTGGGAGCACCTTGTGGCCTGCGGTGCTCAGTGGCCACAGTTCCATCTGTCAAGTTGCTCCTACAGCTCAATCTTGGCTATGGCGCAAGCCACATGGTTTACTTTGGCTTTTGCTCACTTCCCAAGACTGGATTTGAACTTTTCTATCAGTGTTGTGAGCTTCTTGATATTCTTCCTTAACTTCCTCTTCAAGTGAAGTGGCTCAGATTTGGTTTCCGTTGTGTATAATTGAGAACCCCACGTGGCAGTTCTGTGTTCCCAGGAAAAGTCCCTGCTCTCTCTGAGCCCCTCACTTTTATTCCATGGACACAGGCCAGCAAGGAGTTGTTTCTGGTAGACCTGCTGCCCAATTCCTTGCCTCTGCTCCTCCCTGACTCATTTCTTCAGGACCCTGTTCTTGGGGATTCATGGTGATTCATGGTGGGCTCTTGCCCAGGCCCCTTCCTCTCTCAGAGCCCATGGCTCTGAGAATCTTAAGGAAGAAATGGCCTTTGTCAAGACACTAAGAGGGCTACTGAATCTAAACAGCCCAGGAGACAGTTTGGAAAGATGCCTCCTCCTCCCTCAAGGAAGCCACGTTCTGAGGTATAGTTTACTTGGCTTATGGTTCACCAGGTACAGTGTGAGCTGGCTTATCCAAGCCCTGGAGTGGCTCAACTGTACTACTTAGCCCGACCCTGAGGTTTAGAAGAGTTGCAATCTGTAGTGCATATCTGCTGCTGTCCCCTTCTCCACTTCTGGTGGCTACTAGGGCTGCCAGCCATGAGACACACTTTCTAGGCCAAGAGGTGGGCCCCTGAATAAGCAGGTAGATAGCCAGAATGGAAACACAGATGAAGACTCTAGAAGAGAGGAGCTCTTTCTTTTCTTTTGTAAGGCAACCTGTAAAAACATAACCCTGGAGTGGCTTTTTAAAAAAAGTTTTATTCTTGGGGCTTCGGTTGTAGCTCAGTGGAAAGCATTTGCCTAGCATGTATGAAGCACTGGGTTCGATTCTCAGCACCACATATAAATAAGCAAAATAAAGGTCCTAAAAAAATATTTAAAAACGTTTTATTTTTAAATTTATTATTTATTATTATTTTTGTTATTCTTTAATTTATTAGATTTATTAATCATCTTCTGTAACAACTTCTGATTATGTTCTTTGCCAGAAGAAAAGCAGAAGAAAGAAGGAAGCTGAATTGGTTTCCTAGGGCTGTGCTATAACAAATTATCACAAAATTGGATGGCTTAAACAATAGAATTTTTTTCCTCACAGTTCTAGGCTAAAAGCTCAAAATCAAGGTGCTGGGAGGGCTGTGTCCTTCCAGGGGACCTGGGGAGAATCTATTCCATGTCTCTCTCCTAGTTTTTGTGGCTGCAGGAAATCCTTGGCATTCTTTGGCTGTCTTCCCCATGAGCTCAAAATTCCCTCTTCTTATCAGGATACCTAATCCTTGGCTAATCCAAGTTGATATCATTTTAACTTGATTACACCAACAAAGATTCTATTTACAAATAAGGTTTCACTCATCAGTTCTGTGTGGACATGAATGTTTGGGACACTCTTCAACCCACTACAGAAGCTACGTGTGGAAATTAGAACCAAGGAGTGGGAAGAGAGGGGATCTAATTGATGTCATTTTAGTCATGAACCCATTTACACTGGGTGAAGCTAGCTTCATCCTAAACTCCCTAAACAAGGGAGCCAAAACATGTCCTTTTTTCTTAAGTTAGTTTGAGTTTGATTTCTGCCACTTGGAACTAAAACTAAGGTCCCAACTAATAGTGGTGAATGGGAAACCAGAAAAGAGCCTTACAGGGTTTTAACAATAGACCAACTTGCAGTAAAAAATAGAAGTTTCTTAGGAAAACTTCCTAGGAAATTCTCTATTCCTTCCCCCATACCAAATGCCAGTCTTAGCACAGGACACTTCGTATCAGTACTTCACTGTGCTGGTCTCCAGGAACCCCAGGGTCTCCCTGGTGGGGATCTTCTCCAGGGAGAGAGTTTATGACTTGATCTACTTTTCCTTTTGTCTACTTGAATGCAAATACCCAGGAGTGGTTCCTGCTCTCCAAGAATTTGAGAAAAAAATGGAGCCAGATTAGGGAGCTGATCTTTGGATGCATGGGGACACAGGGAGGAGTGGAGGGTTGATTCAGTTTAGTAATGCTGCTCATTCTTTGTATTTCTGGTTCTTCACACAGCACCAGATATACAGTAGAGGTTTGATAAAAGTTGACAGGCTGAAGGAAATAGCGTGTGTTCAGTGGCTTTCAAAGAAAATGCACAAAAGCATAAAAGATATGATCTCAGCCCTTGGGGGCTGTCTGTGTAGGTGAAGAGATAATACACCACCATGAAGTGATTTAAATAAGATGTGCAGTCCACGCGGTTGGGATTCTAGAGGGGAAGAGTTGAGGTTCAAAGAAGAGAGATCCCTGGGAGTTGGGGGGCTGTTACAGGAGGATTTGTGGAGAGGGAATAACTGAAGTGGAGGGTGGAAAGACAGGTTGGGTTTTGGAGAGAAGAGTGGGAAAGGAGCTTGACTGAGCTGGGAGTCCTCCCAGGAAGATGTGTGGGCTGGGCAGGTGGAGGTGGGGGATTCTGTTTAGCAATGTGGATGTGAGGCTAGAGAATAAATGTCTATGGGTCAGAAGCTATTCCAGGAGGCTAAGATCCCACTTGTATACATTAAAAAGAGCAGAAAATAATTTCTCCCTCTCCTGTCCAGCTGGACTCCACACTGGGCTAAGACATGGAGCTCTTCTTCAGGCATGCAATGGTGGAGTTTGTGTGTGTTGTGGTTGTGTATGTGTGGTCAGCCTGTAGGTTTAATGTTACTGTGGTTTGGGGGTTTTCTGTACCTTTAGGGATTTCTGGTTGTAGGTGACAGAAATTAGGTATTGTTGGATCTTTTCTTTTTTCCTGTTATTATGCAGCTGGAGACTATTTCCTCAGCCTAAGAGCTGACTTTAGCATTCTCCCTTACCCTCCATATACCCGGACTCTGCTCCTTTCTTTCTGTAGGTCTGGCAGGGGAGAGAAACAGGAAAGGGAGTGATATTTCTTGCCCACTTGCTGGCTGGGTTTTTTGCCTGGCATTATTGGGTTCTCGTGGGCCAGGGGGAGACTGATGGTAACCCTTCTCCTGCATCTCTGCCCCCTCTTCCCACTGCCCAGCCTGCTCCCACAGACTCCCTTAGGGATTGCTCATGGAAAAACTATCCTGGATGTTGGCAAAGGGCTGCTGCAGAGGTGCCTTTCCCTGAGTGGCCTCTTTGTCCACAGCAGCCTGGATGTTCGTGGCAGCCCAAAGGCCTGACTTGATGGCAGTGTCCATCCAGCCATGGGGCAGACAGGTATGTTCCCCTGCAAAGTGGACACAGCCTTCTGGCTGGAAAAGCTGTTGCGAATAGTCTACAAATTGGTAGGGTGTGAACTCAGCAAAGGCACCAATAGTGAGGGGATCCAGAGACCAGTGCTTGACCACGGAGGATGGGCACATGCGCCGCAGCTCCTCTTTGGGTATCTGATGCACTGCCGCCACGTCATCCAGGACGATATCTACCACCTGATCATGTTTCATGGCGGTAAAGAAGAGAGAATCGTCATCCACAGTGTAGGAGGCCAGCAGGACACCCTTGCCGCTGGGGAAGTTGTGGCTGGGGTAGTGGATGTAGCGCGATGGCCGGTCAGTGATGGAAACTCCGCCTCGGATGCCATCCCGTTCCCAGAAGCTCTCATTACAGGCCAAAATCACCTTGGTAGCGCTGGTGTAATGCACTGAGCGCAGGGCATTTGTCTTTTCTGGGGACAGGGGTGGCTGGAAGGCGATGAGGCGTGTGGCCCTGGCAGAGGCTGAGATGATGACATAGTCAGCAGTGAGGTTGCGCAGCTCCGAGGTGGGCCCGCCTTTGCGGTACAAAACCTGGACCTCAGGCCCATCCCTCACCACCGTCTCCACCTTAGACCCCAAGTGGATGGTGCCAGGTTTTAGGCTGGCGCTGAGGGTACTGGGAAGCTGGTCAAATCCCCCGGTGATCTCATAAAAGCTGCAGGGGAGAAGGGAGGGGACAGTGATGGGGGGTAGGTTCCCCCAGGCCCAAGTGCCTCCTTGTCCCCAGTGTTCCTGGTAATAAAAAAAGAGGGAACTCCCTGCACCCTGTAGGGAACACTTCCTATACAGTCCTTAATTAATATGCAGCACTTTGTCATGGAGAAATTGTTGCTTGATTTTGATAGTTTGGAAAATTGACACCCAAAAGTGACTTTCCCAAGATCACATAAGCATTCTAGGACTGGAGCCCATGAAATATTCAGCCACCCTGAAATTCTACTTCTCAGGTGGAAGCCTACAGACTTAGATTTGGAGTCTGACTTCAGCCCTTGCCTAAGCTGTGTGAACTTGGATAAGTTCCCTGGTCTGAGCATCTTCACCCGTAGAATGGCTCTGAATAACACCATCTACTTTATAGGGGATCTTAAGTATTAAATGTAACAGTTCTTGGAAAGTGCTTAGCAGAGTGCCTGGCACATGTAAATACCCAGTAAATCAGTGTTGGGGGAGAGGGAGGATTCTGATCCTGGCCCCAGCTCCACCTTACTCATCACTTTTGGAGAAGATGTTAGCATTCCTCAGGGACTCCAGGAGGGACTTATAGTATCCGGCATTTTCATTCATCACATCTCCGATCATCTGTACTGCTCCTCCACTCAGCATCCCTTTCTTCATCAGGTAAGCCTGTGAGGAGGTACTGTAGTTGGAAATGTGGAGTGGAGGGCCCCGTGTGTAGACCCAGACCAGAAAGGGACTGGACTCCAGCAAGAGGAAGGCTTTGGCAGTGGGAAGAGAGCATCCTGAGCAGCAGATGACAACCCAGGAGGCCAGGCTGAGCACAGAGTCCACCACCCCATCTCCATCCTGGAACTTCTTTGCCACTCTCACCTTGGTGGAGTAAGAATCATAGAAGGACATCAGGTGGCTGCAGTTGAATGTTTCCAGACTTTTTTTGAGCTGCAGAAGGAGAAGAAAGGTACCATCATTAAGTTGGGCCTCTAGGACATCAAGGATACCAGGCTACTGGGGACAAAGAGGTCTGGGGACAGGAGCAGGTGCCTCTGCATTCCTTTAAATTATAGACAGGACTTCTGGGTTCTTTGGATGTCCCTTGAAGAAGGTAGGGACAAGGAGGTGGGGGGGTGGAAGGACCAGGGGAAGGGTAGTTTCAGGAACTTCTGTATGCTGCTCTTTCTCCAAGCATCTCCCCTTCATTTACAGACCTTTTGAAGACTAAAATTTAAGGCAAAGACCTTCACTGCGATGCAGGAGGACTGATTCATTACCAAGGACTGGCTAATCTTGGATTCCCTTGTCTTCCACTTCCACTGATTAAGTAATAGGCCATTGGACTACCCAAGAACGGGAGAAGGAGGAGGCTTAGGTGGGGTTGGGAGTGACACATTCTTAGCAGGTGTTAGAAGGAAGATGGATCCATCACAAGAGCACCAGGTAGGAGTCAGATGACCTGAGTCCATCCATTAACTTGCCAAGTGGCCTTAGGCCAGACCCTCTTCCTTCCAAACCCTAGCTGGGATAAGGCAGTTGGCACCTTGGTGATGGACTCGTGGAAAAGATTCATAGCACTCTTGCCCTTCTCTGTGGGGTTCATGGAATAGCCCAGGATCTCTGGGTTGGCCTTGACTTCCCGGCTGCGATGTCGTTGTCCATTGATGAGGTACCAGGTATTGCCATCATATTGGATGAACTTGTTCAGCTTCAGGCCAAACTTCTTGACATAGGTGTGGATTAGCCTGGAGCAGAGATAGTAATAAATCGGCCTCCATCTTTGTTCTTGCTGACCCCACAATAGAAACCACTTCCAGAAAGAACAGTTTCTTCTTGTAGCCAGGGAGCCCAGACTAACTGGTTCCTCAACTCTAATCTCCGGTTTTTCTTGCTGTGGGCATTAGTTCTTTTCCTTCTATTTTGCCCTGGGGGATATAGGAGATGGGAAGTTCACCCATCCCTGAATTAGGACCCTTAAGGAAATCCCAGTTTATGAGACACGAAGGTAGAGACAGAGGCCTTTTGTTTCAGGCAGTATTTGGAATCGTTTGCTATTCCTAGGTAGTGTGAGGCCATATCCAATGAATCTTAGTTTGGGCTGTTTTCACCTGGTTTGCCTTTGGTAGTTTGGAGAGAAACCTGGGTTTTAATTTACATTAAAGGCAAAAACTAAGTCATGTTTGTGGAAGCATATGAGATACCAGGCCGGGGATCATTTTTGTTTTGGAAACCTCAAGAGTCAGATATAGTTTAAGGGTCAAGCATCTGCTTTTATGCCAGGTCCCTCCTTGATTTTTATGAGGAGCTGTGTTGCTTCTCTTAGGAGAAACTTAGGTGAGTTGCTTAATATTTCAGAGCCCAGATTCTTGATTTGCAAATGGAAATAATAAGAGTTTCAACTCATAGAGCTGTAAGAATCAATGAAATAATGTGAATATAAGGCTTACTGACACAGAGTAAGTGCTTAACAAATGATAGCTATTGCTAATAACCATTATAATTTCACAGCTTAATGTAATATGATTGACATTTAAGAAACTTCCCATATTAAAGCATACAATTTGATGAGTTAATGGTAACTATTATAACTGTTAGTTTGGGATCTTCCACTTCTGTGTGACCCTGGGCTCTGAACCTTGGTCTTTTCTGTTAAGTGGAAGACAAGCATTAATCCTGACTTACAGAGTTGAATTACATGACACAGTGAATCTGAAAGGGCTTTGACATGATAGCAGCAGCCCCTCCCACCTCTCCTTTATCTCTCCTACTTGTCCTTTGCTCCATTTCTCTCCTGGGACTTACCTGTGTGATTTTGGGATTCGCATGGGCCCCAGTTCGTAGTACCAGCCTTCCTCCTTGTTCCTGAATGTGACCACTCGGCCCCCAACATGGTCACTGGCCTCCAAGATAGTTACCTGAGGGTCCAGAGAAGCTGCTGTTATTCCCAGGTACGTTTTGTCTCTTCTCCCCAACCCCTACTCCCACTTCTATAATGCCACACACTCTGGCCTGGAATCGCTAGCATCAGTCCTCAAACGTGCATGGCAGCTTCACTGGGCATTTCCTCCAGAACAGTCCTGAATGATGTAAGTGAACCTGAAGAGCTCCCGGTGGGCAGGGACAGGGCACTTCTTGGCCTTTGCCTGTTAGCAGAGCTCTTTACTTTTGTTTCCACAGAAATGCAAATGAAAGTTAGCAATGATTAAATGTTAAGGGTTCCAGGGACCCAGTGGGTTATGTGCAGTTGCTCTGGACCTCCTCACCTGATGGCCAGCATCCTGCAGGGTCTTGGCTGCTGTCAGGCCCGACATGCCAGCTCCCACTACTACTATGCGCTTGGACAGTGGGGAGGTATGGAGTCCCTCCTGGGCTGTGACAAGGAAGGACTCATAATTTGGATCCTGGAAGCACTTGGCCACGTCCTCATAGTAGGCAAGACAGCTGGAGGTAGCCAGCAGAAGTCCCAGGACCAGAATACCTGGGGGGAGGGAGAGAGCAGTGGGTGTGGCCTTGCTGGGGCCCAAGCTCTGTGGGTCCTGCCTGCCTTTCCCAGGATGATCTTGTCTGCATGATTGAATGCAGAGTGGTCAGGTCAGGACAGTATGTCTGGTGAGCATGTGGCCATAGATAAGTGTGTTAGTGACTGTGTCTATGTAGGTATGGTGTATGTGTGAACTTTAGTGTCGTTAGCTGTGTGATTAATGTGTGATTATGAATGTACTTCCACTAACTGTAGGCTTTTCTTTTTTGGCAGGTGAGAACCCCCTTGATCTCATCTTTGTACTGGTGGGTAACCAAAGTTCCCAGAAGGAAGGGGATCTTCAGGGGCCACTCTCTAAAGAAGGGTGGGAGACCCGGCTGGCTTTTAGTGCAGACCCTTCTCAATGCCAAGAGAACATTCCACTGGAACAACTCAGAAAAGAGGAGACAGGTAACCAAGCACACAGGCCAGCTGGTCTCCAAGCCCCCTCCCTTATTTCCACTCGAGACCAACCTCAATATCCCTAGTCCATTCTCCACCCCTGACAAGTTTCCCCATCTCCCTGAGCTATTGCCATTTCCGTCTCAGTCCCCATGTCCTTCCCTTAAATGGACCCAACCCCAAAACTCATTCTCCAGATCCATTTTCATTCAACTGACTCACTTTCCACACCTCAACCCACCCTCAGCCCCTAGCTGAGCTCCTATTCCTGTCTCAGTCCCCAGTCTCCTTGCCCTTTCACAGCCCCATACTCAGACTTCCCCTCAGACCCTCAAAGCTCCTGGATGCCTCCCTGATCCAGGTCCGCTCCCCATTGCAGTGTCCAGCACTCCTTCCTCGGGTGTTTCTCTCTCAGACCTGGAGGAGGGACCCCACTCACCGCTCATCGTGGCCATGGCCCTACAGCTCAACTGAATCCGCAGCAGCTCTCCCTCTCCTTATGAGGAGCCAGCTCCACTCCAGCAGTAATTGGCCCTTATCCCACCAGCCTGTCCTTGTCTCTATTGGCTGGGCCAAGCAGGGAAGTCCTGCCCTTGAAGCCTGGCCTGTCAGGTAAGATGACCATGGTGACGGATCCCAGCCTCAGCCTCATCTTCTGCATTTCTGCATTCCTCCTGACCAACCTCCCTTCTAGGGAAAGCTCTTTCTTTCAGCTCAGACCCCTGCTCCTGGTGCCAGTGAGGAAGAGCTAGGCATCCCAGAGGTGTTGTGACCACTTCCCACCAAGGGGTGAAGGCTGGGCTAGGCATCCAGTATCTGGGCTCCCAATATAGAACTCCCTCTTCCCACTGCCGTGGTGCCTTCTGCTCTGCTGTGGGCTCGTCCAGGGTGGGGATTCTGACCAGGAGCTCCTGTGGAAGGACCATGCCTTCCTTGCCCCTCTCAGGGGCTCCTCACAGATAGGACAGAGGCCTCTGTTCTGGCCCATTTGTATTGGCAATTGTATTTTGCCCCTTCCTCTGGATCCTCCAGGTCTTCCTTAGGCACAGGTGGGCTTCTCTGGCACCAAAACTCCTTCTAAGGAATAGGGCCAGCTGATCATGCTGCCAAGTCTACCTTTTGTTCTCTGTGCACAGTGCAGGTGGCAGCAGGCTGGTCAGCAAGAGAAGTTGGCAGAGAGCATGCACCAAGTCAGCTGCATGGGGCTGGACAGGGGCCAGAGGGGAGCAGGTAGGGGCACTCAGGAGCAGGGGCCCAAGACTTTGATCCTGGCATTTGAGAGAACTGGATTCATTGCCTGCTTTGTCCTGTTGTGGCTGTGTGCTTTGGGACAAAGGCTTTATATCCATACCTCTCTGAGCCTGGGTCGCTTATCTATAACATGGGGCCAGTAATACCTTTTTCCTGGGGTGTTTTAAGGATGAGCTGAGATGATGTGCATGAAGAGCCTCGCATAGCACTTTGCTCTTGGTAGTTATCTAAGCTGGTTCACTTCTTTCTTGTTGGGTTGAGACCAGGCTGTGTAAAGCCATCTATCATTGAAATGGAGGTGATGTCTCCACCACAGGGCTTCTGGAAGGATCCAGTGGAATCACACATGAGACCTAATGTGTGAACTGCAGGGCTTTGGTCAAGGTTGGGTCCTTTCTCTCTGTCTTTCTTTTGCTGCTTCCTTTTACTTAAAAAAAATTTTTTTTAGACAAGATATCACTAAATTGCTGATGCTGGCCTTGAACTTGTGATCCTCCTGTCTCAGGCTCCCAAGTTAGTGGAATTATAGGTGTGTGTCACTGTGCCCAACTTCGTTTTACTTTTATAATAGCTTTATTGAGATACAATCAACTCACTCATTTAAAGAGCAAAACTCAACATTTTTAGTGTATTTACAGAGTTGTGTAATCATCATCACAGTGAATTTTAGGACATTTTTATCATGTCAAAAAGAAATACGGGAGCCAGGTGTGTGGTGGTGCATGCCTGTAATCCTGGTGACATGGGAGGCTGAGGCAGGAGGATTGCAAGTTCCAGGCCAGCCTCAGCAACTTGGTGAGATGCTACCTCAAAATAAAAAATAAAAGAGGCTGGAGATGTGGCTCAGTGGTTAAGCAACCCTGGGTTCAGTCCCCAGCACCAAAAACATAAACACAAACAAAACAAAACAAAAAGAAATTCTTCCTACCCTACCTCCAGCCCTAGGCTATGGCTAATCTACTTTGTCTTTATGGATCTCCTTATTATGAAATTTTCATATAAATAAAATAGTACAATGTGATATTTTGTAAATGGCTCCATTCACTTAGCACAATGTCTTCAAGGTTAACTGCTATTCTGGCATATATCAGTATGCATTCTTTTTTATGGCTAAATAATACTTCATTTTACGGATACGCCACATGTTGTTTATTCATTAGTTAGTTGATGGTAATTTTTCCTTTTCCAATGTTTTGGGTTTTCTTTGACTATTATGGACAATGCTGATCTGAACACTCCCATAAAAATTTCATATGGACAAAAGCTTTCATATCTCTTGGGTATATAGTTAGGAACAGAATTGAGAGGTTATATAACTCCATATTTAACCTTTTGAAGAACTGGTTTCTAAAGTGTCTGCACCATCTTGCATTCCCACAGCAATGAATGAGAGTTTCAATTTCTCTTCATCTCCACCAACAGTTACTATTATCTGTTGTTTCTATTGTAGCCATCCTTGTGAGTGTAAAAACACACCTCACTGTGATTTTGATTTGCATTTCACTGATGGTGGTTGATGTTGAAGATCTTTTAATATGTTCATTGGCCATTTCTGTGTTTTGTTTGGAGAGAGGGCTATTCAGATCCTTTGTTAAGTTTTTCAACTGCTGATTTCCCTCTCAATTAAGAGTTTAAAAGAGTACTTTAAATGCTACAAGTTCTTTATCAGATATATGTTTTGCAAGTATTGTCTCTTATGAGTTGTATTTTTATTCTTTTTTTTTTTTTTTTTTTTTTTTTTTTTTTGGTGCTGGGGATTGAACTCAGGGGCACTTAACCACTGAGCCACATCCCCAACCTTTTTTATATTTTATTTTGAAACAGAGTTTTGCTAAGTTGCTGAGGCTGGCTTTGAACTTGTGATTCTCCTGCCTCAGTCTCTTGAGCCACTGGGATTACAGTGTGCGCCACTGTGTCCAGCTATATTTTCACTTTTTTTGACGGTATCCTTTTTAGTGAAGATGTTTTAACTTTGAAAAAATACAATTTATCTTTTCTTTTTTCTCTTGCTACTTTTGGGTTAAGATCTAAAAAGTCATCGCCTGATCCAAGGTCATAAAAATTTACTCCTATGCTGTATTTTAAAGACTTTATTTATGTTTTTGATCCATTTTGAAGTAATTTTGTATATGATATGTGGTAGGGGCTCAATTTTATCTTTCTTTTCCAATTTCATCTTTCTTCATGTGGATATCCACTTGTCCCAGAAATGTTTATTGAAAAGGACTCTCCTTTCCCCATTAAAAGGTCATCAATGAGTTGATGATGAATTTTAGGGTTTAAGTCTGGACTGTCAATTTTATCCTATTAAATTGCATGCCAATCCTTATGCCAGTGCCACACTGTTTTGGTTATTATAGCTTTTTTAGTAGGTTTTGAAACTGGGAAGCATATTTCCTCCAACTTCTTTTTCAAAATAGTTTTGCCTATCCTGGGTCCCTTGAACTTCCTCATGAATTTTAGGATTAGTTTTTCAATTTCTGCAAAAGTGGCAGTTAGGATTATGACAGCTTTGTATTGAATCATTTGAGGGTGAATTGACATCTTGACTATATCAAGTCTAATCCATGAACCTTGAGTCGCCAAATTACCATGAAACCTGAACTCTCATCATGAGATGTTCTCTGACTTCAGTGTTCTCTGACTTACCAGGTCATAAAGTTGGCAGGCATTGAAGCTCTAACTCGACCAATGGAAGTGGTGCATACAAGATTGGCCTTTAATGGTCCCTGAAGGCACAAGTAAGTCACATAAAGAAGTGGCCCAAGTGGCCTACTCCTGGTATATTACCCTTCACCTGATCCTGCTGTCTTCTGGGGAATTTCCTATGACAAGCTAATGAAGAACAGAAAACCCAGGTCTTTTCTACAGGTGATTCTACATGTTGTGCAAACACCACATGAAAGTAAACAGCCGGAGCACAGTAGCCCCTTTTATTGAAAACAGTGGTGAAGAGAAACCCATCAATCCATCCTTTTGTTTCAAAGGAGAAAAAACTTAGACATAAGAGTCTAAATTGATTAATGCCCTATAGCCAGTGGGTTGGCCAGATGGTCAGGGACTTGGATGAATATGACTGAAAAATTGATGAGAATGAAGCTGAGGAGAGAGAGGTGGACAGCCATCTTTGAATTGGAAAATAATTGGAAGATATTTATGTTCCATGTGAATGCCCACCAAGGGGTGCCCTTAACCAAAGAGGATTTTAATATTTTTTTTTTTTTTGGTACCAGGGATTGAACTCAGGGGCACTCAACCACTGAGCCACATCCCCAGCCCCATTTTGTGTTTTATGTAGAGACAGGGTCTCACTGAGTTGCTTAGTGCCTCGCCATTGCTGAGGCTGGCTTTGAACTCGCGATTCTCCTGTCTCAGCCTCCCTAAGTGCTGGGATTACAAGCGTGAGCCAC
>CM053400.1:29941995-29970761 GCA_028644305.1 Xerus rutilus
AAAAAAAAATATGTCCCAAAAAAGTCTTTGAAGACACACGGGAGTGGAATGGGCCGGCCTTCTGAGCAGGGCTTTCTCAGGACCCCCATCTCCAGCCAGCCCCTAGGAGCCACTGAATGGGTCCCACCCTCAGAAAGACAGGATGGTCTTGTTAATAATTTCCACTGCCTCCTGGATCTCATCCTCCTTGATCACCAGCGGAGGGGCAAATCTGATGATGTCGCCATGGGTGGGCTTAGCCAGAAGCCCATTATCTCGAAGCCGCAGACACACCTTCTAAGCATCATAATCTTTGGTTTCTCTAATAACAATCGCATTTAACAACCCTTTTCCTCGCACAGCAGTTACAATATCAGAGGGCAGCTTCATGAGTTCGTTTCTCAAGACAGTACCCATCTTATCTGCATTTGCAGCAAGGTTTTCTTCTTCCAAAACCTCAAGGGCTGCAATGGCCACGCGGCAGCCGAGTGGATTGCCACCGTATGTGGAGCCATGCTCCCCCGGTTTAATGGTCAGCATGATTTCATCGTCACACAGCACTGCGGATACAGGGTATAAGCCACCAGAAAGGGCCTTTCCAAGAAGAACCAGGTCAGGCCTGATACTTTCATGATCCACAGCCAGCCACCTACCAGTCCTGGCCAACCCTGTCTGAATCTCATCAGCAATAAACAGGACCTGGTGCCTGGTGCAGAGTTCTCTCACTCCCACTAGGTAACCTGGATCTGGAACAACAACACCAGCTTCACCCTGAATTGGCTCCACCATGAAGGCAGCAACACTGGGATCCTGAAGAGCACGCTCAAGTGCAGGAAGATCATTATATGGGATGATTTCAAAACCTGGCATAAAGGGTCCAAACCCATCATAACTGGTTGGGTCTGTAGAACTGGAGATAGCAGATAATGTTCTACCCCAAAAGTTTCCAGCTGCAAACACAATCTTCGCCTTGTACTTCTGAATGCCCTTCACGGAGTAGCCCCACCGGCGCGCGAGTTTGCAGGCAGTCTCCCCAGCCTCCACTCCTGTATTCATAGGAAGAACTTTGTGATAGTTGAACAGTTTGGTAACATACTCCTCGTATTCACCAAGTACATTATTATAGAAAGCCCGTGATGTTAAGGTCAGTTTGTCCACCTGACTCTTCAGAGCACTCACAATCTTGGGGTGACAGTGCCCTTGGTTGACAGCACTGTAAGCACTCAGGAAGTCAAAATATTTTCTGCCTTCTACATCCCATACGTAAATACCTTTTCCTTTCTCCAGGGCCACAGGTAAAGGGTGGTAATTGTGTGCACCATATTTAGATTCCCGTTCAAAAATGTCATCTGAGGATGGAGGTCCTTGGATTGTCTTTTTAGTTGCAACAGATGTGGCAGAAGCCACTGAAGAGTGAATTCCACGGCGAAGCACAGCAAGGGTCTGCAGATGCGCTAGCTTGGAAAACATGATGCCCTGCACGTAGGAAAATCAGAGACCAACAATTCTTTCTTCCCACGGTTCAGAGTAAAATACAGATTTTCCACTTGAGATCCAAGGATGGTTTTCAGAGGGTCCAATAACTCCTGACGGCGCCTGGGAGGCCGGTGCGCGACACGTGGCAGCTGAGCAGGTCCAGCGCAGGCTGTATTCACTTGTTGATGGATGAAATATTCTATATATGTCTGTTAATTCTAAATATTGATTGAATTATTTAGTTCTAGAGTTTCTTTTATAAATTATTTGTTCTAATCAGTTATACATGACAGTAGAATGCTCTTCAATTCATTGTACACAAATGGAGCCCAATTTTTTACATCTCTGGTTGTACACAAAGTAGGGTCACACCGTTTGTGCAATCATATATCTACTTAGGATAATGATGCTCATCTTATTCCATCATGCTCTCACCTCATTCCCATGCCTCCTTCCTTTTGCTAATCCAAAGTTCCTCTACTCATCCCATGCCCTTCCCCTTCATGGATTAACATCCACTTCTCAGAAAAAACATTTGGCCTTTGGTTTTTTGGAATTGGCTTACTTCACTTAGCATGATATTTGATAACTCCATCCATTTATCTGCAAATGCCATAATTGTATTCTCTTTTATTGCTGAATAATATTCCATTGTGTATATATACCACTGATTCTTTATCCAATTATCTATTGAAGGGCATCTGGGTTGATTCCACAGTTTGGCTATAGTGAATTGTGCTACAATAAATATTGATGTGGCTATGTCACTGTAGTATGTGTTTTAAGTTTTTCAGGTATGGTTTTATTCCAAGTTTTCTAAGGAATCTCCATACTATTTTCCAGATTGGTTGCACCAATTTACAGTCCCATCAGCAGTGTATGAGTGTGCCTTTTCCTCCATATCCTCACCAACACTTACTGTTGTTTGTATTCTTGATAACTGCCATTCTAACTGGCATGAGATGAAATCTTAGAATAGTTTTGATTTGCATTTCTCTAATTACTAGAGATGTAGAACATTTTTTCATATATTTGTTGGTCAATTGTATTTCTTCTTCTAAAAGTGTTCAGCTCCTTAGCCCATTTAGTGATTGGGGTTTTATTGGTGTAAAGTTTTTTGAGTTCTTCATGTATCTTGGAGAATAGTTATCTTTTTGACGTGTGTGGGGCAAAAATTTGCTCTCAAAATGTAGGCTGTCTGTTCACCTCATTGATTGTTTCTTTTGCTAAGAAGCTTCTTAGTTTGAATCCATCCCATTTATTGATTCTTGCTTTTATTTCTTGCACTTTAGGAGTCTTGTTAAGGAAGTTGGGGCCTAATCTCACATGATGATTTGGGCCTGCTTTTTCTTCTATTAAGCATAGTGTTTCTGGTCTAATTCCTAGGTCCTTGATCCACTTTTAGTTTAGTCTTTTGCATGTTGAGAGATAGGGATTTAGTTTCATTTTGCTGCATATGGATTTCTAGTTTTCCCAGCACTACTTGTTGAAGAGGCTATCTTTTCTCCAATGTATGTTTTGAGCACCTTTGTCTAGTATGAGATAATTGTAGTTAACTGGGTTTGTCTTTGTGTCTTCTATTTTGTACCATTGGTCTACATGTCTATTTTGGTGCCAATACTATGCCATTTTTGTTACTATAGCTTTGTAGTATAGATCTATGATGTGATGTCTACTGCTTTGCTCTTTTTGCTGAGGATTGCTTTGGCTGTTCTGGGTCTCTTATTTTTCCAAATGAATTTCATGATTGCTTTTTCTATTTCTATAAGGAATGACATTGAGATTTTAATTGGAATTGCCTTGAATCTTATAGTGCTTTGGGTAATTATGGCCATTTTGACAGTATTGATTCTGCTTATCCAAGAGCATGGGAAATCTTTCCATTTTCTAAGGTCTTCTTCAATTTCTTTCTTCAGTGTTCTGTAGTTTTTATCGTAGAGGTCTTTCACCTCTTTTATTAAATTGATTCCCAAGTATTTCATTTTTTTGAGGCTCTAGTGAATGGGATAATTTTCCTAATTTCTCTTTCAGAGGATTCATCACTGATGCATAGGAATACATTTAATATTGGTATTGCTTTTGTATCCTGCTATTTTGCTGAATTCATTTATTATTTGTAGAAGTTTTCTGGGGGAATTTTTTGATTTTCTTTCTTTCTTTCTTTCTTTTTTGGTACTGGAAATTGAACTCAGAGGTGCTCAACCACTGAGCCACATCTCCAGCCCTATTTTGTGTTTTATTTAGAGACAGGGTCTCATTGAGTTGCTTAGTGCCTCACCATTGCTGAGGCTGGCTTTGAACTCATGATTCTCCTGTCTCAGCCTCCCAAAGTGCTGGGATTACAGGCTTGTGCCACTGCGCCCAGCTAATTTTTTGATTTTCTAAGTATAGAATCATATCGTTGGCAAATGATGATAGTTTGAGTTCTTGTTTTCCTTTCATATCTCTTTAATTTCTTTCATTTGTCTAATGGCTCTAGCTACAGTTTCAAGGACTATGTTGAATAGAAGTGGTGAAAGATGACATCCCTCTCTTGTTCCAGTTTTTAGAGGGAATGCTTCCAATTTTTCTCCATTTAGGATGATGTTGGCCTTGTGTTTAGCATAGATTGTTTTTACAATATTGAGGTATGTTTTTACTGTCCCTAGTTTTTGTAGTGTTTTGATCATGAAAGGGTGCTGTTTTTGTCAAATGCTTTCTCTACATCAATTTATAAAATCATATGATTCTTGTCTTTTTAAGTCTATTGATGTGATGAATTTTGTTTATTGGTTTCCATATGTTGAACCCACCTTGAATTTATGGAATAAACACCACTTGATCATGGTGCACTATTTTTTATATGTGATTTGCCAGGATTTTATTGAGAATTTTTTGCATCTATGTTCATCAGGGATATTGGTCTGAAGTTTTCTTTCCTAGATGTGTCTTTTCCTGGTTTGGGTATCAGGATAATACTAGCCTCGTAGAATAGGTTTGGAAAGGTTTCCCTGTTTTACATTTCATGGAATAATTTGAGGAGTATTGGTATCAATCCTCTTTTGTAGGTCTTGTAGAACTCAGCTGTGAATCCATCTGGTCCTGGGCTTTTTTTAGTTGGTAGGCTTTTCTTTTTAAAAATATTTTTAGCTGTAGATGGACACAATATCTTTATTTGATTTGTTTATTTTTATGTGGTGCTGAGGATCAAACCCAGTGCCTCACATGTGCAAGGCAAGCGCTCTGCCACTGAGCTACTGCCCCAGCCCAGTTGGTAGGCTTTTGATGGCGTCTTCTATTTCCTTGCTTGAAATTGATCTGTTTAAATTGTGTATGTCCTCTTGGTTCAGCTTGGGTAGATTATATGCCTCTAGAAATTTGTCAGTGTCTTTGGGATTTTCTGTTTTAGTGGAATATAAATTTTCAAAATAGTTTCTAATTATCTTCTGTATTTCAATAGTGTCTGTCATGATATTTCCTTTTACATCTCAAATTTTAGTCATTTGAGTTTTCTCTCTCCTTTTCATTGGAGTGGCTAGGGGTTTATCAATTTTATTTATTTTTTCAAAGACCCAATTTTTTGTTTTGTCAATTTTTGAATTGTTGTCTTTGTTTCAATTTCATTGGTTTCAGCCCTTATTTGAATTGTTTCCTGTCTTCTACTACTTTTAGAGTTGGTTTGTTCTTTTTCTGGGGCTTTGAGATATAATGGCAGGTCATTTATTTGTTGACTTTTACTTCTTTTAATATATGAGCTTAATGCAAGGAACTTTCCTTTTAACACAGCCTTCATAGTGTCCCAGAGATTTTGATATGTTGTATCTGAGTTCTCATTTACCTCTTTTTTCTTTTTTCTTTTTTTTTTGTGGTGCTGGGGATTAAACCCAGAACTTTGTGCATGTAAGGCCAATACTCTACCAACTGAACTATATCTCCAGTCCTCTCTTTTATCACTAAGAATTTTTTAATCTTCCCCCTTATGTCTTCTGTTATCCATGCATCATTCAATAGTGTATTGTTTAGTCTCCAGGTCTTGGAGTAGCTTCTATTTTATTTTATCATTGATTTCTAATTTCATTCCATTATGGTCAGATAGAATGCAGGGTAGTATCTCTATTTTTTTGTATTTGCTAAGACTTGCTTTGTGACATAACATATGGTTCATTTTGGAGAAGGATCCATGTATTGCAAAGAAAAAACTGTATTCATTCATTGATGATGGAATATTCTGTATATGTTAATTCTAAATTATTAATTGTTTTATTGAGTTCTATAGTTTTTTTTTTAGTTTTGATTTGGATGATCTGTCCAGTGGTGAGAGAGATGTGTTAAAGTCACCCAGTATTATTATGTTGTAGTCTGTTTGATTCTTGAAATTGAGAAGGGTTTGTTTGGTATACATAGATGCCCCTTTGCTTGGGGCATAGATATTTATAATTATTATGTCTTGCTGATGTATGTTTCCCTCAAGTAGTATGAAATGTCCTTCTTTGTCCCCTTTCACTAACTTTTGTTTGCAGTCCACTTTATTTGGTGTGAGAATGGAAACCCCTGCTTGTTTATGTGGTCCATATGAGGGATATGTTTTTTTCCATACTTTCACCTTCAGTCTGTGGATGTCTTTCCCTATGAGATGAGTCTCTTGAAAGCAGAATATTTTTGGGTCTATTTTTAAAATCCAATCTATCAGTCAGTGTCTTTTAATTGATGAGTTTAGGCCATTAATATTCAGGGTTATTATTGAAATATGATTTGTATTCCTGGTCATTTTGGCTTATTTTTGGTTTTTAACCTGATTTGGTTTCTTATTTGATTGGCCTTACCTTTAGTGTAGTTCCTCCCTTTGAAGATTTTTTTTTTTGGTACTGGGGATTGAATTCAGGGGTACTTGACCCCTGAGCCACATCCCCAGCCCTATTTTGTGTTTTATGTAGAGACAGGATCTCACTGAGTTGCTTAGTGCCTCTCAGTTGCTGAGCCTGGCTTTGAACTCGCAATTATCCTGTCTCAGCCTCCCAAAGTGCTAAGATTATAGGCGTGTGCCACCATGCCCAGCTCCTTTGAAGACTTTTATTGTTGTTATTGATTTCCTCCTTGGAATATTTTGCCAAGAATGTTCTGTAGTGCAGGCTTTCTCACTGTAAATTATTTTTTAAAAAAATATATTTTAGTTATACATGGACACAGTGTCTTTATTTTGTTTATTTATTTTTATATGGTGCTGAGGATCAAACCCAGTGCCTCACACGTGCAAGGCAAGCACTCTGCCACTGAGCCACAACCTCAGCCCCTGTAAATTATTTTAACTTTTGTTTATCATGGAAAGTTTTTATTTCAGCATCAAGTTTGAAGCTTAATTTTGCTGGATATAATATTCTTGGTTGGGGCTGGGGTTGTAGCTCAGTGGTGGAGTGCTTGCCTCGCATGTGTGAGTCACTGGGTCCATCCTCAGCACCACATAAAAATAAATAAATAAAATAAAGACATTGCTTCCATCTACAACTAAAAAAATTTAAAAAATAAATAAGATTCTTGGTTGACATCCATTTTCCTTCAGAGGTTGGTATATGTTGTTTCAGCGTCTCCTGGCTTTGAGGGTCTGGATTGAGAAATCTGCTGAGATTTGAATTGGTCTCCCCCTACATGTAATCTGATTCCTCATTCTTGCAACCTTTAAAATTCTATCCTTGTTCTTTATGCTAGGTATTTCCATTATAACGTGCCTTGGTGTAGATCTGTTGTAATTTTGTACATTTGGTGTCCTGTAAGCCTTTCGTATTTGGTTTTCCAGTTCATTCTTTGTGTTTGGGAATTTTTCTGATATTTTTTCATCAAAGTGATTGTGCATTCCTTTGGTTTGTATCTCTGTGCCTTCCTCTATCCCATTAAATTTTAGATTTGGTCTTTTGATGCTACCCCATAATTCTTGGATGTTCTGTTCATGGTTTCTTACCATCTTCATTGTGTGGTCAAATCTATTTTTTGAGACTGTATATTTTGTCTTCATTTTCTGAGGTTCTGTTTTCCAAGTGATCTAGTCTGTTGGTGATTCTTTCTATTGTGTTTTTTTATTTGGTTTATTGTTTATTGTTTCTCTTTTTCTTGAAGTAATCTTTTGCAACCTGTATTTGCTCTCTCACCTCTTTGTTGGTGTGATCAATGGTTGCCTGTATTTGCTCTCTTATCTCTTTGTTGGAGTGATCAATATTTGCCTGTATTTGTAACTTCGGTCATTCTTTAATTTGCAGATCATTTTAATTATTTATACTCTCAACTCCATCTCTGACATTTCATCTACTGTGCTGTCAATGGATTCTATTATTGTAGTATCTTGGTTTGTTTGGAGCACTTTCCTCCCTTGTTTTTTCATGTTGTCTACGTGTCTTCCTCTCTTGCAGTGCAGATATGAGGTATTGCAGTTTCCACCCTGTTATCTCAAAGTGTCCCTGCAGGTTACCAATACCTCACCTTTAAGGGGGAGATCAATGTTTACAGCACCCAATGCAACCAATATGCAGCCCTAAACCAAATAACTCCTATTTAACCATTTATAGTTTTGTCACTATAAACAGATGATGAGTTTGATTATATTCTATCATATCTCTAGTAGCTTTGCATAAGGTTTTACAGCTTATAATGATGAACAGAAAGAAAATGTGGCAGGGTGTGTGTGTGTATGTGTGTGTGTGTGTTAGGATGTGATGTTTATGATGTGGGGTGTGAGAATATAGAGGTATTAGATTATAGGATGAGTGAAATAGGAATCAAAAAAAGTTGGCTGTTATTAGGGGAAAAAAAAAGAGAGAGAGAGAGGTGACCACATGCAAGTCTCCCTGTTGCCTCTGCAACAGGATGGTGTCTGTTAGTGCACTTAGTAGGGATACCTCTGGTGCAACCAGTCCCACACAGACCTTGATCTTCCAGGTCTTCCAATTATGATCTTCCAGGTCTTAATTGTTGTCTTTTGATTGAAATGGCCACGTCTCTAGTTGGTGTCAGCAGTAATGTCAAGCCTGTAGGTACCTTGATATTGGGATTTTGGGCCCCAGTCAATGTCCTTAAATGGAAGCTTTCCCAATTTCCCATCTGCTGGAGGCAACAGCAGATGGCAGTGGAGGTGCCCCAAGTTGAAGGCAACTGCTTTCAGAGGTGGGACTGGAAGAATAGGCTGTGTGCTGGCAATGGGTGGCTTGCTCAGTGGTGGCATGTGCTGCTGCAACAGACAGCTGTACCTGTCCATTGTCCACTATGTAGATTACCATGTGGGAAGGGCTATGTCAGTGGCTGCAGTGTCCCAAGATGGAGGTGGTTTGGGTGGGGCCTCATGTTGGTGGACAGGGAATCGTAATGTGGTGTTCTTCTATGTGCAGGTACATGTGTTCTTCTCCAGTGTGGTTGCAGGTGTTCCCTAGTTCTGTAGTTTCTTTGTTTAGTTTTTGTTTGGAAGATCTATCTAGTGGTGAGAGAGGTGTGTTAAAGTCACCCAGTATTATTGTTTTGTGGTCTATTTGATTCTTGAAGTTGAGAAGGGTTTATTTGGTATATGTGGATGATCCATTGTTCGAGGCATAGATATTTATGATTGTTATGTCTTGTTGATATATGGTTCCCTTCATCCCTTATGACTCTTTGGTTTGAAGTCCACTTTATCTGATGTGAGGATGGAGACCCCTGCTTATTTACATGGTTCATTTGAGTGATATATTTTTTCGCATCCTTTCACCTTCAGTCTGTGGATGTCTTTTTCTATGAGATGATTCTCTTGAAGACAGAATATTGTTGGGTATTGTTTTAAATCCAATCTGTCAGACTATGTATTTTAATTAATGAGTTTATGCCATTAACATTCAAGGTTATTATTGAAATATGGTTTGTATTCCCAGGCATTTTGGTTTATTTTTGGTTTTTAGCCTGACTTGTTTTCTCTTTGATTAACTTTTCCTTTAGTGTAGTTCCTCTCTTTGCTGATTTTCATTGATGTTTTTTATTTCTTCCTCATGGAATATTTTACCAAGAATGTTCTGTAGTGTAGGGTTTCTTGTTGTAAATTCTTTTAACTTTTGTTAAAAGTTATGGGAGGTTTTTATTTCATCATCAAATCTGAAGCTTAATTTTGCTAGATATAAAATTCTTGGTTGGCATCCATTTTCCTTTAGAGCTTAGTATATGTTGTTCCAGAATCTCCTAGCTTTGAAGGTCTTGGTTGAAAAATCTGCTGAGATTCAAATTGGTTTCCTCTATATGTAATCTGAAACTTTTCTCTTGTGGCTTTTAAAATTTTATCTTTATTCTGCATAGTAGGCATTTTCATTATAATGTGTCTTGATGTGGATCTTGATGTTGTAATTTTGTATATTTGGTATCCTGTAAGCCTCTTGTATTTGATTTTCCAATTCATTCTTCATGTTTGGGAAATTTTATGATATTATTTCATTGAAGAGATTGTGCATTCCTTTAGTTTGTATCTATGTGCCTTCTTCTATTCCAATAATTCTCAGATTTGGTCTTTTGATGCTATCCCATAATTCTTGGATGTTCTGCTCATGGTTTCTTACCATCTTCACTGTGTGGTCAACTTTATTTTCAAGGTTATATATTTTGTCTTCATTGCCTGAGGTTTTGTCTTTCAAGTTTTCTAGTCTGTTGGTGATGCTTTCTATTGAATTTTTAATTTGGTTTACTGTTTCCTTCATTTCAAGGATTTCTGTTTGCTTTTTTTTTTTTTCAGAATCTGTCTCTTTCTTAAAGTACTCTTTTTCTACCTGTATATGCTCTCATATATCATTCTTTGCAGATCATTTTAATTATGTACACTTTGAAGTCCTTCTCTGACATTTCATCTACTGTACTGTCTATGGATTCTATTATTGTAGTGTCTTGTTTTTTGGGGGGCATTTTCTTCCCTTGTTTTTTCATGTTGTTCGTGTGTCTTTCTCTCTAGCAGCGTAGATCTGAGGTATCACAGTTTCTACACTGTAATCTTGTAGTGTCCCTGCAGGTTACCAATACCTTGTCTTTAAGGAGGAGGTCAATATTTACAGCACCCAGTGCAAACAATATGTAGCCTTAAACCAAATAACTCCTATTTAGACAAATACAGTTTTGTTGCAATAAACAGAAATTATGTGTTTGATCAATATCTACAATAAAAAAAGTAGATTTGCATAAGGTCTACAATTGCTAATGGTGAACAAAGAGAGAGTGGGGGTTGGGAGGTGGGGTGTAGGCTGTGGGGTTTATGAGGTAGGAGATGAGGATTTAGAGGTATTATTAGATCATAGGAGGAGTGAAAGAGGAATCAAGAGAAGTAGGCTAGCAGGGATACTTCTGGTGTAATCAAGCCTGCAGGGACCTTGGTGGTAGACTTCCAGGTCCTGGCTGTTGTCTCTAGATGGAAGTGGACCAGGAGAGCCAAGTGTTTGTAGATGTGGGGCTGCAGTTTGGTAGGACTCTGCCTCCATGCATGCACACAACCCATTTATTAATGCTTGATCTTACTTCTTGCACTTTAGGGGTCTGGTTAATGAAGTCAGATCCTAAGCCAACATGGCGAAGATTGGGCCTACTTTCTTCTAGTATGTGCAAGGTCTCTGTTCTAGTGTGTAAGTATTTGATCCAATTTGAGTTGATTTTGGTGCAGGGTGAGAAATAGGGATTTGATTTCATTTTGCTACATATGAATTCCCAGTTTTCCCAGCAACATTTGTTGAAGAGGCTATTTTTTCTCCAATATATATTTTTGGTGTCTTTGTCTAGTATGAGATAACTATATTTATGTGGATTTGTCTATGTTTTCTATTCTGTACCATTGGTCTACATGTCTGTTTTGGTGCCAATAACATGCTGTTTTTGTTACTATTGCTCTGCAGTATAGTTTAAGGTCTGGTATTGTGATGCCTCTTGCTTCACTCTTCTTTCTGAGGATTGCTTTGGCTATTCTGGGTCTCTTATTTTTCCAAATGAATTTCATGATTGCTTTTTCTAGTTCTATAAAGAATTTTGGGCTTTTAATAGAAATTGCTTTAAATCTGTAAAACAGTTTTGGTAGTATGGCCATTTTGACAATGTTAATTCTGCCTATTCAAGAACATGGGAGATCTTTTCCATCTTCTAAGGTCTTCTTCAATTTCTTTCTTTAGTATTCTTTAGTTTTCATTGTGGATATCTTTTACCTCTTTTGTTAGATTGATTCTCCAATTTTTTTTGAGGCTATTGTGAATGGGATAGTTTTCCTAATTTCTCTTTCAGTGGATTCATCACTGATATATAGGAATGTGTTTAATTTATTATTTATAATTTTGATTTATTTTATAATTATAAATCTTGCTGATTTATAATACCCTTAAGCAGTATGAAATGTCCTTCTTTTTGCCTTATGATTAACTTTGGCTTGAAATCCACTTTATCTGATATGAGGATGGAAACCCTTGCTTGTTTACGACATCTGTGTGAGTTTTTGTTCCTCCATCCTTTCAGATTTATCATCATAGAGGCTGGGAAGCTTATCTATAGTATTGTGCTGGGAGAATGAAGGACATTGATTTGCCAAGGTAGCTAAGGAAGGAATAAAGATGTGACTCAAACATGGTTTTATTGACAAGTGTGGGCTCAGGGGTTTGGACAGTAAAAGAGGAATCAGAATGAAGACTTCAGGTTTTGACATATCTACCAAGCTGCTCATATCTCTAAGAAGGCTGGAAAAGGAAATAGGTCACTACCTCTCCCCCTTGGAGGTTGCCTCCTCTTGCTCTGTACCCAAGGGACTCTTCCTTATAAGGTTCTTGTTGACAACATTTGTGGAATTCCATCTTGGCATCCCCCCTGGGGGACAGGGATGGCCCTTCCCCAGTTCTCCCAGAAGAGCCAGCCAAGGAGTCAGTACCATAAAACCTTGACAGCTTGCCCCACTGGGAAGGGACTGAGATAATTGAGCTTCATCTGTATCCTAGAACCCATCCGGGCAAGGTTTTCAGGAGTCACGGTTGGCCTGGCTAGGTACAGAGAGCTGCACTATGGAGAGAAGGTGTGGGGCTCAGCCCCTGCCCTCTCAGAAACCTGGGGATTTTCTGGAGACTCAGCTGCCTGGAATCTTGGCTCCCTGGACTCAGTTGCCCAGAGGCTTTCCTGTTTAATCTCTTTCTCTTAAGAGTAAGGGGCATCATATCAACTCTGTGACGCATTTCTGTGGATGTGTGAGGGGTGAGATGGTCTCTGGGCTTGGGGATGTGGGTGGGATCCTAGGACCCTGTGAGGCTAGAAGTCAGAAGTAGCTGGGCCACCCATCCCCAGGTCCTCTCTGTGCCTCCATCCTAACTCTCCTCTAGCCCCCTTCCCTCATTGCACTGTGTTCTTTCCTCACCACTTCCCATCTCAACCCCCTTTTATTCATTTCTCTTTCCTAGTTCCTCCTTTCCTCTTTATTCATTTAATAAATTTTTACTGATAGTTTCTCCGTGTCAAGCTGTGTTCTAGGTATTAGAAACCAGGAAATGAATTATACAACGTCCTGAGCTAATGGATCTTTGAGTAAGGCTGAGAGACTTAGCCACACAAGGGCATTGATATTCCATTGATTCCCTCTGCCTTTTGATACAACACCATGGCTTCCCACAGTCAAGTATAGGAGCAGCAGGAGGAAATTTGATCTTGAGAAATAGTTTGTACCTATCATTTTGGCCTTTTGTCCTAGAACATTTCTGGTCTTATCTTGTATGGTGACCTTAACCTCCTCCTCTGAATTCCACATAGGTTATAATTCTGTAGTACACTATGATAAATCTTAATAAGTGCAAATTGAAGTGCAGATGGGGAAAATTCACATTCTTTACTTCTTCCATTTAACAGCCTGTTTGCTGGAAGTTGGAAAAGGAATGGTTAAGAGTAGGCTCTGAAGTCAGATGGACTCTATTCAAATCCAGTTCCACCACACCAGCTGTGTGATACGGAAGAAATCACTTGTTCTCTCTATGCCTTAGTTTTATCACCTATAAAATGTAGGTAAAATACTTCTCTCAATGAGTTGTGAGGTTGAGCTAAAGTTAGTGTAACAATGCCAGGCATGTGTAAAATCGCTCATGAACTATTAGCCATAATTATTGTTGAAAAGGAGATTGTGAATTCTCCCACATGTCCATCATTATTATGGCTATTCCATCTCAGTTATCTGGGAATTCAGTTAACAGGAGAGGAAAAAAGTTTTGTCAAGTTGATAAGTCTCAAAATTGATATCAGAACCCTCTAGGATTTTGGGTAGGCAAGAAATCAAGGCTGTATCTAGTCTGGGTTTGGAAGTGGGAGGAGGACAGGTCAGGGAAGGCTTCCTGGATATTGAGAACAGGATCAGACATGCCACAGATTGTTTGTGGGTGACAAGGCTGTAGGTGGGGATCGTCCTCCATGCTGAGGATGTCTGCAGGGGCCTCCAGGTGGGAGAGGAATAGAGACATACAAGATACCAGGAGGACTTTCATGGAAATGTGACTGTGGAAGAAGCTGAGATGGGAGATAGTCGAGTTCTGAAGCTGAAGAAATCTTCAGGCAGCAGTTATTTAGGATTTCTTTTTTCCTGCACTGGGAGTTGAACACAGGGCCTCTACCACTGATCTATGTTCCCAGACCTATTTATTTTTATTTTATTAAATTTTGAGTCAGGGTTTTCCTAACTTGCCCAGGTGGCCTTAAAACTTGTGATCCTCATGCCTCATCCTCCTGAGTCTCTGGGATGACAGGCGTGCACCAAAGCACCTGGCACACGAGGCGTTTTCACTGCAGCCATTCTGATGCGTGTGTAATGGGGTCACACTGTGTCTTTGTCTGTAATTCTTGGCCAAGTCTTATTGAAACTTTTCACTTAATTAAGGGTTACTTTGATAGCCTCATTTCTGAACTGTCTTGTAAAATCTTTTGCCCATTATTTCATTGGGTAGTTTGTTTTCTTGTTGATTTGTAGGAGTTCTTCATACTGAATATAAATCATACTGAATATAAATATAAATTCATACTGAATATAAATCCCTTTTTTTTTTTTGGTGGTGCAGAGGATTGAACCCAGGGCCTTGTGCATGCAAGGCAGGCACTCCACCAACTCAGCTATATCCCCAGCCCCTGAATATAAATCTTTTGAGTGCTTCTCTTTAATCATTCTGGTTTATCACTTTTCTCTCTGTGGCTAGCACTTCTTTGTGTTCTGTTGAAGAAATCTTTGCTTATGCCAAGAGGATAAAGATATTTTCTTGTGTTTGATTCTAAAAGTTTATCTCTTAAATCTACAGTGTGCCTGGAATTGATTTTTGTGTGCAGTGTGAGGTAGGAGTAAACAAACATCTTTTTACTTGTATGAATATCTACACGGTCCAGCAACATTTACAGAAAAGACCATCTTTTTTCCTTACTGCATTGTAAGCTCGACTTTGTCATTTATCAGGCGAGTGTATACGCCGGGGTCTGCTGGAGTGTGTTTTGTTGCACTGATCTGTTTATTTATTCTTGTACCCACTTTGTGCTTGCTTAATTATTATAGCTTTCTAGTAATCCTTGATATCTAGTAATCTCTCCAACTTTGCTTTTGTTTTTCCTTCTTCAAAATTTTTAGATAAATTGTATGACCAGAGTGTCAATTTCTGCAAACAGCCAAAACAAAAGGTCTGGGATTTTGACTGGAATGATACTGAATCTATGTCACCTTGCATCCTTGCATTCAACCCCTGCACATGGCATATCCCTCCACTTACTTAGGTCTTCAATGATTTCTCTAAATAGTGTGTGTATGTGTGTGTGTGTGTATATATATATTTCATTAGATTTATTTCTATTATTTTATTTTAAAAATGTTATTATACATTATTATGGTTTGTGTGCACTTGTGTGTTAATTTGGATTTTTTAAGATTTTGTTACCTACCCAGTCATGTAGTCTGCAGATACTGACAGCTTTATTTCTTCCTTTCCAATCGCTTGGCCTTTTCTTTCTTTGGATTGACTTATTTCACTGGCTAAGACCACCAGGACAATGGTGCAGAGCAGGTAACAGGAAACATGGTTTCACTCCCAATATCAGGGAGTAAGTTGTTAATATTTTGCTATTAGGCATGACACTGATGTAGTATTTTTTTCTTCTTTTATTGGAGATAACTATTATCACCTTAAGAAGTTTTTCTAGTTTGTTAAGAGGTTTATTTCTGGTCATAAGTGATTGTTGAATATTGTTAGTTGCTTTTTCTGCATTATCTGTTGAGATAGTTGTATAATTTTTCTCCTTCTATTATATGGTGAATTATATTATTTGATTATTGAGTGCTAAACCAACTTTGAACTCATGTAAGAAACCTAATCTGAGTGTGATATATCCTTTTCATATTTTGCAGAGATTACTTTGATGATACTTTGTTTAGTAGTTCTGCAATAATGCTCATGAGAGAGATTGATTGGTTAAGTTTTCTTTCTTGTGATATCCTTGTTATTTTATGACATCAAGCTTGTGCTTGTCTCATAGAATGAGCTATTTTCACTTAAAAAAATTTTTGCGGGGGGGAAAGTTTGTTGTGAGTAGCATTTTTCTTTCTCTTAAATATTGGACAAATTCACCACTTAAACTACCAGGGGATTTTCCTTTTTAGAAAAGTTTTATTTATTTATTTTTCTCAAATTTTTATTAGTGCATGATAATTATATATAATAGAGATTTCTAGCTAATTTCATTGTTATCAGAGAATATTCTCCAAGGGATTTCAATGCTTTGTATTTTTTAGAGCTGATATTTATGATGCAGCATATGGTCAAATTTGGTAAAGGTTTCATGAAGCTAATATTTCTTTTGGTTGGTATTCTCATGGCATATTTTTTTCCCTTCAGTCCTCTAGTATGTTTATGTCCTTGTATTAAAGGGTGATTCCTCCCAGTGTGGACGAGGCCCTGGGCTAGTTCCTCAGCACTGGGAAAAAAAGCAGTTCTTTTTTTCTTTTCTTTTCTTTTTAAAATTTATTTATTCTAATTAGGCATACATGACAGCAGAATGCATTTTGATTCATTGTACACAAATGGAGCACAGCTTTTCATTTCTCTGGTTGTACACAATGTAGTAGCACCATATGTGCACTAACACGTGTACCTAAAGTAATGATGTCCATCTTATTCCACCAACTTTTCTGATCCCATGTCCCCTCCCATGTCCTCCCTCCCATTTTACCAAAGTTCCTTCATTCTTCCCATGCCCCTCTCCCATTATGGATCAGCATCCACTTACCAGAGAGCACATTTGGCCTTTGGTTTTTTGGGATTGGCTTACTTCACTTAGCATGATATTCTCCAACTCTATCCATTTACCTGCAAATGCCATAATTTTATTCTCTTTTAATGCTGAGTAATATTGCATTGTGTATATATACCACAGTTTCTTTATCCAGTCATCTACTGAAGGGAATCTAGGTTGGTTCCACAGTTTAGCTGCTGTAAACATTGATGTGGCTGTGTCACTGTAATATGCTGTTTTTAAGTCCTTTGAGTATAGACTGAGGAGAGGGATAGCTGGGTCAAATGGTGGTTCCATTCCAAGTTTTCTAAGGAATCTCCATACTGCTTTCCAGATTGGTTGCACCAATTTGCAGTCCCACCAGCAATGTATGAGTGTACCTTTTCCTTCACATCCTTGCCAACACTTGTTGTTTGTATTCTTGATAACTCCCATTATGACTGGAGTGAGATGAAATCTTAGAGTAGTTTTGATTTGCATTTCTCTAATGGCTAGAGATATTGAACATTTTTTCATATATTTGTCTATTGATTGTATATTTTCTTTTGAGAAGTGTCTGTTGAGTTCCTTAGCCCATTTATTGATGGGGTTGTTTGTTTTTTGGTATTACGTTTTTTGAGTTCTTTATGTGTCCTGGAGATCAGTGCTCTATCTGATGTGTGTGTGGAAAAAATTTGCTCCCATTCTGTAGACTCTCTGTTCACCTCATTGATTGTTTCTTTTGCTGAGAAGAAGCTTTTTAGTTTGAATCCATCCCATTTATTGATTCATTTTTGCTTTCATTTGCTGCATATAGGTTTTTGTTTTCATTTGCTGCATATGGATTTCCAGTTTTCCCAGCACCGCTTGTTGAAGAGGCTATCTTTTCTCCAATGTATGTTTCTGGTGCCTTTGTCTAGTGTGAGATAACTGCATTTATGTGATTTTGTCTCTGTGTCTTCAATTTTGTACATTTTTGTTACGATAGCTTTGTAGTATAGTTTAAGATCTGGTATTGTGATGCCTTCTCCTTCACTTTTTTTGTTAAGGATTGCTTTGGCTATTCTGGGTATCTTATTTTTCCAAATGAATTTCATGATTTATTTTTCTATTTCTATAAGGAATGATATTGGGATTTTAATTGGAATTACCTTGAATCTGTATAGTGCTTTGGGTAGTATGGCCATTTTGACAATATTAATTCTGCCTATCCAAGAGCATGAGAGATCTTTCCATCTTCTAAGGTTTTATTCAATTTCTTCCTTTAGTGTTCTGTAGTTTTCATCATATAGGTCTTTCACCTCTTTTGTTAAATTGATTCCCAAGTATTTTATTTTTTTGAGGCTATTGTGAATGGGGTAGTTTTCTTAATTTCTCTTTCAGAGGATTCATCACTAATGTATAGGAATGCATTTAATTTATTAGTATTTATTTTGTATCCTGCTATTTTGTTGAATTTATTTATTATTTGTAGAAGTTTTCTGGGGAAATTTTTGATTCTCTAAGTATAGAATCATATCGTTGGCAAATAATGATAGTTTGTGTTCTTCTTTTCTTTTTAATTTCTTTCATCTGTCTAATTTCTCTAGCTGGAGTTTCAAGGACTATGTTGAATAGAAGTGGTAAAAGAGGACATCTTTGTCTTGTTCCAGTTTTTAGTGGGAATGCTTCCAATTTTTCTCCATTTAGGATGATGTTTGACTTGGGCTTAGCAAAGATTATTTTTACGATGTTGAGGTATGTTTCTACTATCCCTACTTTTTCTAGTGTTTGGGAAATTTTCTGATATTATTTCATTGAAGTGATTGTGCATTCCTTTGGTTTGTATCTCTTCTATCCCAATAAATCTTAGATTGGTCTTTTGATGCTATCCCATAATTCTTAGATGTTCTATTCATGGTTTCTTACCATCTTCACTGTGTGGTCAAATTTATTTTTTGAGATTGTATATTTTGTCTTCATTTTCTGAGGTTCTGTCTTCCAAGTGATCTAGTCTGTTGGTGATTCTTTCTATTGTATTTTTTGTTTGGTTTATGTTTATTGTTTCTTTTTTTCAGAGTTTCTCTTTCTTGAAGTATATTTTGCTACCTGTATTTGCTCTCTTATCTCTCTGTTGTGATGATCAATGGTTGCTTATATTTGGTCTCTAATCTTTGTTGGAATGATCAATTGTTGCCTGTATTTGCTCTCTAATCTCTTTTTTGGATTGATTGATTATTGCCTGTAATTACTCTCTTATATTATTCTGTGCTTCACAAATCATTTTAATTATGTATGTTCTAAATGCCTTCTGACATTTCATCGACTGTGCTGTCAATGGATTCTTTTATTGTAGCATCTTGATTTGATTGGAGCATTTTCTTCCTTTGTTTTTTCATGTTGTTCATGTGTCTTCCTCTCAAGCAATGCTGATCTGACATATTATAGTGTCTACCCTATAATCTTGTAGTGTCCCTGCAGGTTACCAATACCTCACCTTTGGAGTAACTGGGCCTGCAGGGACCTCACGGATGATCTTCCTTGTCCTGGCTGCTGTCTCTAGACAGAAGTAGGCTGAGACAGATGCTCATTGGTAGATGGGGGCCCCCAGTGCAATTGGTCTCCTCCTTTGTGTGTTGGGCTGGGGTCAGTCTCCTCCTCCTCCTCTTCGCATAGGACCTGGGTTGGTCTCCCTCATTCTTCTTTATAGTTGAATAATATTGCATTGTGAATATATACTACTGTCCCCCAAAACCAAAAGCTGAATGTTCTCTCTGATATGTGGATGCTAATACACAGTAAGTGGTGAGGCAGGAGAGGGAAGAATGGAAGTTCATTGGATTAGACAAAGGGTAATGAAGTGATGGGAATAGGAAAGACAGTGTAATGAATTGGACATAACTTTCCTATGCTCATATATGAATACATGCCAGTGTAACTCCATATCATGTTCAACCACCAGAATGGGAAGTTATATGTCAAAATACACTCTGCTGTTATGTATATATAAAAAGAACAAATTTTTAAAAAATTAAGGAAGTACCTCTCTACTTTCCCTTCCTCTGACTAAAAATGGTGGGGGGAGGGGCAGAAAAGGAAAGAAACAAAGAAATACCTAAGATTCAGATTGATGTGACTTGCTCACATGAATACATGACCTTCCAGTGGACATTGGCCAGAGTTTGCAGAGCAGGGGCCACGGGGTGGAGAGAGCATTTCTGGATGTGTCAGGGCTAGTTTGTAGAAGTGGCTGCCAGGTGAGGCAACAGCGTCCCTAGAGCACGGCCAGGAAAGCAGCTGCTGGAGCTGCCAAGAGTGCAGCTACTGGGTGGGGTGAGTGTGGTCCAAGTGCCTGCCTGGAGTTGGTCCACTGAGGTCGGTTGAGGTGAGTGCTGCTGGTCCTTCCGTTTGCCACTCCACCAGCTCTCAAGCTGAATAAGGATGGAGGACCCAAGCCAACAGCAGAAGTACCTTCCTGCTGCTATTGCAGTTAGTGCCCTCCAGCGCCTGTTATTTCCAGAGCCTCACATTGTGCCAGCTGGCCAAGGAGCAAGGTTTACAGGGTATGAAGAGGAGGGGCTTGCTTCTTCATACCCTGACACGTTCTCCAAGGCATAGAGAAACTTCCTCTTTAAGAGGTCTGGGAGCTGAGACTGACCTTGTGCAAACTGGTTTGTTAGACATGAGTGACCAATGTGTACTTAGGGATGGGGAATGAGAGTGTAAGATTGCATATGAGCATTTTTTGTGTTATTCAGTGTCGTAAGGCATCATTAGTAGCTTCCTATACATTGTCTCTACTCCTAACAAAAGTCACGAGAGGTAAATTTATTAGCCACATCTTATAGGTGAATAGACTGAGGCTCCTAGAGGTTAAGCAACTTGCTCAAGATTACTCAGAAACTGAGCATTAGGGGGTAGAATTAAAATCTTAGATGTTTTCTTCTATAGCTGGCATTCTTGTGAGCTACCATACTTTAGATGACATGTAGATGAATGTGATTTTCTTATAGGCCCCACCATGTGGATGCTTCCTGAGAAAAACCAAAGTTGGGTTTCTGAATTTGTCCTGCTTGGCTTCTCCAGTGACCCCATGTCCAATAGTATCCTTTTTTTTGCCTTCCTTCTCCTCTACCTAAGCTCAGTGCTGGGCAACGGGCTTATCATTACCCTGATCTGCCTGGACACATATCTCCACACTCCCATGTACTTCTTCCTCTGTGTCCTCTCAGTGCTGGATATGAGCTACATTACCACCACTGTGCCCCAGATGTTGGTGCATCTTCTGGCTCACTCTCGGACCATCTCCTTTGCTGGCTGTTGCCTGCAGATGTATATGTTTTGTGCCCTGGGCTTGACTGAGTGCATCTTCTTTGTAGTTATGGCTTATGATCGATATGTGGCCATTTGCTATCCTCTGCGTTATACTATCATCCTCAACTGGAGACTGTGTACACAGTTGGCAGCTGGGACATGGGCCTGTGGTTTCCTCTTCTCTCTAATTCATACCTTCCTCACCATGAGGCTTCCATATTGTGGGCCTAATATGATCAACCACTACTTCTGTGAAGGGCCCTCAGTACGGAACTTGGCTTGCATGGATACCCACCTCATTGAGATGGTGGATCTGATCATCAGTGTCTTCGTGGTTGTCACCCCACTCTCCCTCATTCTGGCTTCTTATATTCGTATTGCCCTGGCCATTCTCAAGATCAAGTCCACCCAAGGCCGCTGCAAGGCTTTTTCTACCTGTGCCTCCCACCTGACTGTGGTCACACTCTTCTATGCTCCAGTAACTTACATCTACACGAGGCCCAATTCCAGCTACGCTCCAGAGCGAGACAAGCAAATCTCACTCTTATACAATGTCTTCACAGCTCTGCTCAACCCTGTGGTCTACAGCTTGAGGAATAAGGACATTAAGGGGGCTTTTCATAAGGTTATGGGACGTGGTAGGGTGGCCAGGTGAACTAGGATCCAGAAAAAGATCAGGGTAGCATGTCCAATGCTGAAGAAAGAGAGAGTATGTATAATACACACAACCCACTTTGTGCATTTGAACAAACATATTACTGGGTTAGTGGAACAAATGTTCATGAAACCAACGTGGCTGTGTTGATTAATTTGCTACCGTGTGGTGCAATAACAAACAGCTCAATAATCTCTGGTTCCGTGTTAGTTGTAGGTTAGTTGTAGCTCTCTGCAGTATCAGATCCACCCTAAAGGAGGAGCCCTTATATGGAACATGCTACTGTAAGACAGAGGGGAAGAAATAATGAACAAAGCCTGTGATGACTGTTAAAGCTTCTCAGAAATGACAGCACACATCCCAAGCAAGTCATGTGATCAAGGCTGATGGCAAAGGGTTAGGAAGTATTTTTCTCTATGGAGAAGTAACAAAGTTACATGGCAGTGGGCAGGCATGCATAGTTCCAGAACTTTGAAGACCAAAGGAAAGGTCTGGAAAAATTTATAGTCATGAAATTTTAATTCTGCAACCCAAGAAGATGCGGCAATGGCTGATGAGAACTGATGATCTCGTTGGAATGAGGTTCTCTCCACAGGTGGCAGACACAGAGGGCCAGGTTCATCATTCCATTCCCATAGAACACCGTGTACCTCAGCACTTGATAAGTTCTCCAGGGCTTGGAGTCAGGGGAGAGGAGGCGGATGCTGTAGACTGAACTATCTCCCCGCTAAATTCATACGGTGAAGCTTTCACACCCCATGGGACTGGATCTGGACTAAGGAAATAATTAAGGTTAAATGAAATCATAAGAGTGGAGCCCTAATCTGATAGGATCTGTGTCCTTATAAGAAGAGATACCAAAGAACTCTTTTTCTTTCTTTCTCTTTCCCTGTCACATGGGGACACAGTGAGAATGTGACCATCAACAAGCCAGGAAGAGAACCCTCACCAGAACTTGACCATACTAGCACGCTGACCTCAGACTTTCAACTTCCAGAAAATAAATTTCTGTTCTTTAAGCCAGCCAATTATGGTGCTTTGTTACAGTAGCCCGAATTAACTAATAACAGAGGGTAACCCCAAGAAAATTAATATTATTTCTACCAGCAGAACAAAATCTTGATATAGGAATCAAGGTCAATTACTAAAAAATGAAGTTGCAGAATTCTGAAGGAAACAAACAGCTTTCTGTGATAGAGAAAATGGAGGACAGAAACCTACCCACCAGGAGTAGACAAATAAGGGCTGGGGATTAAGATTTAGCTGATAACCTCTAGATGAGTAGGCATTGGCCAAGGAAAGAGCCAGAAGGAGGGAATTTCAGGGTAAGCGAGGTTCAGAGGCCTCAAGGAAAGGACTTGAACAGGAGGAAGGTTCGAGTGATCATGACAGAGTGAGCAGGAGAAGAGAGACCAATTTGGGAGTTAGGCAGAGGCCAGGTCCCGAAAGCCCTCGAATGGCACACTTTGTGCTAAATTCAGGGAGAACGTGAGATCCTGGTGGGAGAAGTGGTGCAGTTTTAGGGGTGATAGCTTCCTGTGTGGGCGTGGCTTTAGGAGCCCTGGTGGCAGGAGAGGGAGAAAAAGGAGGGACTGCAGAAGTGTGGATAGGGAACCTCCCTCAGGAGAGCAGCAGAGCATGTGACAGCATCCCCAGGGAGAGTCCTGGGGTGCGTATGGGTGGGGGACATTGATTATGCTGCTGAGTTTCGATGACAAACAGAAGGAGAACTGGGGAAAGGCGGAAGTGGGCGTTCTGCTAATGACGGGAGGAGCAGTGTGATCAATGAGAAATGGCAGTCTGGGGATAAGGAATTGCTAGGGAGTTTCTGTCCATTTCCAGCCTGGGCTACAGGCTTAGAATGCACATCAACCTTGCCACCTCAGGTTTTGGCCACCCTCTCAACATGGAAACCAGAGCTCTACCCCAGCCAGGCACCTGCCTGACTCCCTCAGCAAGTCCCAGCGGGAGTAGCCTGCACGCTGCTCCTTGGTGGACTCATTCAGCAAGCCTTCCCAGGTAGACTGAAGTCTGCAGGGTCACACATAGATGTTATTCTTTCTGTAAGCTCCACATACTGTGAAGATCTTCTATTCTCAGTGGCAGCCAGCATCCAATTGCATGTCCCTACCCCTGCTTGCTACCCCTGGTTAGTTTGTCTGTCAGCACCAGAGCAGCTCCAGCCTGGCTAACCAGCAAATTCCTCTGCAATTCAGTGCTTGAACCATACCTCCTCTAATGAGGTCTGACTCCTCCCAAATTTGTCCTTCTTCAGCCCCTATCTCTTGTCCTTTGGGTACCATTCATTTATAGTTAGTACTTGTTTATGATAACTTTTCCTTATTTAACCTACTGGGCGGTTTCTATCTTCTGATTGGACCCAAAGGGATGCAGTTTATCTAATGTTTCAAAGTGTCATTATCTTTATTTTACTGAAAAACCAGAAACTCAGAAAATAAATGCTCATAGTAGTTAGAGGTCATAAGTCCTATAGCCAGTAAATGAGGGAGCCGGGACTCCAACCCTGTTACCTCTGCTGCATGTCTTACCATTATTACCCAAAATGTTCACGCTAGGGTTCCATCCCATATATTCTTTCACAACTTGAGCTTGGTCTCCTTTTCTTGAAGGTTCTCTATGAAATCCTTTTCCCTAAAATTAAGGCACATTCAAAACTTCTCCACTGAATGTTTCCTTTATCTCTTTACCAAAATCTGAATTTCCCCCAGGTGCAGCATCCTTGATGGCCCTTTTCATAATAACTTAGAACACTTCTGTTCTCAAGTCTAAATTTCCTATATCTCACTTTCTTCCAGCAACTCCCCCAGTTCTCTTCCATCTTTAACTCCCACTGTATCTGTTCTCTGGCTTACTCAAATACCTTTGTCTTGCCATCTCTTCCCAATGTACCAGCTTGATCTAATCTTGATGTAGGCAGGATAGCACATCGACTCCTATATTTCCACTATTCTTTCTCTTATGACTTGGGGGCTTGTTGCATTAACCGGTCTTTCTACATGGTTCCTGCCAGCTCTCTCTCTCATTGCCCCTAGCGTCTCCCTTCAGGCTCTCTTCCTTCTACTTCCCCAAATGTGCTCAGAAAATGCTCTATACCTAGCTGCAAAACACAAAGCCAAATATTAATCTTATACCACTTATAATCATTGTAACTCTTGCCAACACCACAATCGTCATTACTTTCCTTACTGAGTTCAAATCACTTTCACTGACATCTGGTTGTACTGAATCTCTATCACCTTCATCGGAACATCACAGTTTTATTGAAGACTGAAGACTGTTAGCCAATAAAGGTTCAATAATTCTGACCTTAAAGAGGTCAACTATGAATAGTTTTTAAATTTCTTTTGTGTTCAAAGCAAGAGTCTGACAGTGTTTCACCATGGAAGCATTTCCTTGAATGACCTGTGATTTGTGTCCATTGGGTGATCGGAACTTTGAAAAGTCAAAGCCAAGTTTGGAGCAGGAAACGTCTGGGCTAGTTGTAAGGACTATGGGATGTGGGAATGCCAACTAGGATTAGCTAGGAACTTCTGTCTCTTACTTTTTTTCCTCTAGCAATAGAAAATGTGAGGGTAAAATTTGGAAGGGATTCTGTTAAGGTGGGTAGACCCCCTTGAGAAAGTTTCTCTTTTTGAGTTAATCTTCATTGGAGTGTGGCCTGACTTTCTGGAAATGATAGACTGTGTAATCAGTAAAATTTCCTGAGAGTCTATGAGTAACTTGTCTGTGCCTTGTCCAAGGTGCAAGGGACCCTAAGGACCGAAGCCATGGGTGAATGGTTTTGGCATTGGTAAGGGAAACCACCACCATCATGACCACCATGGGTTACCATTCCTCTCAGCAACCTCTTGACTCAAGTACTTCAATAACATTTGATTACACAGTTCAGATTTGAGCAAATGTTTATTAAAAGCTTTAATGTGGAATATTAATGATGATACCTTTGAAGGTGCTGGCTGGTTGTCATCAAGACTTCTTTGTTCTACATCTTGAGAGGCTGTCATAATTTTTTTATGGTTTTGCTCACCAAGTTCATGAGCTTTTGAGGGACAGACTCAAGCTAACTAAATCCACAGCAGACTGAACTGTAAACAAATACCAGCTCTTTCATTTATAATGTTCTCTGTCCCTTCCCCAAGGGCAGAATAGCTATTTACTCTAGGCTGAAATGGTCTCAGATGTCTGCTTGGTAACTGTGGTGTTAGGAAAGGAAAGTAGAATGGAAAGAATTGCCATGTTTATATGGAGCATTCAATGTGTCAAGCACCATTCTAAGAACTTTACCTATCATGACAATCCTATAAGGTGGTAGGTAGTCTGCTATTGTTATCATCATCTCAATTTTCCCTATCAAGATAGGGAAATAGTCTGGCTTTTAAACACTATGATATAATTTGGGTAATGTTTCATCTGTGTACTGAGAGACCCTTCAAAATATCTTCCCCACAGCAATGGCTCGCCTCCCCAGGGACAGGATGAATCATGTATCCTGGGGCCTACACTCCCCTAGACAGCATTGAATGGACAATGACCAATCCCTGAACCCTATTCCGAAGGTTACTTTTCCTTTCTCCTATGACCATGTTTCTTTAGATCTAGTCTTTCTTCTGACTGAGAAAGAAAGTTACTGATCTGGGGTCCTCTGAGTCATCTTGTTCCAGCCATCCTGACTTGACCTAAATAATGATGCTTCATTTGTGCCAGACTCTTTGCTGGCCCCAGAGAAACAGAAAAGAATCAGTCACAGGTTATGCTTTGCAATCTGTCTACAGTTGCATCCCTTGATATTTGAGGATAGCCTAGCATCTAGCGCCATCAGCTGGTCAATACCAGGTACCTACCTCTGCATATCAATTTTCTAACCACCAGTGAACAAGTCTTGCCTGTCTGCTGTTTGGATAGGGTGGAAGGGCCACAGAACATCTTCTTTCAGGTCTGGTTGTAGCTGTATGTGTTCCAGTGGCCTTACTCAAGGACCCTGCCCCAGCCTGTTACTTTGAGGAAAGCCCTCTTCACATCTTTGTTTCTGAGGCTGTAGATGATGGGGTTGAGAAAGGCAGAAATGACATTGTAGAACAGAGCCAGTTTCTTGTCCCGCTCTGGGGAAGCATTGGCCCCAGGGTTCATGTACATAAACATGGCAGGTCCACAGAACATGGTGACCACAGTGATGTGGGATGCACAGGTGGAGAAGGCCTTGATCTGCCCTTGGATGGAACGAATCCTTAGAATAGCAATAAAAATACGGATATACGAGGCCAAAATGAAGGAAAGTGGTATCAGGAGAAGGATGAAGCCCAGGATGAAATCTACTCTGTCATTGAGGGATGTGTCTGCACAGGCCAACTTTAGAACAGCAGGGACCTCACAGAAGAAGTGGTTGATCTCATTGGGGCCACAGTAGGGCAGGCGCATGGTGAAGACAGTATAGACTAGGGAACAGCTGACACCCCATAGTCCACAAAAGATGACCATTGCCCTACATAGCCATGGGCTCATAATAACCTTGTACCTGAGTGGATAGCAGATGGCCACATACCTATCATAGGCCATGACAGAGAACAGCCATCCCTCAGTGATGCCCAGCATCAGAAAGATGTACATCTGGGCCACACACCCAACAAAGGAAATCGTTTTCTTCTGACAGACCAGATGCACCAACATCTGGGGCACAGTGGTGGTGACATAGCTCATGTCCAGCATGGAAAGGACACTGAGGAAAAAGTACATAGGCGTATGGAGGCGGGAGTCCAGGTGGATCAAGGTGACAATGAGTCCATTGCCCACGAGTGTGGAGAGGTAGAGGAAGAGGAAGAGACTGAAGAGGATTACATTAATTCGGGAATCCCTGGAGAAGCCCAGAAGGATAAATTCAGACACAGAGCTGCAGTTGTCCCGGGGAAACTCCTGCATTGTTCTTCAGCTGCAGAAAGAGAAATGGACCTACTAGTCCAGTTTTGAAGGCATATTCAGGTGCCAAGGCCATTCCACTGCTGGAAAGGTCAGTAGTCATTTGATCTTAGTTGGGATTAATGTCAGTTCCGAGACTGAGGTCTACCTGAGATAGGTTAATTTGAGGGAAGGAAGGGAAATTGTCAAATTTAACTTCTATGGCCAAAATCTTTTCTGAAAAAAAACCCAAGATTTCATTTCCTTCTCTTCTACCAGCCCCATAAAGGCCACCTCCTTTTCTTTCCTTCAGGAGCTACCATTATATAGTGCATTGCTTGGGGGCTTTTCTCCCTAGTTCTGGCTGTAGAGTGAGATGATGAAGGTTGAGAACCCTCCTCTACTCCTTGTCTCAAAATACATATTCAGAACTCTTTCTTTTTGGTGCCTCCAACTTTTTTTTTTTTTTTGACTAGAGAGTGAATCTAGAGGCACTCAACCACTGAGCCACATCTCCAGCCCTTTTTTGTATTTTACTTAGAGACAGGGTCTCACTGAGTTTCATAGGACCTCACTAAGTTCCTGAGGCTGGCTTTGAACTCATGATTCTCCTGCCTCAGCCTCCCAAGATACTGGGATTACAGGCACATGCCACCATGCCTGGATTAACTTTTGATCACTATAGAAAAATAGGGGAATCAGAAATGTGGGTGAAGATATGTGGCTCCACAGACATGAGAAGTTCTTAGGAAATTTACATTGGGCTTGTGTTGCTTGATTCTTTTGAGTCTATGGAAGCTTTCTCATATTTTATTTTAGATAGGGTTACTCAGCAATCGTACCTCTTCTTATCCTCACCTAATTCCAAAGGGAAAGGTCTTCCTACTTGACTCTAAAAGTTGATTAGACTAAGGCAGAATAATAGCTGTCTTCTTTGCTTATAGATAGCTTTAGAGACTGGAGATGTAGCTCAATGGTAGAGAACTTGCGTAGGATGCACAAAGCCCTGGGTTCAAGCTGGGTGTGGTGATGCACACTTGTAATCCCAGCACTTTGCGAGGCTGAGACAGGAGAATCATGAGTTCAAAGCCAGCCTCAGCAACAGTGAGGCACTAAGCAACTCAGTGAGACCCTGTCTCTAAATAAAATACAAAATAGGACTGGGGGTGTGGCTCAGTGGTCGAGTGCCCCTGAGTTCAATCTCTGGTGCAAAAAAAAAAAAAAGCAAGCCCTGGGTTCAATCCCCAGT
>CM053400.1:29970861-29999777 GCA_028644305.1 Xerus rutilus
TTCATGGTGCCATAGGAAGTGGAATTTTCTTGTGGAGAAGAATGGGATTTGGAAAAGAATACTTGAGTTCAAGTCTTGATACATTCACTGTGGCCTTGTTCATGTAATTTCATCTTCTTGAACCTCAATTTTCTTCCTTGTGGAATGAACATAGTACCAGGGAGATATCCTGTGAGTGGTGGTAGATTATGCATGAGACAACTAGCACTGTGACTGCCACAGAGAGGGAGCTCAACAATGCCAGCTTCCATCAAATGCTCCTGCTCATGGTGTCATTCACTGAATGGTCATATGCGGGTACAGATGCTGGAAAAACAAGGATAAACAAAGACAAGAACAGGGTACATTCCTAATTCTAAAGAGCTTACAGTCCAGTTGGGAAAATAGAGGAATAAGTGTAGGAATCATTTTCCAGTGTGTTTAGCGCCATGATGGAATAGCGTGCTGTCAGTCATGGCTCTGTGCTAAGCACTAGGGGCGGAATAGTAAAAATCTCTGCTCTCAAAGAGCACACAGTGAAAAGACAGGCAGCAAGCGAGGAGTGCTATGCTGGAGAACAGAACACCTGATATGAATCTTGAAGGATGAGCAGGGATTAGCCAAGCAAAGCATTCAAAGAAGAGTTTATTGCAAACAGATGGAGCAGCAGGTGCCAAAGGCCTGAGGGAGAGTTTTGTGCAACAGGGACATAGGGATGAAGTCTGCACAGGGGTATTAGGAAAGGGAATTCTTGGAAGATGGGCCTGAAAGTTAGAAGGAAACTGGATACAAATGATCTTGTGTACTCTGCTGAGAAGCACAGACTTAATCCTTTAGATTGTGGTGAGCCACTGGTGGGTTTCAAGCAGAGAAATAATTTGTTTGAGCTTAGGTTTTAGAAACATGCTATGTGGGTGGAAGTTAAGAAAAAGCATTGGAAGAAGACCAGTTGAGAGGTCAAGGAAAAAGATACAAGAAAACTAGTGTTCCACACCAGGAAGAGGAGAGAGAATAGAGGGAGGGGTGTGAAATTGAACCAATAGTACGTGGCACCCGGGGCTGTAGAGCGTGAGAAAGGGAGGAAATAAGGTGAGCTTAAGTTTTCAGTATTGGGAACCTAAATTGTCATTACACCATTCAACAACATAGAAGAGAGGTGGAAATAAAGGAGGGAGAGCTGGGGTGGGGGCAGGAAATGGCAGAGAGATATTAGTTCTGTTACAAGCATACAGAGTTTGAAACACATCCTTAAGGATCTGGCGATCAGAGACTGAGATGTGTAGCCTGAGAGTTCAGGAAAGAGATCTAAGTGGAAGATCAAAACCTCTGCAGCACCAGCATTTGGAGGGTAATGAGGGCAGAGAATGGGTGAGAATTCTCAGCGAGAGAGCAGAGGGTCCAAAGATGGAACTTAGGAGCACCAGAGAGGAACACTGGACAGATCAGAAGAGACAGGCTTATAAAGGAACATCCAGGGAGGTAGGAGGGCTTGATGCAGGAAACCAGGGAGCTTGAGTGCCAGTGGTGTCAAACACAAAGAGGAAAGAGGACTGAAAACTGTCAAAAATGAAATAATCTGGAAGTTATTAGTGGCTCAGAGATGAGACATCTCTGTGATGAAGAGTGCGGTGGGTTCTGAGGAGTGAACTGAGCTGTAAAGAGAAGGAGTGAGGTGAGGAGATGTCCAGGTCAGGACATAAGGTGAAGGGATTTTTTTTTGTCCCCAAAGGTAGAAAAGTTCAGAATGTATGTACATTGAGGAGAGAGATGCAATGGGGCGAGGAGATAGATAGAGTGAAAGAGAGAGAGAGAGAGAGAGAGAGAGATGGAGGAAGGCCTCTGAGGAAGCAGGTAGCAATAGGACCAGGGATATCAAATCATGAGTAGGGGCTCCAACAGTCAAAATGGAAGGAGAGAAGGTGAGAATGAGGTGGATACAAATACAGCTAACATTTCCATGATCAGCCAGTCTCATAGGTTCTTCTTGACAATAGCTTGTGTAGACAGTGAGGAAATGAACCAGTGGTTGAAAATCAGATATCCCGTCTCAACTGGATAGAACAAGAGGCTGATGCCAGTAACAACAACATCAACAAAAAGTCACAGCCCAGATGTAAAATGTCCTGTCCCTTCCCTTTACCTCAAAAAGCCAATTGTACCAAGCTCAGATGGGGAAGCAGTTTGTTGGGAAATAACTGAGAATTTAAACTGGATTGGTATAAAGAGACCTCCAAAAAGTCATGAGTCTACATCATTGAGAAGGAATCCTAGCAGATCACAGGATGTAACATCTGTGTCTGCAGCAGCTAGATCACATTTGGAACATTGTTCTCACTCCTGGGCCATATTTTCAGCTGAATGTGGACAAGTTGAAACAGGCTATGGAGAAAGGTCTGGAAACCACATTGTGTGAGGAAGAGTTAAAGCAATAACTAGAAGTTAGGGATGCTTCTACCTATCAGGAAAGTGAGAGACATTTTGAAGCTGAGGACCAACTCTTTGCAAGTCACATGGAGACATAGATGAGTCCTCTCATATGGAGGACAGATGTGTATTGTTCTGGGTGGTCCCCAAAAGGATTTCAGTTTAATTGATCAACTTATATTATTGACCATTCAATAATTTGACCAACTTATATTAGTGGTATTATATATTAGCTATAGTTTGAATCTGGAATGTTTCCCAGAGGCCTAAGTGTTAAAGATTTGGTCCCAAGCCCATGATGCTATTGGAAGGTAGTGAAACCTTTAAGAAGTGAAGCCTAGTGTAAGGAAGTTAGGTCACTGGGAGATGTGCCCTTGAAGAGCATATTAGAACCTGGGCCCTTCCTCTTTCTCTTTTTGCTTCCTGACCACCATTATGTGTAAAGTTCTCCTTCACCATGAACTTGTCATTATGTACTGTGCTGCCATAGGCCCAAAGCTATAGGGTCAAGTAACCATGGACTAAAAATTCTGAAACCATGAGCCAAAATAAACTTTTCCTAATTTTAAGTTGATTGTCTCAGGTGTTTTGTTACAGTGATGGAAAGCTGACTAACATACAGAGGCAGTCCGGAGAGAGTCAACTGTCCTGGAAGGTAGTGAGCTTCTAGATCCCAGGAAAGGTTCAACAAAACTTAACTGACCACATGTCAAGGTTGCATTGTGACCAGTCCCGCACATGGCAGTGCTGGAGGGTCTCTGATACACTGCAGCTGAAAAAGTTGAGGACTTTGCCATCCTTTTCTCCTCTTGCCTTCCGATTTTACCTGGACCGGAGGCCTGGGCTTTTGCTGTAGTCTCTCAATAGGCATCCCACTCCCAGTTTCTGCTACAAACTGACCAGAAAATGATGCAAAATGGAGAAGATTAGGAGAGGAGAATGTGGAAAAGAGGAAGAAATAAAAGGTGTGTGTGTGGGAGGGGGGAGTTCTAACCCCTTTATGATTTCCTTCCAGGAGAAAGAAATGACAGGATGGCAATATCTGGTTTGTTAATTCCTTACCCTTCTCCAGTGTGAGTATCATAGTTCTTCCCATTTCAGCGTCTTCCCCCAGCTCCCTAATTCTCCTGAAGCCTCAAACAGCCCTTTCTGCACTCCTGTAACTAGATATCCTTACTTCTACGTCTCTTACCTGTCCCTTGTCCTGTATCCTCAATCCAAGCATTCCAAACCTCATGGCTGAGATGCAGGAGAGAGTAAATTGCCTTAGCTCCACAATCACAGTCTTCACATCCTTCCACTTTTTCCCCAAAGAACACACCCAAAAGCAAATCGAGAGAAAGTCAAAGCCGTAAGTAGACAATGGTACAGAAGGAAATCAATAAACAGAGTAGTTCAGATGTTGGGGGAAGAGCAGATGCCAGGCCCAAGGGCCAGATGCAAAAGGAAAGGAGGTAGAGGCAGGCAGGCGCCCAGTCAGACAGAGAGAGGGAATCAGGAAGGGTTGGCCCAGGTGTGAGGACTCCATGCCTCAGGAGGACTCCACCTCCACCCCTCCCCTCCTTACCTGGCTCTGTGTGAAGGATGAGACCCAGGAGCCTTCTGGGTCTTCTTAACATTCTGCTCCTGATCCTCAGGGAGGACAAGTCAGGCAGCTTCTTAATGATCCTTCTGGGCCTTGGGATCCTTCAGGCCCCACTGTAGACCTCTGAAGCCCTGAGCACACATTTGGCCCCCTCAGCCTGGCACCAAAGGTCTCTGCTCCAGCCCCCCAACTCTCCTAATCTGGGGTTCCCTGCTCCCCACAGCCTCTCCCTGTTCTGCCTGACAGTGCAGTGGGAACAGATATGTGAACATCCATCGGAATAAGTACATGACTTGAGCAGTGCGGGGGACAAGAGTTGGGCAGGATGTGAGGAAAACCTTCCATGGGTCCTAAAGAATGAGTACAGGTTTCCCATGGGCTGGGGGTCAAGTTTGGGCTCCTGGCTGTTCTCAGCCCCCACAGAGTGCCCCACTCCACCCTCTCTACCATGCTTGGCTGAGTACCAGCCTGCATTGCGTCCTGATATAGTGTGGCCTCAAAAGACCATGACTTCCTGCAGGGAAAGGACTGTGCCCTAAGCAGCTGTGGGATCCTTCCCAGAACCTGATCAAGATGAGGCTAGTGACAAATATCCTACATGGGAGCAAAACCTTTGATAGTTAGCAGACTTGGGATCAAATCCTACCTCTGCCATTTACTCATGGTATAATCCTGGACAAAATGCCAAACTCCCTTTCAGTTTCCTCATGAGCAAAATGGGGCACTGACAGTACAGGGTAGTGATGGGTGTTAAATATGATCGGGCATGAAACAGTAAAATATGCATACTTGGCCTGACTCCCTAGTGTGTGTCCTATGGTGGATCTTTTGCTTGTCCTATAAATGTATGTTTTCATAATTAGATTCAAACTGATGAGGAGCTACAACTTTTCCTGCTCAGACACCCCTTCTACTTCTTTTTTTTTCTTTTTTAAATTTTTAGTTGTAGATGGACACAATACTTTTATTTATTTATGTGGTGCTGAGGATCAAACCCAGTGCCCCACGCATGCGAGGCATGTGCTCTACCACTGAGCCACAATCCCAGCCCCTCCTTCTGCTTCTTAAATGGGTAAGGGCATATGTGTGCCCTTAACTGTGATCAGTCAGAATCAATTCCAAGCATAGATAGGGAGATAGCACTATGGGTGACATAATATGAGAAGTCTGATGTAGAATTTGATTTGAAAATCACCAGAATATTAGGGCATGTGCGGGGCTCTGAATTCAATTGCCATCACTACCAAAAAAGAAAACAAAAACAAAAATAAAAACAACAAAACAAAACAAAACAAAACAAAAAAACAGTTGACTATGAGGTCATGAGAGCTAGCTCCCATGAATGGACTAATGCTGTTCTATGGGGGTGTATTCATTATTGTGGGAGCAGGTTCTTTATGAAAGGATAAGTTTGTTCCCTCTTGCCTCTCTCTGCTCTCTCGCGCTTCTTCCTTCTGCTATGAGATAAGAGCAAGAAGGCCCTCACCAGATATTGGCACCTGATCTTGGATTTCCCAGACTCCAGAACCAGGAGCCAAAAAATATTTGTTTATTATAAATGGCTCTATCTGTGGTATTGTCATAGACACACAAAACAAACAAAATAAGACAGAAAATTAATATCAGAGAAATGGGGCTGTTGCTATAACAAATATTCAAAAATGTGGAAGAAACTTTGGAACTGGCAATGAACAGGGGCTGGAAGAGTGAAGAAGTAGGCTAGATGTGGGCTGTTTTCTTTTTGAATATAAACAATATATTTAATAAGTTAATGCCTTTCAAATTACAGTGCCAGAATATGATGCAGTTGAACATGTTAGTCATGTCTGTAATGAAGACCTGAGCTCATGTTAGACTGAGGGGCCTCACTACTGCTGGTGGTTCCTGGGACTAATGCCAGAGCAGAGCTAGTTATCTGCTCTTCTGCACAGGTAGTACAGAAAATTCCTGAACAGTGAACTTCCCAATCCTACCCCCACCCCACAACACAGGCATATCAGTTTAAGAAAACCTTGACAGCTCACCTACACCTGTACACAATCACTCTTCAGTAGTGCTTGTTATTAAATGAAGATAACATGACCTGGCTAACCCATTCTAAATCCTTAAAACATCAGCAGCAGGTAGTTATATGTATGAGCCAATGTTAATGTAATACAGAAAGTGGAGGTAACTCCATATAGACCTACACAACGAGGGGCTGGCAATTCATATTGCAAGCCTGGTGACTTAAGTCCATATCTGAAATGACCTGCTAAATCAACGGCCTGTACTTGAGATAGACAAGAATTAAGTTAGTGGAAAGAGAATTTGGAACCACAGCATGCAACCCTCCAATATAGAGAATTCTATGCCTGAAAGCTACAGCCAAAGCCAAGGGTCTGCTAGTTGGCCTCATGGTTATTTCTACCCATGAACCAGACCTTGGAAAGTAAGAGTACATGAGGTTCGGTGACATCACAGAAATACAGGCATGAACCACAACTGCCGTTCTCCACTGCCAATCAAAGGCAAGGGGCTTACCATCATCCACTCAGGTTTCTCAGTGCCTTATCTTCTTGTGATCCTTCTATTAAGCTCTCCATCTACATGGTTGCCTCCAATTGCATAGGTTTGCCTTCACAGCAAACCAAAGATGGCTTTATGCCAACAAAGAACATGAAGGTCCTTGGAAACCAGGACCTATGAATCCAACCAATATAAGAAATTCATGGTTTTGAAGGCAGTAGGAAGTTTACTTTACTGTGATTTGTTTTTGTAGAAACTTGATCTCCTGTTAGGTAGACCTCATCATCAGGGGTTACAACTGTCCCAACTTTGGGGCTTATGGGGTCAGAGGTCTCAGTTTAGAGATGGCCAACTCCATTGCTCTGGGTCTGAGATGAGGCAGGACATCATGGTGGAAGAGTGTGGTGGAGAAAAGCAGCTCAGAACATGGAACCAGGAAGGGTGGGGCGAGAACGAGAAAGAGCTTCCCTCACCACAGACAAAATATAAACCCCAAAGGTACACCCCCAGGAACCCACCTCCTCCAGCCATACCCTACCTGCCTACAGTTACCACCCAGTTAGCTCTATCAGCAGATCAATTCACTGATTAGGTTAAAAGTCTCATAACCCAATTATTTTGCCTTTAAATTTTTTTTTCATTTTCTCACACAAGCTTTTGGAGGACACCTCATATCTAAACCATAACGGTCTCTGTCTCTCTCTCTCTGTTTTACATGTATGCGTGTGTGTGTGTGTGTGTGTGTGTGAGAGAGAGAGAGAGAGAGAGAGAGAGATTGATCTTTGTCTTCTCTTGTGATGTCTTCATATAGTATTAAAGGAATATTGACCTTGTAGAATGTATTGGGAAGTCCTACCTTTTTGTTCTTCTTTTTTTAAGCAATTTGAAAGGCTTGATGTTGAGTCTCTACATGTTTGACAAAATTCACCAGTAAAGCCATCTGGTCCAGGATGTTTCTTTTGAGAAATTTATAAATTACTAATGAAATCATTTAACCTGCCACAGGTCTTTGTAGGTTTTCTGTTTCCTTTTTTTTTTTTTTGGTACCAGGGATTGAACTATTGAACTCAGGGGTACTCAACCACTCAGCCACATCCCCAGCTCTACTTTGCGTTTTATTTAGAGACAGGGTCTCATTGAGTTGCTTAGCATCTCACTGTTGCTGAGGCTGGCTTTGAACTCACGATTCTCCTGCCTCAGCCTCCCAAAGTGCTGGGATTACAGGCATGTGCCACCGCACCTGGCTTGTTTCCTTTTGAGTTAATTCTAATAGATTATATCTTTCTAGATATAAGCCCATATTTCATAGGTTATTTAATTTTTTGGCATACGATTGTTTATAGTATTTTCTTTCTTTCTTTCTTTCTTATTTTTTGTAAGTGTCCTCTTTTACTCCAAATTTTAGTAATTTATTTCTTTTCCCTTTTTTCCCCTTAATCAGTCCAGTTAAAGTTTTGTCATTTTGTGAATCTCTTAAAGAAAGCAATTCTTTGTTTCATTTATTTTCTCAAAATTTTTTTCTATTCCCTATTTTATCTTCAAATCTTTATTTCCTTCCTTCTGGTTACTTTCAGTTTAGTTGACTGAGTTGAGATCTTTCTTCTTTTTTTAAAAGATAAGCATTTACAGCGGGGCACGGTGGCGCAAGCCTGTAATACCAGCACTTAGGGAGGCTGAGACAGGAGAATCGCAAGTTCAAAGCCAGCCTCAGCAATGGCAAGGCGCTAAGCAACTCAGTGAGACCCTGTCTCTACATAAAACACAAAATAGGGCTGGGGATGTGGCTCAGTGGTCAAGTGCCCCTGAGTTCAATCTCCAGTACCAAAAAAAAAAATAATAATAAGCATTTACAGCTACAAATTTCTCTCTAAGCATTGCTTTTGCTATATTCCACAAGTTTTTCTTTCCTTTTCTTTTTACAGTACTAAGGATTGAGCCCAGGGGTGTTCTACCACCAAAGCTACTTCCCAAGCCCTTTTATTTCTTACTGGTGACAGGGTGTCCCTAAATTGCCCAGACTGGTGTTAAAATTTGTGATCCTGCCTCAGCTTCCCAAGTTCCTGGGATTACAGGTGTATACCACCACCTGTGGTTTGCATTCCATAAATTGTGTTGGTATCATGCACCATTGCTACACTTATTAATTCTAGGAGTTTTTATGTAGAATCCTTGTGGGTTTGTTTTTGGTTTTGTTTTACATAGACAATTAGGTTATCAGCAAATAGACACAGTTTTATTCTTTCTATTCTTCTCCTTTCTTGCCTTCTTGTACTGTCTAGGACTTCCAGTATTGCTTTGAATAGAAGTGGTGAGAGTAAACCTCCTTGTCTTAGTAATGATTTTAGTGGGAAAGCACTTAATGTTTTGTCATTATGTGTGATGTTAGCTGTAGGTTTTTGTGGATGTCTTTTACTGGAGTGAGGAAGTTTCCGTCTGTTCCCAGTTTTTGCTGAGTTTCCGTGGGTGTTTGTTTTTGTTTTTGCCACAAATGGGAGAAAGGAGAGTCCAAACCATTTGCATTTAAAATACCTTTATGCAAATATATTTGAATACATGATAGCAGATGTTTTATTAAAGGAACTCAAGGCCAAGATGCAGGCTGTACCCTTTAAGATCTCAACCAGCTTGATACTCTTTCTAAGGCTAAAGTGGAGTGCTTCTTTGGTGGTGTTCAGAGTTCATGAGGAAGTAAAAACTTCCACCTTTGCTGAAGTAGTTCTTCACTTCCTGAAGAAGAGACCCATGTGAATGAGTCTAGGGGAAACTAGGGGAAAGCGGGAGAAGAAGGCATTCTAAGTGGAACAGACTATGCAAACACCTAGAAGTCAGGACGCTGAAGTAGAGGTAGGTGACCTGCTGTGAGTTTTTACTGCTCTGAGAGCACTCAGAAGAAAGCCTCTTTAGTTCCAGAAGCTGATCCTTAGAGCCCCTCCCCCAATGGCCCCAGAGCAATTTTCTTAACAAGCCCCCAAGAAACACAATCAGTATGTGTTTCTGACAATTATTTTTCTGTCTTTAGAAAAATCAAAGCTCCTCTTTCCCCCAGGGCTTGCATCCTTCCAGGCTGTGACCTTCAAGCAGTACATCCTGGCACTGGGGACTTTTCCCCTCTTGCAGTTCCACATCTTTTCTTTTTTTTTTTGGGAGGGGGGGTTCCAGGGATTGAACCCAGGGGTGCTCAACTACTGAGCCACACTCCCAAACCTTTTTATTTTTATTTTTTTTTGAGACAAGTTCTCACAAGTTACTTAGGGGACTCGTTAGGTTGCAGAGGCTGGCTTTAAACTTGCGATCCTCCAGCCTTAGCCTCCTGAGCTGCTGAGATTATAGGTGTGTGCCACTGTGCCTGGCTCCACATCATTCTTAGCATTTGCATTTCTTTAATCCTCAAGGAATGCTAAGAATACTCTGGGCTGGAAATTCCCCTTCGTTTATCTTCTGGACAAAGTTGCTAATGAGCAAAGCACACTCTTAGCATTTATTGGTCTTTTGGATTTTCTTAACATTTAGATGATTCTTGGTTTACAGATTAAACTCCTTTCAGAGTAATTAGGCACAGTTGGAATGTTTTACTAATTTTTCTTATCAGAAAAACATGTAAAGAGTACCTGATTTAAAAGATTCATCGTGTGTTACCATTTGCTAAGCAACTTAATATTCGTCTGAAACTGGAGTGATAAAAATTGATTTGCTTTGATAATGCTAGAAATAGTTTGGTTCCTGGTTAATGTGGCAGCTGATGTTGTGATTGTTTATCACGAATTTTAGGGTATGCATGTGTGTGCATGTGTGTGCTCACACACACACATATAAGACATAACTCTGGATATACAGTTAATTGCTACCATAAGCATCCAACCCATACCTCCTGACCTCACAATAAATCTGTTATTAACATTTGAAGTTGACAAACAAAATTACTATTAATACTGCATCTACTTTCTTAAGGTGACTGAGTTGAGATCTTTTTAAAATATAAACATTTATGGCTATAAATTTTCCTATAAGCACTGCTTTTGCTGCATTCCACAAGTTTTTTTTTAATTTTTCTTTTTGCAGCACTGGGGCTTGAACCCAGGGGCTTTCTACTACGAAGTTGCATCCTAAGCCTCATTATTTTTTATTGTGAAGTGGGGTCTCACTAAGTTGCCCAGGCTGGCCTTGAACTTAATGAATATTTTCTAAGATACTTAACTTAGCTTTCAAGGCAATGACTTTAATGGCAGTATATACAACTATTTAAGTTTAAAGTCCTGTTCCTATTTAAGTTCAAAATATTTCTATGATACAGTCAGTCATATGTGGTCCTTATCTCCATTTTATGTATGAGAGGACTGAACTTCAGATGCATGTAGTGGTTTTACCAAGGTCTCAAGAAATTAAGCTAACACTGAGACCCAGGCCTCTTCCTGCTGTCATCGTGGTCTCTCTGGTGGCAGAGAAAATTTAAGGGTAAGTCAGTTGTGAAAACCAAGATACTCTATTTGTAAATACAAGTCTGGACACCTGGAAGCCACAATTGGGGTAGATAAAATGGAAATAGGAGAAGAGTTCATGAAAGTAAAGAAGATCTGAGAGAAGAGTTGGGGAAATTTGAGATCAAGGATGAAGGTGGAGATAAAAAACAATCACTCAACAAACATTTATTGAGAAGTTACTATTGCATTGTGCAATGCCCTTTGGTTAGGCTATAGAATGCTGGTGAGGAAGATCTAAAGCAACTACCAGAACTCTAGACTTGAAGGATTTGACCCTATAGTTGTGACTTAGAATAATAATTCTGAATTTTTTCAACTTTACTCAATAGTATACTATTCATTATCTCTGCTAAGCCTCAAAACTATTGGATATTTTGGAGTTTATGGCATAATATAATAGATAAGAACCTAGGTTATGGAACTGTGCTCTCTAGGTTCAATTCTTAGCTGTGTTATTTTCTAACTTGGTAACATTTGGCAATTTATTTAATCTTCTTGTGTCTCAGTTTTCTATCTGAATAAAGGAAATAATACCTCCTGTTAGAGTTATTATAAGAATTAAAATAGTAATTTCATATAGAACACTTAGACAGTAACTATCATACAGAAAGATAGAATTAGCTGTTGCTACTTAGGCATAATGAATATCATGGAGCTCATTTGACCAATATGGAAATTAAATCCCAGAGAAATTATGTGACTTTTCCAAAGCCCTGGAATGTCCATGATATGTTTAACCCTTGAACACAATTTTCTCTGAGTTCTTTCCTCATGTTTCAATTTTCTTTTTTTAAAAAGTTTATTGGTTCTTTTTAGTTATACATGGCATTAGAATCCACTTCCAAATTAAAGCATAAGTGGTTTTGTTTCTAGATCTCTCCCTCTTCTGGAAAGTCTTTGTTCACCCCATGACTTCAGTGAAATTGTGGACGATGTATGAGAGACCAGAGGCACTGCAGACATTTGTGGCCTATTGCCTACTGAGCGTCCTCACTCGTTCTAAATAACTTGAGGAAAGCCCTCTTCACATCCTTGTTCCGGAGGCTGTAAATAATGGGATTAAGAAAGGCTGAAATGACATTGTAGAACAAGGCCAACTTCTTGTCATCATCTGGGGAGGTGTCAGAGCCAGGCCTCATATACATGATCATGCATGGAATGCAGAACATGGTGACCACAGTGATGTGGGATGCACAGGTGGAGAAGGCCTTGATCCGCCCTTGGGTGGAACGAATCTTTAGAATAGCAGTGAAGATAAGAATATATGAGGCCAGGATGAGGGATAGTGGGATCAGAAGCAAGATGAAACCCAAGATAAAGTCCACTTGGTCATTGAGGGATGTGTCTGCACAGGCCAACTTCAAAACAGCAGGGATTTCACAAAAGAAGTGGTTGATTTCATTAGGGCCACAGTAGGGAAGATTCATTGCAAAGACGGTGTAGACAAGGGCACAGATAAGACCACAAAGAGCAGAGCTGACTGCCAGGAGTATACACAGAGTTTGGCTCATCTGGACCCCATAGTGGAGTGGATGACATATAGCAACATATCTGTCATAGGCCATCGCTGCAAAAATCCAGGTCTCAGTGATGCCTAGGGTCAGGAAAATGTACATCTGGACCACACACCCAGCATAAGAGATGGTCTTATTCTTGCTTATCAGATGGATCAACATCTGGGGCACTGTGGTGGTGGCATAGCTGAGATCCAGTAGAGAGAGGATACTGAGGAAGAAGTACATGGGTGTGTGGAGATGTGCATCTACTCTGATCAGGGTAACAATGAGCCCATTGCCCAACACTGTAAATAAGTAGAGGAAAAGAAAGAGGAAGAAAAGGATCCAATTGTCTCTGGGATTTCTGGAGAAGCCCAAGAGGATAAACTCAGTGACGAAGCTGTGATTTCTTGAGCCTTGATTATGCATGGCCCTCCTTCTGAAGAAAGAAGAGGACATATTCTGGACTGTCTTGGCAATCTCAGAGAATGCTATGTGAGATCCACAGACAACGAGGCTGAAGCCAAAATACCCGCTTTCATACCCAGGAAATGTTCTATCCAATTGCAGTGGTTACAACTGTAAAGAATAAATGGATATGTAAAAATGGCCACAGGATCTGGGTGTGGTGGTACAGGCCTGTCTTCCCAGTGACTAGGGACATTGAGGTGTCACAAGTGTGAGGCCAGCCTGGGCAACTTAGCAAGACCATTTCTTGGAATAAAAGTCAAAAGGACTGAGGACATAGCTCAAGGGTTATTTTTAGAACTACTATTACTACTACTACTACTACTGCTGCTGCCAATATAAAAATGGCTATAGGGACTTGAAACCCAGAGAACACTTCTGTGTCCCTGGCATTTCTTAAAAAGATGAAACACATTTACCTTGGAGTGAAGAAAGTGTCTGTGTGTCTGGAAACATTTCTTAACCAGTAAGGAGTCTTCCACAGCTGTGCTGCTCACAGGAGTCAAGTGGTGGGCGGGGATGGATCCTCTCTTTGGTCTGGACTCAGTCCTCCACTCTAGGTTGGGAGCCTGGATAACAGAATACATTACCAACCATTCCTTTTCTCTTTATCCTTTTGATGATTCCTAAATGGCTACCAAAGAATACTATCAGACTGATGTAATCAAATGTTAAACTATATTGCTTAATATTGAAAATTAATGTCCATCATAAACATACTGCTTTGTGAATTGGTGTGTTGCTATGAAATGACATGGTATGATGTAATGAGCTCTGAAAAAGAATCTTATAGTATAAAAAAAGAAGGAACACCAATGCTATCGCCTAGATATGTCATCTTTTATAGACCCCCAAAGGTGGAAATGTTCATTTATAAAATGGCACTGTATAAAATATTTTAATAAATGTGACCCCATTATATTGTCACCATAATCCACTGAACTCAGCACTATTATTTTTCTTTTCATAAAATCAGGCATCTAAAGTTGAAAACCTGTGCTACAGCTCAGACTCAAATTCTAAGTCCCATGTTCTTACCACTACATTAAACTAGAAATTGTCTCTCACACTATCAAATTTCAAGAAGGGTTTAGCAAGGCACCCAATTGCTGCAGCCCAAAACCCTCAAGACACTGCTTGACAAAGTTCTAGTGCCTGCAAAGGGATCAGGGTGAAGAGATGCACTCCTCAATATATTTCTTGTTGGGATGCCCCTTCTTAGTTTGACAGAATTAATTGTGCTTGCTTGTGTCACCATTCCAATTCCTGGAAAGACAGGATCAGTCAACCCTGGTCCCCTAACCCATATAATTAAGGAGAGGCATTTGACCACCCAGGAGAATAAACAAGAAAATCCCCATCAGGATAGTACTACTGATATGATGTTTCTTGGAAGTAATTCTAAAAATTCCCCTGATGATAGTTTCACTTTAGATATGTTATCCAGAACATTTGGGCCCATAGTTTCCCTGATTACATTTGGAAGTACTCTCAGGCCTGGCTGCAGAAGGCTGCTTTGGCAACTTCAATAAAGTGAGCTATGGGAAACTGTGGCTCCAACTAGTCCTATGCCTAAAGCTCAAAAGCTGGTCAGGCCTTCTCGCAGGCCCTGACCAAAATGGATCCCCCCTAGAGTAAAATCCAGTCTTTATGTGATATTTGACATGGGTAAAGGCAGAAGATGGCAGATGCCCAGGTATAAACAAAATCTAATTTAGTACTGGACCCTCCCCTGCCATATACAGGAGCCTACATTAGTGGAGAAAGAATGGTTTGGATTAATGGAAAACATGTTAATTATAGTTCTTTGTCTACATGGGAAAGAATTAAGAGGCTAAGGCCTCGATACCTGCCAAGAGAAATTGAACTCAAATTATGTAGACAATGGTTGCTACAAAATAGGGCTCGGGGCAGGTTCAGGGAATGGTATTTTAATGACATATGTAATAGTTAACTTAACCTATACAGCTTTTAGGCAATTCTAGCTTAAAATAATAAGATATTAGCAGAAACCACTAACTACACGTGCGCCAACAGCTATGCTAAAATATCACCCCATGTTTTTAGGTATAGTTACCACAATGGTCTATTAGTCTTATGCTACCCTCATAGTTAAATATATTTTTGTTAATCTCACCTTGTTTATTGGGGACACAATAGGAAGTTTAGTAACCTCTAGTTTGATATTAATCTTCAAAAACTCCTCTCTCAGTGGGGGAGGGGCACGGAACTGAGGGCACAGTGGGAAGAAAATGTGTCATTCATCCAGCTGGCCACCACTGGGCAAAATGCTATGAGGAAGAGGAGGCACTGCTTGGTGAAGCACCTTGGATGGAGGTGTCAGCCAATTGCTACTGAACTCTTCTTGGAGTAGTCATTGATCTCTCGTAAGCTTTACCCAATAAATCATTTTTCTCCCATGCTATCTCCAGGCACTTTCTTTGGGTTTCCTGCAACCTACCCCATTGTTCTGACACAGCTAGGCTACAGACATAATAGCAAATTATACTTAACATTTACTAAAATCAAACTTCCAAGCCAGGTGCGGTGGCGCAAGCCTGTAATCCCAGCACTTAGGGAGGCTGAGACAGGAGAATCGTGAGTCCAAAGCCAGCCTCAGCAATGGCGAGGCACTAAGCAACTCAGTGAGACCCTGTCTCTACATAAAACACAAAATAGGGCTGGGGATGTGGCTCAGTGGTCAAGTACCCCTGAGTTCAATCCCTGGTACAAAAAAAAAACAAAAAACCTTCCAATCTTCTATAAATTTGCTCCTCCCACAGTCTTCCTTAGATCAGTTAATGGCAATTTCATCCACTGAGGTGACTAAAGTAAAAAAAATAAAAAGAAGCTCAGAGTCTTTCAGACTTTTTTTTTCTTGCTCACACACCCTAAATGGAACACATCAGCAAATATTTTTGATTTTATTTCCATGATAAATACCAGAAAAGATCATTTCTCACCATCTCCATCATTGCTACAATCCAAATCATCATCTTCTCTTGCAAGGAATATGGCAAGATCCTCTCAATAGTCCCATGGTCTCCTTCCTCTTCTCCCACAGTCTTTTTTTAGCACAGTTACTAGAGTGATTTTGTTACAATGTAGCCCAGCTCATGTAAATTCTCTTTATCAAAACCTTCAAGGGCCTTCTTGCATCATTCAAAGGAAAAGCCAAAGACCTGATAGGACATCAAGGTCCCTTATCACCCACCTGTCCTTATCTCCTACCTCTCTCCTCTCTATCTGTTCCAGCACACACCCTTTGCTCTTCTTCACTGAAGACATGCTCCTATTTAAGAAGGTTTCCAACCTCCTGTTCTCATGGCTGCAAATTCTGTCTGTGAATTTCTTTATAGTTCATGCCCCCTCCTTCTTCAAGTATTTGCTCAAATGTCATCTTCTCAGGGAAGACTGGGAAGTCATTGCTCATTATCCTGTTTAAAATAAAAAAGGAAATATCTCCTGTTGCAGTAGCATCTTGTAATGTGTGTGTGTGTGTGTGTGTGTGTGTGTGTGTGTATATATATATATATATATATATGTAAAATTTTCAGTTTCCCACCCAAGAATGCAGGAAGATTGTAGAGCAGTGTATGGTATACAATAGGCACTTATCAATATTAGATAAATTGGTTGAGTCTGAACTGAGTGCCAGGGATGGGATAGTGATTACTTATGGTGGAGCTCTCCTTGGTGCTGAGTTTTGCTTCCTGTGGAGCTAGCCATCATGCTTTGTTCTGGGGCTTTCTCTTGGATTTATATATCACTTCACAATCACTAAGCAACAATCCCAAACATTCCCAGAACTTTTTATTTATTTATAATTTTGAGGCATGGTCTCACTAAGTTGCCCAGGATGGTCTAGAACTTGTGATCCTCCTGCCTCAGCCTCCCAAGTTGCTGGGATTATAAGTGTGTGCCATTGTTGGCTGGTAAAACAGTCTGGTCCTGACCATTTATATACATTCTCTATAGTCATCCCACAATGCCAGAAAATTGATACATACCATTAAGTGCATCTTAAAACCAAAGAAACATTTATCAGAGTTAATCAAAGAGTCCAGTGACTGGCCAGAATAATATTTTCAATTCTTGGACCTGTAATTTAAAAGGAAAGATGACAAACTAGAGCTGTATGGAGAGAAGAGAGTTTATCAACAAAGGACCAGTGGAATCATGCTACATAAGAAAAGTGAAAAACAGTAACAAAATTTAGTTTAGGGACTTATGAAGAACTTGAGAGATTTCATCAAATAGTTCAAAAGTTGCCATGCAGAAAAAGGTAGAAATGTGTAAGGAATGTTTCCAGAAGGAAAAATTAGAAATTATTGTAAAAGTTACAGGGGGTGGGGAGGGACCTTAAGCTTTATTTATAAAAAATATATATATATCTGGAAATTCACATCTTCCAATAATGGAACATGCTGCTGTTGGAAAGAGACTGAAATAGTAAGCTCTCTACTTTCACAAGTGCTCACATACAAGCTATAAGGCAATCTCACTCAAGGATACTATTTCTGGTTTGGGTGGGGTTAGACTGGATGACTTTAAATCCCTTTTACCACAAACATCTAAGATTATAAATTTCAATGACATGAAAATTCAGAGAATCTATAATTTTAGGGGATAACTTCTCAGCATGTGCTCAGAGCAGGGTTAAAACAAAGACATATGGTAATAAAAGGAAGCAGGGAGGTCTGAAAGTGTAGTGTGAGGTTTAAAAAGATAATTTAAAGTTTCTACTGTCTCATTTTTGAAAATATAGAACTCTCTTGGGGGCTATGCTTGGAACCCAAGAAAGGCTACTCTCCTACCTTCTGAACAGGTCCCAGAAGAAGAGAAAGCCTGAGAAAAGGTGTGGGCTAGAGGCCAAAAAGAATTGTTGTAAAGACTATTTTAAATCTTTGTTATGTTTTTCTGTCTAAAATTCTTTATTCTTTTCTCCTTTGAGAGGACCTTCTAAGAACCAAGCTATGAAAATATAGTTGTGAAGTAGCAGCTGTATTTAGATCACAAGAGCACTCTAAAAGATGTGATACAGTGAGGACAAGGAACTTCTCAGGAGAGTATTTCTACTAAACTATAACAGGATCTTCTCCCTGGTATCTCCTGTCCTAATCTCTCTATCCTACACATTGCTGGAGTGACCAGATCTACTCTACACAGTGCCAGAGTGACCATTCCAAAAGCAGACCTGAGTATGACATTTTCCCAACTAAAAATCCTTAGAGAGCTCTCATGTATCTGAATGTGGTACCCAATGCCTTTGGAATCTGATTCATACCTACCTGGCATTCTACTACCCCCACCCCCACATTTCTATACAGTTCTCAAGTATTCATATGTCTTGCTGGATAGGAATGGTTTTTATATTTTAATATGGTTGAAAATTATTCATCTATGTCTATGGCTGTTTTTATCCTCCAAAAAGAATTGAAAACTTCTTACAGAGACCATGTGTCCTGCAAAAGCCTAAGATATTTATTTTCTAGTCCTTTACAGGAAAGGTCTTCTGATTGCAGCTCAAGACAGAGCAGCTCATTTACCATTCTCCAGATACTCCAGGGTACTTTTACAAGTCTGTGGTCTATGAGGTAGTACATATTAGGAAGGCAGTAAGAAACTCTGGGGTCAAAGAAAATGTTTGGGTTTAGTTTTGCCACTTACCAACAGCACAAACTAGGGAAAGTAATCAATCTCACTAAACCTCTTTGTTAGTTGGGTTTTCATCACTGTGACCAAAATACCTAACAAGAACAACTTGTTATTGTTGAAAAGTTTATTTTGGCTTATGGTTTCAGAGGATCAGTCCATGGTCAGATGACTCCATTGCTCTGGGCCTGAGGTGGGACAGAACATCATGACAGGAGGGCATAGAGGAGGAAATATCAGCTCATGGCAGCTGGGAAGCAGAGAGAGAAAGAGAGAGGAAAGGGCCATGGACAGATATAGTTCAAGGTCACACCTCTAGTGATCTAATTTCTTCAGCCACACCCCACCTGTCTATAATTACCACCCCAATTATTAATCCACCAAATGTATTAATCCACTGATGAGGTTACACCTCTCATAATCAAATCTTCCACCTCTAAACATTGCTGTGTTGCCTAATACATGAGCTTTTTGGGTGGACATTTCTAGATCCAAATCATAGCAACCTGCATTTCATTATCTGTAGAACACATGCCTTGAAGATTTTGTGAAGATAAAAGATTTGGATATATTGTAACACCATCACATTAAACATCAGTTGTTGCTAGAAGAAAACATGAGCCCAATACTCCAACATATTAGCAATAGGAACTAACTTCCTTAACAAAACACCTAAAGCACAAGAAATAAAACCAAGAATCAATAAGTAGGATGTCTTCAAATTTAAAAAAGCTTCTGCAAAGCAAAGGAAACAAGAGCATGAAGAGAGCCCACAGAGTGGGAGAAAATCTTTGCCACCTCCTCAGACAAGGGATTAATATCTGGAATATATAAACTCAAAAACTTAACTCAATTGAACAACCCAATCAATAAATGGGCAAAAGAACTAAACAGACATGTCTCAAAGGAAGAAATACAAATGGCCAATAAATATATTTAAAAAGTTCAACATTCCTATCAATTAGTGAAATGCGAATTGAAACTATATTGATTTCATCTCACTCCAGTCAGAATAGCAATGATCAAGTATACAAATAATAATAAATGCCCATGACTATGTGGAGAAAAAAGAACATTTATACATTGTTGGTGGAATTGCAAATTAGTATAACCACTCTCAAAAGCAGTATAGAGAGTCCTCAGAAACTAGGAATGGAACCACCAGATGACCCAGTTATCCCACTCCTTGGTATTTACCCAAAAGAACTAAATCTACCATACTATAGTGATCCAGCCACGTCAACATAGCAGCACAATTCACAATAACTAAGTTCTGGAACCAGTCCAGATGACTGTCAATAGATGAATGGATAAAGAAAATGTATATTCACACAATGGAATTTTACTTAACCATAAAGAAGAATGAAATTATGTCATTTGCTGATAAATGAATGGAACTGGAGAACTTCTTGCTAAGTGAAATAAGCCAGGCTCAGAAAGTCAAGGGTTGAATATTTTCTCTCATATGTGGAAGATAGACCAAACTAAAGATTAAAAATGGGAGAGCCCATGAAAACAGAAGAGAGATCAGTGGAATAGAAGAAAGAGATTAAAGTGTAGGGAGGAGGGATGGGAGAAAGGAGGGATGGTGGAATGAAATTGACAAAACAGTCCTAGATACATTTATGAATATACCACACGAATTTCTCCTTTACAGATATCTATAAAGCACTAATTAAAAACTATAAACATCAGTTGTTATTATTACGAATATTATTAAATTACTTATATAGTTGAAATGCCCTTGCCTATTTTCTCCTCTTGGTAAAATTATAACCATGAAAATCATCTATGATTTCAACCATATTTCTCCTCCCTCTGGTCTCTGGCTGAACCTAAAAGTGCTTCTATTACTGCCCATGCCTATTCTGATACACACACTAGTCTGTGGAATTTCTTAAAGACAGATAATCAGTTACTTTATGTCAAAGACAGAATAATGGTTAGTCATATGGGCATTTGAATCAGACCTGGGTCACTAGTCCTGACTCCATTGCTAATTAGCAGAGTGACCTTGAGTAAGTTATCCAAATTCTCTGTATCTGCATCTTGTTCTGGAAACCACTGATAATAATAGACATCTCAAAGGGGTAGTTTTAAAGATTAACTGAAATATAAGTAAAAAGTTGCTTAATGCTGTGACTGTGGTGTTGTTAGTGTTCAAAAAAAAGAGTAGTTATTACTACTATGCTATTTTATCCTCAGAGCATGTCTTTTTAAAAATTCTGAGATTTTAGAAAAAAGAGAACTGAGAGAGAAAGAGAGAAGCTCACATGGTGTCACATAGCTGTTAAAAGACACAATCCAAATCTGTCTTTCTCCAGAAAGATTAGACTCTGCTGTTCCTGCATCATCCATAGGCAACATCTGAGCCAGAGATACAGCTGGCAGTGAACCAGTAGGAGTTGCCTTTCAGGTGGCTGGTCTTTTTCTTCAAGCACCTTACCTATCCTTTCACCCTGATTCCAGGTCTAGTACACACCCCTCCTCCATGCCCACATCCTGCAACTTCTTTAGGCAGTTCCAGCATCCATATACTAAGCTATAAGATGGCCTTACTTCAGCCAGTCTCCAGAATATGCTGCATTTCAGCAGCTCCCTGGGAGATACCCTGTTTGGTGTAGTAAGAGGCTCATGGGTGTCAGGGATCAAAGTGTCCCTAAGGGTGCAGCCAAATAGCACTCCAGTGTTACCTCAGGAGACTTCTAGTCCTGAGGGATTCCATTACTTAAGAGAAGCTTCTGCAACAAGGAAGTAATCATGATAGAAGGGCTACATGTGCCCCAAGAGAAACCCAAGATGGGAGGGAACTAGAGATCTAGGAGGGATGGGGGACTTGGTCCTCATCTCAGGCCTCTATTTTAGCACCTGGAGGCCAGTGTAGCAAGGAGGCGAACATGAGGACTCTAGTTTTAGCAGCTCTCCTGGCCTTACTTAAACATTATATAGGTCCTCCATAGGAAAAGAACATCAGAACTGGAAATATCTTTCCCAAATCACATTTTGGAGGTGGGGAAACTGAGCTCCAGAAATCATTGTGGAAAGTCACAGAAGTAGAGCTAGGCCTCATAGCCAGATATCCTTATCCTGTAATGTTGTGTTTCTCATTTCTCCAATTATTGGTGTATCCCACTGAGGCTGGAGATGGTTTCAAAACTACCCATGTCTTTTCCATTTCTATGCCCTTTCTACCCACTTCTAGCTTTCTTTTATGGATTTTGGGAAAATTCCTTCCCATCTTTATTGCCATTAACTAAAGCATACATTTTTGAGGGAAGGTGGGTGTTAGGTAGGAGTGACGTCAGCAAATGATGGGAGATGAGGCTGGAGAAGTTATCAGGACCAGATTATGGAGGATCTTGTAGGTCAGTCTGAAGTGTCTATGTTATATACTGAAGACATCAAGGAACTACTGACATTTATTATTCCAGAGAGTGACATGGTTCACTAGCATTCTGGAGCTGGTTCAAAGTGGTTCATGATAGCCAATTGTGCTCATTTCTTTCCAAATCTGTGTTCCATGGCACCACATTGGTAGCTTGAAATTGGCCCTGGTGGGAATATTTACACCCAAAAAATTGGCAAATGCCACAAATTAGGGATTTTTATTTTCCCTGGGGAGATAGTTCTTTAATATTTACACCATTGAATAATCTTATGGTGTTTTAAAAATTTTGGTAGCCAGTTTGATCAATTATACTGGAAGGAGGAAGACTGGTTAGAGTCCAAGTAAGATACTGTTAGGCTTTATTATCCAGGTATATGTTGGAAAGAATTAAAGGAGTTGAATGGTAACTACTGGATGTGGGGCATTAGATGTCTTGTAATACCGGGTGGATGGTGGTGCCATTAATGGAAGTGGAAAGTCCATGAAGGGAGTAGATTTGAAATGAATGCTGATGAGTTTCCTTTAGGACATGTTGAGTTTGAGCTGTCTCTGAGACATGAAGGTGGAGATGTCAGTCAAACAGACATACGTGTATGCTTATCAATTTTCACATTATACTAAGATTTACTGTACCAAATTCCAATATTCAAATGGAATTGAAATTAACTTTGTTTAGCCACAGAGGGCTTTGGAACTTCCTTCTACCTTATCCCCACTCCCTATCACACAAGTTCTTTCTCTGATATTGAACATCAATCTGGAAGCCCTCATTCTGATTCCAAGGGCTTCAGTTGCTCAGTAGAAATTTTAAATTTATATCTAGACATAAAAGTGAGTAGCTTTGTCCTTTCAGACAATTCCTCATCCAGAGCTGGCAACACCTTCTGTCCTCCTCTCCAAGAAAAATCCTTCAGATCACATCCTCAGGCTTAGGATAACTTCTACTAAGGAACCACTCATCCAGAGATGGTTACAATGTGGGAAAACCTCCATGCAGCCTGAGAGATACAGTTACATAACACCATCCAGGACATCAAGAAGTAAACAAAACTTAGTAAGAGGCCACACTTAGACCTGAATACTAGAGAGAAGATAATCTAACGACTTTTAATCTAGGGCAGATCATGCCATATCAGAAAGGAATGCTTCACACCAATTGAAGGTACCTGATGTTGTGTATACCAACTCACATCAATGCAATCATTCTTAGTTCTTGATATTCATTCTTTAACGGGCTGGAGGAAATCTAAAAAAAAAAAAAAACCCAAGTTGAAGCATGTTATGGAGAGTGTTATTTATATTTCAGTCTTCTCCAAAATTATTTTTTAGGTTCTCTTTTAAGTGTCACCTTTTTGTGTCCTGAGTTCCATTCACCTTGTTTAAAATATTATTAGTGAGGTAAAGTTTTCATGCAGTGAAATTCACAAGTCTTAAATGTACAGTTACAAATATTCATGTGCCTCATAACAAGGTAAAAACTGACAGAATTAAAGTGAAAATTGGGAAAAATCATGATCATAGTTGCAATCATAATACTCATCACACAGTTATTGACAGATGAAAAATCTCTAAGGATATAGGAGAACTGAACAACAATATTAATCCCCTTGATATAACTGAACATTAGTCATTATTTTCAACAACAACATTTGTTTCAAGTGCATATGGAATGCTCATCAATATAAACCAATATTGGACCAGAACATTTCAAAAACTTGAAATATTAGAAAGTATGTATTTAAATACAATATAATTAAATTATAGATCAAAAGCAGATATCTAGAAAAGCCTCAAATATTGGAAGTTAAACAGCACATTTCTAAATAACTCATGTATCAAAGAAAAAAAAAATCACAAAGAAATTAGAAAATATTTTGAACTGACTGATAATGAAATAACAACATATTAAAATCATGGATGCAGCTAAAGCAGTGCTTAAAAGAAAATTTATAGGTTTAAGTACTTATGTTAGAAAAAAGGAAGGCATTTTAAAAAAATTAAGCTTTATGTAAATAAACTAAAAATAATCAATTCATCAAGAAGTCAATCTTTCCACTTCCAATGCTAGCAGCAAATTGCTAGAAATTTTCATTTAAAAAGTATATATGATAAGGACCTTAGAATGATTTAACTCCAGTCATTCCCTTCTCTTTCATGTTGCTGTTGTCCACCATTTTTTTTTTTTTTTGGTACTGGGGATTGAACTCAGGGGCACTCGACCACTGAGCCACATCCCCAGCCCTATTTTGTGTTTTATGTAGACACAGAGTCTCACTGAGTTGCTTAGCACCTCGTCATTGCTGAGGCTGGTTTTGAATTCGCAATACTCCTGTCTCAGCCTCCGTAAGTGCTGGGATTACAGGCTTGCGCCACCGCGCCTGGCTTTTTGTCCACTGTTTTATCTTCAAAACTGTTTTTCTTACTCCCACATTAGTAGTTGTTATTTCAATCACACAAATGCTTACTTAGATTTACCTGTGTTTACCAGTGGCTTTGCCCATTGTCATGCCAGTTACTAATTTATTATTTTTCTGCTCCAAATCCAATTTTCATTGCCTTGTTTTTTTACACTAAAAATGTACTTTGTAAATAGTTCTCCCCTTAGCAGCTTACACAATAAGTGTGAATGACGCATGTCAGTGGAGAGCACCAGAGGTTCACTGCAGGAGGAAGAGGCTTCCCTTCCTGGTTCCAGTGTGCATCTGTTTTTGTCTTTTACGCCTGCAGCATGGGGACTGCTGGCAGTGTGCATGCCCTCTAACAGTTCTGCTGTCACTCAAGTGTTTCCAGTGTTAGCTCTTGGTTGCTTGCTATATAGCCTTGCTGCTTGCATTTCTTTCCTCCTGGGATCAAGTTTCTTCTTCTCCTCCTTGGTTTATTGCTTTCATTATGGCTTACTGGTGGGGAATTCTCTATCTTTGTTTAGCATTGGGTCTTTATTTAGAATTTTATTTTGAAAATTGGTTTTTAATTGGCTTATAATGATCGTCCACATTTCTGGGGTACAGTGTGATAATTCAATATACATACGCTGTGAGTTATGATCAAATCAGGGTAATTAGCATTTGCATCTCCATAAACATTTTTCAATACTCCGTGCTGGGAACTTTCAAAATTCTCTCTTCTGGGGGCTGGGGTTGTGGCTCAGTGGTAGAGCACTTGCCTGGCATGTATGAGTCACTGAGTTTGATCCTCAGCACCACATAAAGATAAATAAGTAAAATAAAGATATTGCATCCATCTACAACTAAGAAAATTATTTTTAAAAAATTCTCTCTTCTGATGCTTTATGAATTATATAATAAATTGTTAGAAATCATAGTCACAGTGCTGTCAAACACTAGAACTTAACTATATGCACTCAATTTTAAATGATAATTTGGCTGGGTATGAAATTCTAGATTAATAGTTATTTCCTCTCAAGATAATATTCCTCACAAGATAATATTCTATTATGGGGGAAATGCAAATCAAAACTACAGTGAAGGCTGGGATTATGGTGCAGTGGTAGCATGCCCGCCTAGCACGCGTGAGGCATTGGGTTCAATCTTCAGCATCACATAAAAATAAAATAAAGATATTCTGTCCACCTACAACTAAAAAATAAATATTAAAAAACTACAGTGAGATTTCTTATCACTCTAGTTATAATGGCAATCATCAAGGATACAAATAATAATAAATGCTGATGAGGATGTGAGGGAAAAAGTAGCAATTATACATTGTTTTGGGGATTGTAAATCAGTTCAACCACTTTGGAAATCAGTATGGAAATTTCTCAAAAGACTAGGAATGAAGCCACCATATGACCCAGATATAGCTGGGCGCGGTGGCTCAAGCCTGTAATCCCAGCACTTAGGGAGGCTGAGACAGGAGAATCGCGAGTTCAAAGCCAGCCTCAGCAAGGGCGAGGTGCTAAGCAACTCAGTGAGACCCTGTTTCTACATAAAACACAAAATAGGGCTGGGGATATGGCTCAGTGGTCGAGTACCCCTTGAGTTCAATTCCCGGTTCCAAAAAAAAAAAAGGAGCCTATGACCCAGATATACCATCCCTTGGTATTTGTCCAAAGGAATTAAAGTGATCACACTCTATCCATGTTTATAGCAACACAATTCACAGCAGCCAAGTTATGTAACAAGCCTAGGTGTTCATCAACAGATAAATGGATAAATAAAATGTGGTATATATCTATACACAGTGGACTTTTACTCAGTCATAAAGAAGAATAAAATTAGGTTATTTGCAGGAAAATGGGTGGAACTGCAGAATATCAAGTCAAATAAGCCAGACTTAGAAAGTCAAATGTTGTTTGTTTTCTCTCATATGTGGAAGCTAGAGGGAAAATGGAGATCTCATGAAAATAGAAGGGAGACCAAGAGAGTAGTGGAAAGTAATCAGGGAGAGGGAGATTGAGAAAGTACTGGGGAAAAAAATTGACCAAATTACATTATATTCATATATGAATATATCACAATGAATTCATTATGTATAATTATAATACATCAATAAAAACTGAAAAATTAATGAAAAACATGCTAAAAATGTCTTAGATTTATTAGAAGCTATCTTGAAGCCAAAAGAATTGGCTCTGTTCATTGTGTTCATCATCAGAAAGCAGATAATCTATTTCAGCAGATTAGGCTGTGAAACAAGAGGCCAAGACAAAAACCCCTAGATCCCCAACAATGGAAGTGACTCCTGATGTTGATTTGACAAAATACCACCCGGGGTATTTCCCTGGGGACTTAGAAAGGGCCAATGAATGGGGATTTAAGTGTGGTTCTGACCACATCCAGGATTGATGAATTTATTAGAGGTGAGGTAATATCTCTGTTCCTGAACATTTAATGGAAGCTCTAACAAATCTATACCACACTACCCATTTTGGGAGGATAGGCAGCCTTTAAAGGATATAAAAATTCAATATATAAACTCACATGCAAAGGATTGTATTAATGTTGATTCAAAGATGCATGATGAGTGCCAAAAAATGGTCCCCAAGTAGGTTCCCCACCCATAGTAAAAGGGCCTTAATCCAGAGGCACTAGAATCACAGATTATTGTGAAGTACCTGGGCTAGAGTCTAATCTGGACAGATTAGATTGATACATTCTGATACTGGGACAATGCTGATCTATGCTGTTCATCTGGGTCACAGGAGTCTCCACAAGAATCACACTAGGAGAGTGGGGCAACCAACTGTCCTGGGAGGAGAGGCAAATTAGGTCTCATGAACTCTACCACCCATGGTGATTGTCTTCCAAGGCCAATGCCCTGTATATAATCACATGTACCAGGTCAGATTCTGGACCTCTTCCATCTGGTTGTACAAGTCACCAGAGTCAAAGGAAAAGTGAGCTGGACTGCCTTCTGTATCTCTAATCTGAATCTCACTGCATATAATCTCTGTGTCTTCTTCAATGGCATTCCATCAGGGCTGCCTTGGGACACAAAATAGATGAGACTGGAACAGAGTGGCAATATTTGCTGTAGTCTCCAGGGTTCCTAATGCAGCAAGTTCAAGTGTGACTTCCACAAAATACCTTCTCACCACAGCTCTTTGTTAATGAGAAATATGGAACACTTCTCAAGTGCCAGCCTGCTGTGCTCCTCCAGGATCAGCCAAGATCAGACTGCCTTTCTGTCCTATAGTTATTCTGTGCTAAATTTGTCCACTACCTCTTTCCCTCTGTGTAACCGCTTCCCTCTTCTTAGTTTAGCACAGCTGTTGCAGGTTCCACACTAATGCACTTTCTCACACTCTATTCCAAAGACCAGATCTCTGGGTCTCTCCAAGTCTCTGACTGGCCAATATTGAACTTCAGTGAATTCCCTCAGTCAACCCGTCTTGCTGAGGATCTGCTTTGCAGCTACTTCAATCCAGAGCTGCAAAGAAGCTGAAAGGTGTTGCTTGTCTCTACTCCACCATCTTGATCCTCAATCTACTTTATTGATCCTGGTTTCAAAAAATTTCCAATTCGTTGCCAACCAATGAGCCTTCAAACTTCAATAATACATCTGGCTAATCATGTGTCTTTCTGGGTGCTTTTTTATTTGTGAATGAAAAGATTACCCTTGTCTTATGAATGCCTGGACTCATGGCATATGGAAGCCTTTTAAGATACCTGACTACAACCTTCACTGTTTCCAGCTCATTACTCCAGTTCTCTTTAATATCATAATCTCTAAAAAAGTCTCTTTCTATTGTGAATGACTACCTTGACAGCCACCCCCTGAGTATGAAGATGATAGCTGTGGGCCTTCCTGAGGATATGATTTACCAGAAACTGATCCTAGTGGCTGGATCAACCAGTAGTTGGACATGGGCCTCTATGATAGAAAGTGGAGTTAAACTGCTGAAATGTGCCCTTGGGTTCCATCCTTAGTAAGACCTACATATTTGTGGGTCCATTGCCTTTATTCTCAAAACTAATGATTAAAACAAAAATCAAGATCCATAGACAAAGTATACCTCATTCTATTTAAGTAATGAGCATTTTTTTCTTCTGGTTAGATACATCCCCCTTCACTTTGGAATAAAAGATCTTCAATAGTCTGTCTTCATTCGGCCATGTCAAAGGAAGAGCCACAGTGATTAGTAAACTCCAAACTTCAAAAATTAACATTTGCAGGAGGTGGAGCAGACACCAACCCAGGCCTGACTTATGGAGGAGGCAGAGCAGACACCAACCCCAGCTCGACAGGTAAAGGTGGAGAAGACCAACTGAGCACGCACAGAGGAGACCAACAGCACTGCGGTCCCTCATCTAAACCAGTGGCTGTTCCTGCCTACATCCATCTAGAGTCAACAGCCAGGACCAGGAAGATCATCCCTGAGGTCCCCGCAGGCCTGGTTACACCAGAGGTGAGGTATTGGTAACTTGCAGGGACACTACAAGACTATAGGGTAGAAACTGTAATATCTCAGATCA
>CM053400.1:30000277-30037394 GCA_028644305.1 Xerus rutilus
GGCTGGAGTCGAGGTGGGGAAATTGGAGGGAGCTTCCAGGTCATGGTTTCCAGCACTGCTATCTTCTCAGCTTGCCACAGTCAGGCAAGGGGAGCAACCGAGCTTGGGCAGGAGCTGCTCCAGCAGTTAAGCCACATGAGGGCCCTCATCACCCCAGGACTGCATGTCCATTATGATGCTGCACACCCTGCCCTTTGGCTGGTGAGCGGGCCTCACCACGAGGCAGTGGTCCCAGTGCCTAGGTCTAAGTGAGTATGGGAAACAGCAAAGAGAAAACATGGGGCGGGAGATAATGTGTAGTTTTGACCCTCAATGTACAGATATCAATGAAAGTGTAGGGCAGAGCTAAGAGCTTGGGGACTGGCAGAACAGTCATGAAGCAGGAATTGGGAAAGCGGAAGAAGCCAGTGGCCCATAACTTGCCTCATTCCCAAAGCCCTTCACATCATTTATATCACTGCATGAACAAGAGGTTAGCAGAGAAGGGATTTTATGTCAGCTTCCTTTGTATTTCAAGTAGAGACTGCTCCTTCTCTCTAACTCTAAAGTTATTTTAAGGAGGGGATGTGTTGTATAGGTTCTACTTGCTCCTTCCAATTAATTCCAATTTCTCTCTTCCTATTAGAAATCCCTTGCTGTTTAGAAGTTTCTGTACCTACCACCATTTCTCTGGCACAGTCACCTCCCCATCTCCTGGATACGCTCTTTGTTTTTTCAATGGTTGTGTATCTTCATTCTTCACAGGAGTGGGATGCTTTTTTTTAATCTGCCTTTTCATCTCTACCATACTTGACCCAATACGTGGTATATGGTAGGAACTCAACAAACATGTGTTTAATGAATGCCTTTATAGACATTTTTTGCCCTAATAATTTTGTAACTCTTTAAAGTTTAATTTTTAATTTTCTTTTCTTAATTTGTTCTTTTTAGATATAATGACAGTAGAATGTATTTTGACATATTATACATACATGAAGTATAACTTATTCTAACTAGGATCCTATTCTTGTGGTTGAACACAATGTGGAGTTACACTGGTTGTGTATTCATATATGAACATAGGAAAGTTATATCCAATTCATTCTTCTGTCTTTCCTATTTCCATTCCCCCTTCCTTTCATTCCCCTTTGTCTAATCCAATGAAGTTCTATTCTCCAATCCCCATTGTGTGTTAGCATCCACATATCAGAGAGAACATTTGGCCTTTGATTTTTAGGGATTGGCTTATTTCACTTAGCACTAACAGTCTTCAGTTTCATCCACTTACTGGAAAATGGCATAATTTCATACTTCCTTATGGCTGAGTAATAATCCATTGTGTATATATACCAAATTTTCTGTATCCATTCATCTGTTGAAGGACACCTAGGTTGGTTCCATAGCTTAGCTACTGTGAATTGAGCTACTATAAACATTAATGTGGCTGTCACCATAGTATGCTAAGTTTTTTTTTGGTACCAGGGATTGAACTCAGGGGTACTCGACCACTGAGCCACATCCCTAGCCCTATTTTGTGTTGTATTTAGAAACAGGGTCTTGCTGAGTTGCTCAACTCCTCACGGTTGCTGAAATTGGCTTTGAACTAGTGATTCTCCTCTCAGCCTCCCAAAGTGCTGAGATTACAGGCGTGCACCATCACGCTTGGCTAGTATGCTGATTTTAAGTCCTTTGAGTATATACCAAGTAGTGAGATAACTGGGTCAAATGGCTATAACCTAGGTGTCTTAACTCCAGAGACTATATTCTTAACCAGGAGGTTGTGATTCCTAGTAGGACAAGTTTCCTCAGTTTTCTTCCCTAAAAAATTCTCTGCTATTCTCTGCCTTTACCTTTCCATATGAACCTCCTTGATAATGTTAATTATTTAGATTTATTTAGGAACATGGACATCTGTATAATAATGGATTTTACCCTCTAAAAATAAGCAATGTTTCCATTTATTGAGATTGTCCTTTATGTCTCACAGGTTTATTTTCTTTTTATATATTTTTAAATTTGTTCTTGTTAGTTATACATGATAGTAGAATGTATTTTGACATATTATATGTATATGGAGTATAACTTCTCATTCTTCTGGTTGTACATGATGTAGAATTACATTTATGCTCTTATTTCAGTCTTATCCCTTCTCATTTTATGTATGGAAAAATCCAGCTCATGTGAGCTGATGATTTTTCAGAGTCTGGATTTTGCTGATCATTTTCAAGGTTTAGTCAAACCTGTTTACCTGTTGTTTACTTTAAATATGAACTGGTTATTGATCTAGAGGCTTTGTTAGAGTTAGTTCTAGTTTTTTGAAAGAATTATGAGTAGCAGTGTTTAATTTTGTGGTAGACTCAGAAGTCTGATGGTTTTGATGTTAGCATCATCAATGCCCCAATCTGCCATCATTGTGTTTTGCAAGATGCATGTAATAATGTGTTCATTATTTAAACTCACACTTTCTATGAAAACTTTAACACTTGTCTGAAAGACTGATTCTTGAGTCCATCATCCTGAATGATTTCAGTGTCTGAGGAGATGGCCCCATTTGAGGCTCCAGCCCCTCCCTTCATTTCTTTATCTTTGAAGTCCACCACCTACAGTACACCTCAGCAATCTATGCCCATATCTGGTACTTTTCATTGCTTAGGAATGATCTCACTTCTGAAATCACTTCTTCAGACATTCTCTGACCACTCCCTCCTGTCCAACTACATGTTCACTCAACTGCTTCCACTTCACAGGGCCTTCAACACTTTCTTTCTTCTGTCTATCAACTTCCATTCCCCTGTAGGCTTTGATTCCCTCCTTATCTACTTTGGATTCTATAACTTCAAAACGTCAGTCACTTTCTCACAATGTTCTAAATTCTCTGGCTGTATTATTTTTTTAAATGTATTTGTTCTTTTTAGATATACATGACAGTAGAGTATTTTTGACGTATCTATAAAAACATGGAGTATATCCTATTCTAGTTAGGATACCAGTCTTGTGGTTGTAGGTGACGTGCTGTATTCAAATACGAACATAAAAAAGCTGTGACAGATTCATTCCACTGTCTTTCCTATTCCCATTCCCTCTCCCTTCCCTTCATTCCCTTTGTCTAATCCAATGAACTTCTATTCTTCCCCCACCTCTGTTGTGTATTAGCATCCACATAGCAGAGAGAACATTTGGCCTTTGGTTTGTTGGGATTGGTTTATTTCACTTAGCATCATAGTCTCCAGATCCATCCATTTACTGGCAAATGTCATGAAGTCATTCTTTTTTATGGTTTTATTAAAACTCCATCATGCATATATTCCACATTTTCTTGATCCATTCCTCTATTGACAGGCATCTGGGCTGGTTCTATAACTTAGCTATTGGGAATTAAGCTGATATAAACAGTGATGTGGCCCTGTCACTATGCACATGTATGAGGATTTTAACTCCCTTGGATATATACTGAGGAGTAGTCTAGCTAGGTCATATGGTGGTTCCATTCCTAGTTTTTTGAGGAATCTCCTTAATGCCTTCCAGAGTGGTTGCACTACTTTGTAGTCTCACCAACAATGTATGAGTGATTATTACTGGTTTTAATGACAGCTTAGATACAATTGAATAGAAAATTAGTAAACTAGAAATCAGGTCAAAAGAACATACAGCCAAGTACAGTGCTGCACACCTGTAATCCCAGTGACTTGGGAGACTGAGGCTGGAGGATCACTAAGTTTAAGGCCAGTTTCAGCAACTTAGTAAGACCCTTTCTCAAAATAAAAAATAACAAATGTCTGCGGATGTGGCTCACTGGTAGAGTGCTTCTGGGTTTAATCTCTACTACCGGAAAACAAACAAAGCAGTGTAAATAAAGTGGAAAATAAGTGTGTCAGAGAAATATGCATGTGGTGAAAGGCTATTACACAGTATTTATATATCACTTCAATTATATTAAATTATGTGCATGGACAAAAAGCAGTACCCAAAGATATTAATAATAGTTAAATGGTGAGTGACATTTAAGGCATGTTTTAGTCATTTCATAGTTTTCCTATCTTTTCTATTTTAGCATATGTTTATAATTTGTTTTTTCATAAATCAAAAAGTTTGATTTCTTCTTTCCCTTTAAATCTATCCATGTATACCACAGTATTTCTTATAGAACATTTTTATAAAATAGCACTTTCTTTGACTAATTGATGTTCCAAGAAGAAAGAGTCCTATTCAACAAATTTTGTAAATACTGTGTGAACAGTATTAGCATAGTACTTTTATGGCTTTTAAGTGCCCATTTGTTTATTTATTTATTACTATTGGACCCCACTCCCCCCACACAAAGTCTTTAATATCTTATGCTTTGAGAAGCATGTAATTTTGAGCCTATTTGGGCAAAATATCTTTACCTCACAGAATGGTACATAAGACCAGAGATCCAGGTAACAAGCCTTGGAAAATGCTTGTCTATAGCAGGTAAACTCCAAGTCCTTCACTCCAGCATGCCGGGCTCTGTCTGTCACTGCCTGGGTTATCCTTCCCATTCTGCATAATCTCCATGACTCTACACTTTTAACATCCTGTGTCTTCTCTCTGAAGTACCCTAACTCCTATTCCCCTACCCTTTTCTATAATGATCAGACTTTAACTCACGCTTCCAACACTGAACAGAACTATGGCCTCATCTGTGAAGCCTGGCCTCCCTTCTTAACACTGGCTCAGACTTTTGACTCGCCTCCCCAGCATCCTTGGTACCACGTGGCATCTTGTCTTAGTGCTTTTCTCTTCCACCTTAGGCTGGAACTTAGACTATTCACATCTGCAGCCGCTGGACTTAGTATTAGAATGGCCATAGGGTGGGAGGTTAATGAATGTTTGATGAATGAGAACGACATCCTGGCTAACTTTGTCTTTACTCTGACAACACAAGTATTTTCCAAATAAAGTTTATTGCTTTCTGCTATGAAAACAATATGGGCTGAATGCAAAAATTTTTAAATGTGGCCCAGAACTAAAATCATTTTATATCTTACCATCTATTGAAATCCTTTCAGAATTAAAAAAATGAATGTATGCATATTTTATAAGACTTAGATTAACTTTATATAAAATTTTGGAGCTTTTTTCTACCTAACATTGTATCATTCTTTTCAGTGATATTTAATATTACTTTAAGCATAATATTGCATACTATTTCATAAGATTGACAATTCATATAATAGTAATTTCTAATAATTCTTTAACAAACATATATATGAAACTTGGTCTGCATTTCTGATTTTTCCCTCAGAACAGAGTCTTAGGGGTGAAATTTCAAGACACAAGCATATGAACATTGTAAAGGTTCATGATACATATTTTTCCATGCTTTCCATTGGTTGATATTTTTATTAAATAATTTAGTATATTCAATCATCTTAAAAACTGTATTGGTCATTAAATATTTAATAATGAAGCCTAATAATTAGTATCATTACTACTTATTTTACAAACATGTTACATACCTACTATGCAGAAGACCCTGTTCTAGGGAGGTAGACACAAGTGCCTTCTCTTCGGTAGTGAATGTAGGTGTCAATATCACTGGATATTTGCATTGAGCATCCTTGTTTTTCTAATTTTGTTAGTTTCATAGGTGAAAACAGTATTCCTCTGACTCAGATCATGTTGATCATTAACAAAAGCAAAACAATTTTTCCCAAAACAGCTAAACCACAACATTCAATGCTTGAAAAAAAAAAACTCCTTCCCCTCTTAAGTGCCAGTAATTCTTGCATTCCACTACCTAATTCACCAACTTGCCACTCCCTGGCACCATCTTCTTTTTCTCACTTTTCCTGTGTGGTGTTCACTTCTTTACCCACAACATATTTGTTGAAGACCAGTTTGTGGGAAGAATGGTGCTATGTCCTGATCAAACAACAGTAAACCAGGCTGTCATGGTCCCTGCCTTGGTATCTAGCAGAAAACTGAGAAGTTGAGCCACATGACTTTATTTTTATGTGAGAGAAGTACAGGATGTTTTGAAGGTGAACTCACTCTCAACTCTTTTGTACTCAAGAAAAGTGTTCTTTGAGAAACTGCAGTTTAAGCCAAGCCCTGATGGATGAATAGGAATTAACAGTCCTTTGAGGGTAGTATGGAGGGGAGAGGAGGGTTTAGGGTAAGGAGAAAGCATAGCATATGTGGAAGGCTTGATGTGGAAAAGACATTGAAGGCCATGACACAAGTCCAGTTCATGTGAAGAGGAGGAGGACAGATTGACCTGAGATGAGTCTGGGAAGGTCAGTGGGGTCAGATTGTACCTGGCCTCAAGCCAGCCCAACTTGTCTCCAGACAGCATATCTGAAACTCACTTCTCTTCTTGGGCCAGGAATCTTCTAAGACAGCACCCTTGCCCTGTATCCAGCTCACCTAATATCGTGTCTGTGGTTTCCAGAGGATAGTGAAACTTTTCAAGATTCAGCCATGGGGCATACCCCAAAACCCATTCCCTTCATCTCAATAAAAGACTTTAATAGCTCAGATCTCTCTCCTGTGCTTAACACCAAGACTCTGGAACAAAAGGAAATGAAGGAACTGATGCGCCTGGAAGACATTTCACAGTATCCCATTATCTCAGCCAAATAGTGAGTGGTCTCCAAAAGACCTGCAGAGAGTTGCGATTAGAGGCTGAAGGGGAGCAAGCACTGGTGCTGCTGAGTCATGTGCATGCGTGTTTGGGACAATGGCCAGCGTGCACTTATGGGGACTGTTTCTCTGACCTTTCAGGCAAACTCATTCTGTGACCTTACCCAGGCCTGTCACCTTGAGGAAAGCCTTCTTCACGTCCTTGTTCCGGAGGCTGTAGATGATGGGGTTGAGAAAGGCAGAGATGACATTGTAGAACAGAGCCAGCTTCTTGTCCTCTTCTGGGGCAGCCTCAGAGCCAGGCTTCATGTACATGACCATGGCTGGCACACAGAACATGGTGACCACAGTGATATGAGAGGCACAAGTGGAGAAGGCCTTCAGCCTCCCCTGTGCTGAACGCATCTTCAGAATGGCGATGAAGATGTTGACGTAAACAACAAGGATGAGGGACAATGGGATCAGTATGACACTAAAACCAAGAATGAAGTCAACTCGGTCATTGACTGAGGTGTCTGCGCAAGCCAGCTTTAAGACTGCAGGAACTTCACAGAAGAAGTGGTTGATCTTGTTGGGGCCACAGTAGGGCAGGCGCATGGCAAAGATGGTGTAGACAAGAGCAGAGACGACACCCCAGAGGCCACAGAAAATGACCATTACCCCACATAGCCATGGGCTCATGATGACCTTGTACCTGAGTGGATGGCAGATGGCCACATACCTGTCTACAGACATGATGGCAAAGAGCCAGGACTCAGTAATACCCAACACCAGGAAAATGTACATTTGAGCCACACAGCTAGAAAAAGAGATGGTCTTCTCCTGGCTGGCCAGATGCGCCAACATCTGGGGCACAGTTGTGGTGGTATAGCCCAGGTCCAACATGGAAAGGATGCCAATAAAGAAGTACATGGGAGTGTGAAGGTGGGAATCCAGGCAAATGAGGATGGTAATCAAGCCGTTGCCCAGAATAATCAACAGGTACATCATCAGAAAGATCAAGAAGAGTAGAGGTGTGGTTCTGGGATCCAAGGAGAAGCCCAAAAGGATGAACTCAGTCACAAAGGACTGGTTGAGCTTGTGCATTGTCTTTTACCTCTCAATGAAAAAGAGAGGAACCAATTTATTTATTTATTTTTAAATATTTTTATTAGTTGATGGACCTTCATTTTATTTATTTATATGTGGTGCTGAGAATTGAACCCAGAGCCTCACATATGCTAGGCAAGCACTGGGCTACAATCCCAGCCCAAGAGGCACCAATTCAAACAGAGGACTTGTTAAGGTATGCACTAAGAGCTGGAGTTACTGATGGGGTTAGGTAGTGGCTGGTGTCCAATTCCGATGAAACATAATATCTAACCCCTGCCTACAATGAGACAACCCATCTTACTTGCTTTTGTCTTTTTTCACCACTCCCAGGAGATATATGAAGAGGAGAGCTTCTCATTTGAGGTTGGCTCAAAACCACTAGTACTTCCCCATCTCAGCTCAGTTTCCTCTGCTCTGAGATGAAAGCATTGGACAAGGTGATCAGTAATTCCCCTTAGCATCCTCTTCTCCTTCATACAGCCAGGTGTTTAGAGCTTAGTGTTGGTGTGCAGACCCCATGCAAGTTGGTAAACTTCAGATGCCTGAAACAGGAAGAGAATCAATTTACTTATTTCAAATATATAAATTAATTTCTGCAACTTAATTTTACTCTCAGTCATTCCTTAGGCAAGATGAGTCTCTGACTATCACTCACCCCATTTTGGGCCACAGTGTATTGGAAAAAACACTGATCTCTCAATTCTGGCTGTATAATTTGCTAAGTGACTTTGAACAAGTCATTTACCCTTTTCCCCCCATCCTTGGAGACTACTTTGAACAAGTACAAAATGAGAACAAATATCTTCTTGGCACAGGCTTGCTGCAAGAACTGAATGATATTTTGGCATGAAAATCAACACACAGAAGGTTTAGCATGTGGTTGATGCTGAGTAAATGGTACCTGCACTTCTGAATGGTTCTTCTTACATAAGACCAGGATTCAGAGCCAAGCAAGGTACATAAATATCCTGAGAAGTCACTCCCTCATCCTGGATGCCCACAGTCAACTAACCCCCACCAGATGCCTACCCTCTGTTCCTCCTCCCTACAGAAGCCAGCATCCCCTTCACTCTTTCAGCTTCTTACTATTTCTTAACTCTGCCTGAGCTTAATCTCCTGAGAGTCAGTTTCTTCACAGGAAGAGGGGAAGAACACCTCTCCAAAGAGATGTCATTTGCATTGTTGGTACTTGGGCAATGCAGCAGTCTTGATGGTCTGGGGTTACTCCTTTCCCTTGTACCAATTGATCTCACCTCTAACATACTTGTTCTTTAATTAGCTAGAGAGTCTCCATAAGAACCTTGTGCCTACGTTCAATACCAATACTTTGGCCTACAAAATTGCACAGTTTGAACCTCTTATGTGCTAAGCACCTTTGAGGGACCTTCACAGACCTTACATAATAGCTGTCAGGTAGCTGGAAGATGACTGTTTTTATTAAATCCTATTTTTCACAAAAGAGCATCTGTAAGTTATATTGGCTTTATAGGCTGGCCTTAGCTTCTCTGTCTGCACAAAGAATAGTGGTGCCTGGGCTGGGTGTCTTAAAGAGACAGACAACATGGCAGGGTGGAGGCAGCTGGTTCTGCTTGAATTTTGGCCCTGACTTTACTGCTATGCAACTTGGGCTGTTAGCCAATTTCTCTAGGTCTCAGCTGTAAAAAAGGAAAAACACATCTTTGCAAGCCACATTCTTCTTATGAAGAAACATCCCAAGGATGTCATAATTTTTGACCTTGAAGTTTAGAGTGGGGACTTGTGCTGCCATTTCTCATTTTCACACAAAGCCAGTGCATAGGATTTTCTTTGACTGGTGTTTAGGAGGGTAGAACCTGGTTGAACTGTGAGGGCAAATTATGGTCAAAATGGGACTGCTGTCTCTAAACCAGCCAAGTGAGCCTGTTCCATGACCAGGAGTTTGGGTCAGGAACAGGCTCCCTGAGCCCCTTGGGTCCCCACCCCTCCTTGACTCTCCCAAAGGTATGCAGACTACTTAGGAAAAAACTGCCCAACTCTAAAGCATAGGAAGCAGATACCCCTCTTGAACAAGTGGCAACATCATCATCTACCATGATGAGCCTGGACTTTGTGCCTTTGAACCAAAAATAGATAATTCAGGTTGTAGGACGTGACTTACAACATGCTTGACATTCATTTTCTCTGAGCCACATTGTGACAGTGAGAAGTATAGGGTAGGGATCATCACCTTCATCTCACAGATGGAGAAACGGAGGCTCATGGAAGGAACATATGGGAAAAACAGAATCTCATTCTTCAACATCAGTAGGGTCTGAAGTGTAGCAAAACCACGGCTAAAACTCAACTAATCAGAGCCCTCAATTCACAGAAAGTCTTTTTGTCTTTGATTATTATAGTCAAAAAGATAAATCGTGAGCACAAAGAAATCTTGTGCTGGATTTACATGTATGTATACATACATATAGATAAGCACGTGTGTGTGCATGCACATACACACACACAGTAATTGATGTGAGATCAATCCAATCAGACCAGTCAGAGACTTGGGAAGACCCCTCAATTCTTGTCTCCTCCCCTACTTCCTATCTATCCTCAGGTTCCATGGCTGCCACCTCCAGAATTCCTCTTCCACTCATCCATCCCTCCACTATCCCACTGCCAACATCAGCTTAGACACTTAGCATCTCTCTCTTTCTCTCACTGGTTGTTATCTCAGTCCTTCCACTGGAACTCTGCCCAGCCTATTCTCTGCACTAGCCTTCAGAATGCTCTTTCTGAAACAAAAATCTAATGGGGCTGCTCCTTCATGAATCTATCAGGGAAAGTCTAAAAGAGTTTGAACAGCACCCTAGCATTCCTTAAAGCCAGACTTGGTTTTGGTCTCCAGGTTCCCAGGCAGGTTGGTGGGCTTTGTACTTTAGAGAGATCTTCAGGCAAGCACAGGGCTGGCCTGCAAAGCCTCCCACTAGTCCTGGAAGTCATCTTCAGAGAAGAGACATGGAGACTGATGTGCAGTCAGAGACCCATTTCTGGGCATTATGGGAGTTTGGGAAAGAGTTGAGATGAAGACCCAGACCTCTTGGTTGCCATCTGGGCAGCTCTTTGGGCTGTCCTAGCTCAAGTCAAGCCTCAGTTAACCTGGAAATTCTACAGGCTGGACACGTGCCCACTGAGCAGCTTGGCTCCACTGTGCATGTTTTCCTTTGTACTCTCCTTACTTAAAACAGAGCCAGGCACATCATGACATCAATAAATACTTACTGAGTGATCTAGGTACTGGGAGATGCTAGAAAGCCAGGACAAAAGACAAAGGAATGTTTATATTCTCTTTCTCTTTTTAATTTTCTCTGGTGTTCCTCAGAGGTCAAGAAAAAAAATCATTTATGCAAGAAGTCACCAGACCCTCCGAAGAAACTGGGCCAGAAGTCCATGGACGGGTTGGGATAGATGGTACTAAGTGTCATGGATCTTTCTCCTCTCTCTCTTTCAACTCCTGTCCCAGGTAATAAATAATAATTCTAACAATAGCGGTTTGCCATGTGCAGGCACTATAACATACATGTGCTTTGCATTCATTATTTTACTTTATCCCCATAAATGGAGTAATAGTTGGAAGACTTAACAATGAATATGGACACCCTGCACTCAGAACAAACACCTGCCACGGGAGACAGGTAAAGTTGTAGCAGCATGCCTATGTGTCACGCCTTGCCCAGGGCCACAGCTGTAGCTGACACAGAGCCTGCACTCATAACCACAGGCAGCATCAAGGGAAAGAGTGTGGTTGGTGGACCCTGAAAACACGGCGTCTTCCCTCGCTCACCACTTACCCACTCACTTGCTGGCTCATCTCTGCCTCCTCCAGAGTAAAAGCTGAATGAAAAGGAAAAGGGACAAGAGAAGCAGAAACTATGCCCTAAAGCAAAATAAGTGAAGCTGGGACAGGCCCAGAAGATGTAGGAAGGGAATGATGCCAGGCTGGTTCCGAAGGCTGCCAGGGCCGCCTCTACCCTACCCCAGCCTGTGTGTCCACTTCTGTCCCCTGCCCTCCACACCATTTCTCCTTCCCAGCCAGCTGCATGAGAGGAAGAGGCATCTGAATGGGAAGTCAGAGGCCAGACAGGTGGGCCAGAGTTGGCCTTTTCCCCACAGTCCTCTCCAGTGACATCCAGGCATCCCAGGAAGTCCACAGTTCCATCTGGGAAGAGGAGAGAGGGCTGGCTCAGGGGTATGAGGGTAAGTGGGAGCGACCTTCTCTAAGTTCTGAGATCAGCAGTACCAGAGATAAGGCCTGGTGGCAGCCTGGCACCCTCAGAGTGGGGACAGAGGGGAAGACCCTCACCTAAGAGCAGCAAGGATAGACCAGGGTACAGGCCAAACAGCCAGGCTGGGCAGAATAGAGACACAGAGGCCAAGTCAATGAACATCAACATGCGCAGAGGGACATGGAGGACCACAGAATCAGGCAACAGCTTCCTGACCGGAAAAGGATGGAAACTGGAAGACAGAATCCAGGGGTCAGAGAAGAGCCTGGGACGTGACCCCAGGGAGCAAGTGGTGACACCCAGGAGCCCTAGCACCTGGCTTAGTGGCTGACACCTACACATAACCTCCTGCAGGAGCATATCTTGCCCAGTTGCTTGAAACCTGCAGCCCCCCTGAGCATCACAGGTAGAAGCTGCCTTCAGAGTTAGATGCAGCCCCAGTGTCTGAACCCTGGTCTTTCCCCAGAGGAAGGCAGTTCCTGTGCTCCCCAGAGCCTTTGTATCTGGGAAGGGTCTGATCTGAGGTAGCAAGACCTGGGCAGGAGTCTAGAGCCAGAACCTACTGAATTGCATTCACCTCCCTTCATCTTCAGTGACACCCCACAGATCTGCTCTAAACAACTTAAGAGATGCACTAAAGCTTGGGGATGGCGACAATCTTGAAAAGTCAGCCTCTAACAGCGAAACTTTTTCTCTGCAGTCTCACCAGCAAAGGATCCTCCGATTGTTCACCTACCTCCAGGGACAAGAGGCTCACTCTTGCTCAAGGAAGCTTAGAAGACTGTGGCTCTACCCTTCAAAAAAGTCCTTTCTTGTAGTGAAATAAGAGCATGCACTTATTTCAGTACGTGCTGAAATCAATGATGAATTCTCAAAAGCACCCTGCTCCCCAGGCTCTGACCTTCACCCTCCCACCTCCAACAACACCTCTCCTCCAGCATCTCCAGTCTGCATTACAATACAGTAGCCCTTATCTGCTCTCACCTTTCTCTAAGAGGGCACGTGGGGCTGTCTGGGTCTCCTTCTCTCCTCTGGACAAGCCCTTCTTGTCCTAATCCTGCCCATAATTCCCAAGCTGGATCCTTGTTTCCACCCAGCATCCCCAATGCCAGACAGCAGCCCCAGCAGGCACTTCCACCCACAGCCACAGGGATCACCCCGCCCTTCTGCTCATCAGCTAAGAACAACCTCAGGGGAGGCAACTGCTGCAGCACAAGAGCCAGGGATCTGTAGTTAGACTTGGTCACTGTAGCCTGGGCAGGTCACTTGCCTTCCCAGAACTTCTGCTTCCTCTATATCATAATCATCCTTGCAATTTCTTTGTGTAATCACTGTGGGCCACACATCTGATATATCTTAAATTTGACTGTATTATTATCTTCATTTTGCAGACACAAAAATGGGAACTTGGGGCATTAAGTGGCCTGTGTAGAGCTGGGATTGTGAACAGTTTTGTCTAACTAAAGCTGTCTCCTTGTTATGTAAAAAAATGTGTTTATCTAAATCACTGTTAGTTTTCTGTTTATTTTTGCAGCCAAATTGAAAGGGATTAAGTACTCTGCCTTTTGAAAGATGTAATATTATATGATAATTAATTTACCATCTACTTACATATTCTTCATAACTATCCTTTTAAAATACTCATCACCTATTTTTGCACACAAAGTTTTCATGTCATTTTTTTCCCTATTATAAATGATACCAAAGTGAATATCATGGCAATGTAGCAAGGTTTTCTACACATAAACCTTATTGATTTAGAGTTATAAAATATAAAGATATCAGTTTCAGAATTTGTTCCCTGCTAGGATGAAGTAATAGGAACTGGAATTACTCTTTTGTTTATAATAAAACCTAAACATAAAAACCTAAACAAAATTTGTGAAATAATGTTCTCCAAGACATTGGATGTCAGGCAGCAAGTGATAGGGATCCATGAGAGATGGAAAACCTATGAGTTGAGCCCTACAGGTAACTGCTTAAAAGAGTTACAAGCTATGCCATGGGGCTAGAGGACATAGAGAAGGCCAGAGGTCTCTTGCATTGAGGAGATAGGGTAGGGAGGTCAAGGAGGCTGGAATTGACTTTAGACTTCATCTGAGTACTAATTGGTGCATGTATGTTAGAAACAACCAGAGGATTGAGGAGGAAGGAAACAAGTGTGTACAGGGGAAATATAAGTCCAAGGCTTAGAGAGAACATTTCTCAGAGCTCACCAGGGATAGATTCTGTTCCCACTAGCTGGATCAAATGCCCTCTGGTCTCACCTAAGAAAAACCACATTAAAACTCAAAAGGCTCAAAATATTTACAAGTAACTGAATTGCATTCCAGAAAAAATACACAAGGATATTTATTAAGAATCCAAAAATCCCCATCAGAGCTGAATCTACAAGATTCAAACATCTGACCAACAATAAAAAATTACTAGGAACAAGATGAAGCAAGATGTTACAACACATTACAAGGAGAAAAATCACTAGTTAAAATTGACTTTTAGGGGCTGGGATTTTAGCTCAGTGGTAGAGTGCTTGCCTTGCATGTGTGAGGCACTGGGTTCCTCCTCAGCACCACATGAAAATAAATAAATAAAGATATTGTGTCCATCTACAACTAAAAAAAATTTTTAAAAACCCTGACTTTTAAAAGCATACAGATGAGGCAGACTGACCCTTGCCCGATGTGCGGAGGAGGTGGAGCAGACCAACCCTGGCCCCAAGTATAGAAGGAGACCAACCTAGCACACACAGAGGAGGAGGCTGGCCAGCTGCAGTCCCACTATCTACCAACACCTGGCTTTTCTGACCCATTTCCATCTAGAGACAACAGCCAGGAACGGGAAGACCATCACCAAGGTCCCTGCAGGCCTGGTTATACCAGAGGTATCCCTGCTAGCCTGCTTCTCTTGATTCCTCTCTCATTCTTCCTATGATCTAATACCTCTATTTTCTCACCTCCTACCTCATAAACCCCCCCCACACCCCTCTGTCCAGCATTAGAGACTATAAACCCATATGTAAACCTACTATTTATAGTGTGGATACTAATTGGACACATCATTTTTGTTTAGTGTGACAAAACTATAATTGTCTAAATAAGAGCTATTTGGTTTAAGGTTAAATATTGTTGGTTTTGGGTGCCGTAAATATTGATCTCCCCCTTAAAGGTGAGGTATTGGTAACCTTCAGGGACAGTAAAAGATTATAGGGTAGAAACTGTTAACATCTCAGTTGGCATTGCTAGAGAGAAGACACATGAACAACATGAAAAAACAAGGGAAGAAAATGCCTCAAACTAACCAAGATGTTACAATAATAGAATCCATTGACAGCACAATAGATGAAATGTCAGAGAAGGCATTCAGAACATACATAATTAAAATTATCTGCAAAGCACAGAACAATATAGGAGAGCAAATATGGGCAACAATTGATCACTTCAACAAAGAAGTAGGAGAGCAAATACAGGTAGCAAAACATTACTCCAAGAAAAAGATAGAGATTCTAAAAAAAAAAACAAATAGAAATCCTTAAAATGAAGAAAACAATAAACCAAATAAAAAATTCAATAAAAAAGCATCACCAATAGACTAGATCACTTGGAAGACAGAACCTCAGGCAATGAAGACAAAATATATGACCTTGAAAATAAAGTGGACCACACAGTGCAAATGGTAAGAACCCATAAACAGAACCTCCAAGAATGATGGGATAATATGAAAAGACCAAATCTAAGAATTAAAGGGATAGAGGAAATCACAGAGACACAAACCAAAGGAATGCACAATCTCTTCAATGAAACAATATCAGAACATTTCCCAAACATGAAGAATGAATTGGAAAATAAAATATGAGAGGTTGTACAAAATTACAACAGATCCATACAAGGCACATCATAATGAAAATTCCTACTATACATAATAAGGATAGAACTTTAAAAACAGCAAGAGAAAAGCTTCAGATTACATATAGGGGGAAACCAATTCTGATCTCAGCAGATTTCTCAACCCAGACTCTGAAAGCTAGGAGATTCTGGACAATATATACCAAGCTCTGAAGGAAAATGGATGCCAACCAAGAATCTTATATCCAGCAAAATTAAGCTTCAGATTTGATGATGAAATAAAAACTCTCCATGATAAACAAAAGTTAAAAGAATTTACAACAAGAAAGCCTGCACCATAGAACATTCTTAGCAAAATATTCCATGAGGAGGACATGAAAAACATCAGTGAAAATCAGCAAAGGGATGAACTACACCAAAGGAAAATCCAATCAAAAGAGAAACCAAGTCACAATAAAAACCAAAAATAAACCAAAATGACTAGGAATACAAACCATATTTCAATAATAACCCTGAATGTTAATGGTCTAAACTCATTAATTAAAAGATGTAGACTGGCAGATTGGATTAGAAAAGGACCCAACAATATGCTGCCTTCAAGAGACTCATCTCATAGGAAAAGACATTTACAGACTGAAGGTAAAAGGATGGGAAAAAACATCACTCACATAAACAAGCAAGAGACCGCATAAACAAGCGAGGGTTTCCATCCTCATATCAGATAAAGTGAACTTCAAGCCAAAGTTAGTCAGAAGAGATAAAGAAGGTCATTTCATACTGCTTAAGAGAATTATACATCAACAAGACATAACAATCATAAATATTTATACCTCAAACAATGGAGCATCCACATATATCAAACAAACCCTTCTAAATTTCAAGAATCAGAGAAATCACAACACAATAATAGTGGGTGACTTTAACATACATCTCTCACCACTGGACAGATCTTTCAAACAAAAGCTAAACAAAGAAACCATAGAACTCAATAATACAATCAACAATTTAGATTTAACAGACATATACAGAATGTTTAATCCATCAACAAGTAAATACACTTTTTTCTCAGCAGCACATGGATCCTTCTCTAAAAGAGACAATATGTTATGACACAAAGCAAGTCTTAGCAAATACAAAAAAACTAGAGATATTACCCCACATTCTATCTGACCATAATGGAATTAAATTAAAAATCAATGATAAAATAAAAAATAGAAACTATTCCAACACCTGGAGACTAAACAATACACTATTGAATGACGCATGGATAACAGAAGTCATCAGGGAGGACATAAAATCATTCTTAGAGGTAAATGAAAACTCCAGTGCCACATATCAAAATCTCTAGGACACTATGAAGGCTGTGTTAGAAAAGTTCATTGCATTGAGCTCATTTATTAAAAGAACAAAAAGTCAACAAATAAATGACCTGACATTACATCTCAAACCCCTACAAAAAGAAGAACAAATCAACACCAAAAGGAGTAGAAGACAGGAAATAATTAAAATAAGGGCTGAAATCAATGAAATTGAAACAAAAGAAACAATTCAGAAAATTGACAAAACAAAAAGCTAGTTCTTTGAAAACACAAGTAAAATTGATAAACCCTTCTCCACCTTAACAAAAAGGAGAGATAAAAAAATTACTAAAATTCGTGATGAAAAAGGAAATACCATGACAGATACTATTGAAATACAGAAGATAATTAGAAACTATTTTGAAAATTTATACTTCAATAAAACAGAAAATCCTGAAAATACCAACAAATTTCTAGAGGTATATGACCTACCCAAACTGAACCAGGAGGACATACACAATTTAAACAGATCAATTTCAAGCAAGAAATAGAAAATGTGATCAAAAGCCTACCAACCAAGAAAAGCCTGGGACCAAGATAGATTCTCAGTGGAGTTCTACAAGACCTTCAGAGAAGAATTAGTACCAACACTCCTCAAATTATTCCATGAAATAAGAAAGCATGGAGCCCTTCCAAACTCATTATATGAGGCTAGTATCACACTGATACCAAAACACATCAAGGAAAGGAAACTTCAGACCAATATCCCTGATGAACATAGATGCAAAAATTCTCAATAAAATTCTGAAAAATTGCATACAAAAACATATTTAAAAGATAGTGCACCACGATCAAGTGGGGTTCATCCCAGGGATATAAAGTTGGTTCAACATATGGAAATCAACAAATGTAATACATCACATCAATAGACAAAGAGGAGAATCATATGATAATCTCAATAGATGCAGAGAAAGCATTTGACAAAATACAGCACCTCTTAAAGTTCAAAACACTAGAAAAACTAGGGATCCTAGGAACATACCTCAAAGTTATAAAAGCTATCTATTCTAAGCCCAAGGCCAACATTATTCTAAATGGACAAACATTGAAAGCATTCCTTCTAAAAACTGGAATGAGACAGGGATGTCCTCTTTCACTACTTCTATTCAACATAGTCCTTGAAACTCTAGTTAGAGTAATCAGACAGATGAAAAGAAATTAAGGGACACACATAGAAAAAGACTTCAAGCTATCACTATTTGCTGATGACAAGATTCTATATTTAGAATATCTAAAAAATTCCACCAGAAAATTTCTAGACCTAATAAATGAATTCAGCAGAGTAGCAGGATATAAAATCAATACCCATAAATCAAATGCATTTCTATACATCAGTGATGAATCCTCTGAAAGAGAAATTAGGAAAACCAACCCATTCACAATAGCCTCAAAAAAATACTTGAGAATTAATTTAACAAAAGAGGTTAAAGACTTCTACAATGAAAACTATAGAACACAAAAGAAGAAATTGAAGAATACCTCAGAATATGGAAAGATCTCCCATGTTCTTGGATAGGCAGAATTAATATAGTCAAAACGACCATACTACCAAAACTGCTATACAGATTTAATGCAATTACTATTAAAATCCCAGTGACATTCTTCATAGAACTAGAAAAAGCAATCATGAAGTTCATTTGGAAAAATAAGAGACCCAGAATAGCCAAGGCAGTCCTTAGCAAGATGAGTGATGCAGGAGGCATCACAATACCAGAACTTAAACTATACTACAGAGCAATAGCAACAAAAACAGCATGGCATTGGTACCAAAATAGACATGCAGACCAGTAGTACAAAATAGAAAACACAGAGACAAACCCACATAAATACAGTTATCTCATACTAGAGAAAGGCACTAAAAATATGCATTGGAGAAAAGATACCATTCAACAAATGGTGCTAGTAAAACTGGAAATCTGTATGTAGCAAAAAAAAAATTAAACCTCTATCTCTCACTACACCAAAATCAACTCAAAGTGGATCAAAGATTTACACACTAGAACAGAGACCCTGCACCTAATAGAAGGAAAAGTAGGCCCAACTCTTCATCGTGTTGGATTAGGGCCCAACTTCCTTAACAAGACTCCTAAAGTGCAAGAAGTAAAATCAAGAATCAATAAATGAGATGGATTCAAATTAAAAAGCTTCTTCTTAGCAAAGGAAACAATCACTAATGTGATGAGAGAGCCTACAGAATGGGAAAAAATCTTTACCACATGCACCTCAGACAGAACACTAATCTCCAGGATATATAAAGAACTCAAAAAAACCTAACACCAAAAAAACAAATAACCCAATCAATAAACAGGCTAAGGAACTGAACAGACACTCTACAGAAGAAAACGTACAATCAATCAAAAAACATATGAAAAAATGTTCATCATCTCTAACAATTAGAGAAATGCAAATCAAAACTACTCTAAGATTTCATCTCACTCCAGTCAGAATGGCAATTATCAAGAATACAAGCAATAATAAGTGTTGGCAAGGATGTGGGGGAAAAGTACACTCATACATTGCTGGTGGGACTGCAAATTGTTGCAAACACTCTGGAAAGCAGTATGGAAATACCTCAGAAAACTTGGAATGGATCTACCATTTGATCCAGCTATCCCACTCCTGGTTTTATACCCAAAGGACTTAAATATCAGCATACTACAATGACACAACCACATCAATGTATATAGCAGCTCAATTCACAATAGCTAAACTATGGAACGAAACTAGATGCCCTTCAACAGATGAATGGATAAAGAAAATGTGGTACATATACACAATGGAATATTTACTCAGCCTTAAAGAAGAATGAAATTATGGCATTTGCAGGTAAATGGATGGAACTAGAGAGTATCATGCTAAGTGAAATAAGCCAATCTCAAAAAACAAAAAGCCAAATGTTTTCTCTGATAAGCAGATGCTGATCCACAGTGGGTTGGAGGAATAGAGAAGAATGAAGGAAATTTGGTTTGTGTAGAGGAGAGTGTGGGGAGAGGAGGGGAGGGGAAGGATGATAGAATGAGGCAGACATTATTACCCTATATATATGTATGATTATACTACTGGAGTGACTCACCATGTACAGCCAGAGGAATGAGAAGTTGTGCTCCATTTGTGAATATTTCAAAATGCATTCTACTGTAAAATAAATAAATAGATAGTATACAGATGATAGAATCATTATACAGGGACATGAAAGAGTTATATCTATATTCCATATGCTTAAGAAGATGCAGGAAATACTGAATACAAGTCTACAAGACTACAAGACTACATACAGAGGATCAAAAACAGTCAACATCTCATCAATAACAAGATAATTTTATCAAAAGATCATGAAGCAATATCTCTAAGGTTCTGAAGGGAGAAAAACACCTGTCAAACTAGAATCTTTTACCCAGAGAAAAAGTCTTTCAAAATTGAGGTAAATAATGAATTTTTCAGATATTCAAAAACTAAAAAGCCTTGACATAAATATATCTAGAAAATCACAAAGTATTTGGAACTAAAAATATACTTCTAAAAAATCTATGAATCAAAGGAAAATATTAGGAACCAATGAAAATGAAAACAGTAAAAAAATTGTGGCACTAAAATGTCTATTTTAGAAAAGAAGAAAGATCTCAGGGCTGGGGTGGTGGCTCAGTGGCACAGTGCTTGCCTGGCATGTGCGAGGCACTGGGTTCGATTCTCAGCACCACATACAAATAAGTAAAAAAAAATAAAGGTCCATTAGCAACTAAAAAAATTATTTGAAAAAAAAATATCTCATATCAGTGGCCTCTGTTACCATGTCAAGAACTAGATAACAAATTTAAAGTAGGAAGAAAAAAGAAAATAATAAATAAGAGAAATCAATTAGATGGAACAGACAGAAACAGTAGAGGAAAATCAAACTAGAAACCAATATTTTTATTTTGAGAACATAAATAATACTGACAATACTATAACCAGATCAATCAGTAAAAAAAAAGTAGAAGACACAAATTTCCAATATCACAAATGAGAACATCACTATAGATTCTATAGTATTAAAAGAATAATAAGGGAATATTATGAACAGTTTTGTTCTCATTCATTAATAACTCAGATAAAATGCATAGATTTGTTGAAAGACATGAATTACCAAAGTTAATTGGAAAATTAAATAAAATGAATAGTCAGATTTATTTTTTATTTTTTAATTTTTTAATATCTTTATTTATTTTATGTGGTGCTGAGGATCGAACCCAGTACTTCACACATATAAGGCAAATGCTCTACCACTGAGCCACAACTCCAGCCCCTCATAGATTTATTTTTAAAGTTGAATGCACCATTAAAACTTCACAATGAAAACTCTAGGCCTAGGTAGATTAACTCATGAATTCAAGCAATCATTTAAGGAAGAAATAAGAAATACTTCAAAATCTGCACAAGATAATTTTGCACAAAATTATCTTGTTCCTTCTAGAAAATTTAAGAGGGCATAGTCAACTCATTCTGTGAGACCAGCAACATCCTGATATCAAAAGCAACAAAATATGTTACAAGAAACCTATATATCCATATTCCTTATAAACACAGTCCAAAAATTATTAACAGAAATTTCACAGATTGAATCCAACTATATATAAAAAGATAAATACACCTTGGTTAAGCATTAGATAAAGAGAATTAAGCTGAGAGGCAGAAAAGTATGCTGGAATGAAAACAGGTCACCGTGGGCCACAAGGTCTCTGTGCTCCAGCCCCAATGGGACCATTTCCTAGCTGTGGGACCTCAGGCAGATGATGATGATGATGATGATAGTAAATTCTCCCATTTCTTCAGCACATACTACACTCATGGTGTCAAATTATCTAATGGTGCTTAATTATCTAATCTCACTGAATTCTCCAATCATGTGAAGTTCATATAATCCAAATTTTACATTTAAGAAACTGAGACTTAGAAAGATTAGGTAAAATTTCTGAGCTACGTGTAGAGACCAGACTAGAGTTTGAACCTAGATCAGGATTCAGTGAGATAATAATTATGAAGCAATTGGCACTGCCTGGCACATTAGGCATGGGCTGTATTTCTAAACTCCCTTGAGTCTGTGGTGTGTAGCCCACTCAGACATCAATTCTCTGTCATCCCAGGATGCTGGATTCAAGAGCATCTTTTAGGAGAAAAGGAAATGACCATCGAGCAGCCACTGCCTCTGCCCATTTGCTTGAAAGCTGTGTGTCCTGGACAAGGGCCTTCCATTGTGAATTCAGGCATCAGCTCCTGCCCCTACTATATGTGTCCTGGTTCTCCACTGGAAAAGGACCAGACTCTTGATAGCTGCTCACTTGTTGTCAGGATAGGACTTACCATTGGCTGATCTCTTCTATGGAGCAGAACCTATGCTAATCACTGCACATGAACCTCCTTACCCTCACAGCATTATTGTGTGTTCTAAATATGAATACAATGAGGTTTAGGGAGGGAAAGTGATTTACTCAAGGTCATATGGCTAGGAATCGGTGAAGTCATTGTTCAATCCCCTAATCTGTCTTTTGGTGTCTCATGATAAAGAGTGGCTCTGTGTCTTCTGGAGTTTAAGAACCCAAATCTAGGGTAGGAACTGATGCATGGAGCAAATAGTTTAGAGAGCAAACATATAAAAGTATATGCGTTTTATATGATTGTATATGATTAGACAAAATATACCACATACACCCTGATAAGTCCTGCCCCATACTAGACAGCACCAGGCTCATGGCCTCCTAATATAGGAAACCATATAATGTCCGATCCTGTCCTCTCAGGTGACTTGCTCTTGCTAGGACCCTTCCAGTTACTGGGACATATCCAATTCTGCCCCTCAATTCCCTTTCCATGGCTCAGGCCCTGCTCCTACACATAGGTGTCATTGGATCTGAATTTCTCAACAGTGACCTCTACCAAGGTAAAGGTATTTCCCATTGACTTTAAGTGTACCAGTACCCAAATTGGGCTTCACTCTACCTGAACTCCTTCTTCATCATCACATCCTTCAAAAGAACAATAGATAACCAGTATTGGTGAGGCCATGATGAAAAAGAAACCCTTGTATGCTGTTGGGGGGAATGTAAATTAGTGCAGTTATGTACTGCAGCATGGCAGTACCTCAAAACTAATGACAGTGCTACCATGTGAGCCAGTGATCCCACTACTGGGGATATATTCAAAGAAAATGAAATAAGTATGTTGAAGAGATATCTGCACTCTCGTTTTCATTGCAACATTATTCAAAATAGCCAAGACACAGAATCACTCAGTAGATGAATAGATGAAGAAAATGTGGTCTAGACAAGAGAAGGGAATTAAAGGATGTGATAGGAAAAAAGAGCTCAAATTATCTGTTTGCTGACAGGATTCTATATTTAGAAGACCCAAGAAACTCCACCAGAAGACTTCCAGAGCTCATAAATGAATTCAACAAAGTAGCAGGATACATGATCAGTACCCATGAATCAATAGTGTTCCTATACTCCAGTGATGAATCTGCTGAAAAAGAAATTAGAAAAACTATCCCATTTTCAATAGTCTCAACAAAATAAAATACTTGGGAATCAATCCAACAAAAAAAGTGGAGGATCTTTACAAAGAAGACTATAGAACACTAAAGAAAGAAATTGAAGAGGACTTCAGAAGTTGGAAATACCTTCCATATTCTTGGATAGGAAGAATGAATATTGTCAAAATTGCCACACTACCAAAAGCACTATACAGATTCAATGCAATTCTCATCAAAATTCTAATGATATTTTTCAAAAAACTAGAAAAAAGCAGTTCTGAAATTCATTTGGAAAAATAAGAGGCCCAGAATAGCCAAAGCAATGCTTAGCAAGAAAAGTGAAGTAGGAGGCATCACAATACTAGACCTCAAATTGTACTATAGAGCTACAGTAACAAAACCAGCATGGTGCTAGCACCAAAAGAGTATATAAAACCAGCATGGTGCTAGCACCAAAAGAGTATATTTGACTAGTATAACTTAGTCAAAGATGCTAAAAGCATATGCTGGGGCAAAAGAGCCTTTTTAACAAATGGTGCTGGGAAAACTGGAAATCCATATGTAGCAGAATGAAATTTAACCCCTATATCTCACCCTGCACAAAACTCAACTCAAACTGGATCAAAGACCTAGGAATTAGACCAGAAACCCTGCAACTGCTAGAAGAAAAAGTAGTCCAATATGTTGGCTCACAAACTGACTTCCTTAATAAGATTCCTAAAGCAGAAGAAGTAATATAAAAAAATTGATAAATGAGATGGCATCAAATTAAAAAGATTCTTCACAGCAAAGGAAAAATTAATGTGAAGAGAGCCTAGAGAATGCCACTTGCTCCTCAGATACAGCATTAATATCCAGCACATACAAAGAACTCAAAAACCTTAACACCAAAAACCCAACTGGGCAAAGGAACTAAACAGACACTTCTCAAAAGAAGAAATACAGTCAACAAATATATGAAAAAATGTCCAACATCTCTAGCGATTAGAGAAATGCAAATTAAAACTACAGTGAGATTTCATCTCATGCCAGTCAGAATGGCAATTATGTAGCAATAAATGTTGGTGAGGATGTGGGGGAAAAGGTACACTCTTACATTGTTGGCAGGACTGCAAATTAGTACAACCACTCTGGAAAGCAATATGGAAATTTGTGAGAAGCCATCTGTGAAATGCATGAGGAACTTTTATCGGCATTGCAGCCAGAGAAGGGATGGGTCTGGCATTAGGAACTTCCCATGGTACTCCCACCAAAACAGACCACCCAATGCACGTGACCTTCCCCTCTGCTCTGCTAGAAAAGTCCTGTAGCAGTACTGGAAATGGGCCTAACCCATTAGGAACTGAGCACCTACCTGCCCCACCTTTATCCTGTTTTGGTGAAGAATTTTCCATGGAGCCTCTTTGATGTTTTACAATACAAATAAAGCAAACGTGAGCTCCCTTCTTTGTTAGAAGCTGGACCTGTCTGGTCAGCTTGCCTGTCATACTCCTGCTTTGAAACTACTTTCTGTGTTCTTTGGTAATTTCACCATTCTATATTTCCTAGCTTTTATTCCTCAGCCAGCTCATTCCACCAAAGGGAACCCCATTTCCACCATCCACATGGGACATGGGTGGTAGAAATTCCTCAAAAAACTAGAAATGAACCACCATATGACCTAGCTATCCCACTCTTTGATATATATCCAAAATATTTTAAATCAGCATACTACATAGATACAGCCACATCAATGTTTATAGCAGCAGAATTCACAATAGTCAAGCTATGGAGCCAACCTATGTGCCCTTCAACAGATGAATGGATAAAGAAAATGTGGTTTATATACACAATGGAATATTACTCAGCCATAAAGAAGAATGACTTATAGTATTTGCCAGTAAATGGATAGAACTGGAGACTATCATATTAAATGAAATAAGCCGGTCCTCAAAAGTCAAACATGGAATGTTTTATCTGACATATGGAAACTAATCCAAAATAAGTTGGGAGGAGATTATACAAAAAGAATAGAAGAAAGATCAGTGGAGTAGACAAAGGGAAATGAAGGGAAGGGAAGAGGGATTGGATAGGGAAAGACAATAGAATGAATCTGACCTAGCTTTCCTATGTTCATGTATGAATATACCACAGAGAATCTTACCATAATGTACATCCACAAGACACTAATTTTAAAAAAACTGTAAGTAAATAGAAGAAAGATCAGTAGAGGGAAAGAAACAGGAGGAGGGAGGAGGAGAGGGAAAGGGGAAGTACTGGGAACTGAATTAGAACAAATTATATTCCATGCTTTTATATTTATGTCAAAATGAATCCTATTGTCATGTAGAACTAAAAACAACTAATTTTTAAAAAACAAAATGTGGTCTATATACAAACAGTATTACTATTCAACCTTAAAAAAAGAAAGAAATCTTGTCATTTGCAACAACATGTATGAACCCGGAAGGCATTATGTTGGGTAAAACAAGCTGGGCACAGACAGACAGACACCACATGAACTCACTTACATGTTGGAATCTAAAAAAGTCCATCTCACACAAGTAGAGAGTAGAGGGTGGTTAGGAGGAGCTGGGCTCCTAGAACTGGGGACACGTTGGTCAAAGATTTGGTAGAATAGGAGGAATAAGCTCAAGAGATCAACTGAACAACATGGTGGCTTTAGTTAATAACAATGCACTGTATACTTGAAAATCACTGAGAGCAATTTTTAGTTTTCTTCCCACAAAAATGTATAAAAAGTAATACATGTATTAATTAGCTCAATTTAATCATTTGACAATGTTTATTTCAAAACACATACCATACACCATAAATACATACAATTTTATTTGTCAATTAATAATTAATTGGTTGATTAAAAAAAATTTTTTTAGTTGTCAATGGACCTTTATTTTTATTTATTTATATGTGGTGCTAAGACTCGAACCTATGCTTCTCACGTACTAGGCAAGTGCTCTACCATTGTGCTATAACCCCAGCCCAGTAATTAGCTGATTTTTAAAAATTAAAAAAAAATAAAGAATTTGAGTTCTAACTTGCTGAATTGAACCATCTCTCATAGTCGGTCCCTACCTCTCAGTCACGAGGCAGCTCCTTTCCAGTAATCCCTATCCTGCAGCCAGTTAACTGCCATTCTCTCTTGGACTTCCAAGACTGAATAGAGCATTCCAGTGTGGAGGGTATCCTCAAAGTGGGTCAGAAGGTGGCTATACTTCTGCCCCAGCCTTTAGATATTCTACAGCTTGACCACACACCCTGAAAACTAGCACTGTGCCTCAGCCACAGAAATGCTATAGTACAAGGATTTGAAATCTGACAGATTTAGGTGCATATTTGGGCTATACAATTTATCTACTGTGTGGGGTGAACTAGCCACTTAATTCTTAAACTCTCTGGGCCTTGTGGTCTGTTAAATGGACTACCAACCTGCTGTGAAGATTCATGATATTATGTGTAGTGCCCAGTGTGCCTAACAAAAGTTAGTATTCAATAGTAGGTATTAAGATTTATTTATACCACAATGAAGTATGCAATTTGGAGTGGTTACCCAAGGATAATAGGTCTTCAATAAATGGTAATTATAGAACACTAGTAACATTATTAGTCACATTTATGTTATCTATATGCAAGCCTTATTTTTACTTCTATTAGACGCGTGACTTTGGTTAAGATGTCTGTGGATGTTAAAGAGTGTTTGGGAAACAAACAAAGCACATCTTACTTTGTCTTATTATCATGTCAAAAAGGGATGTGGCCGTGCAGCCAGAGGGACTCCTCCCTTCTCTATCTCAGTGGGAAGAAATTTCAGTTCCCAAATTGAAACTTCCAAAGAATGCCCAGCTCACCAGCTCCAGAGACCAAGCCTGAAATGTCAGGGGCATTAGACTTGCTGGCTGTGTCTTTCATCTAGTCCAGGGGCTCTGTGTTGAATTTACCAGCAGAGACAAGAACTTACCAGGCTTCAGGGAATAGAAATCCACTCTTCAACCCCATTCAGATACGAAGAGGGCTCCTGGGTCTACCAATCAGAAGCCCCTCCCTGCAGGGCTGCTCTGGGCCCAACACACTTATGAGAGGTGCAGATCTCCCTCATTGGAGCCACTGTGCTGAGGAGAGGAGGATGGCTGCTTTCTACTGAAAAGCACAGAGCTAAGAGAAAACAGGCTGCTGCAGCTACAAGAGTGAAAGAAGCTACCCAAGCAGAACAAGCTGGTCATTTGTAGGTATGACTGAGGGAGGGGTTGGAGGAAAGTTTCTACCCTGGACATTCCCAAGGATGGACAAAGGGTCCTTCGGCCTTCTCTTCCCCACTCACTGGGGAGGAGGAAGAAGAATCTGCCCTTCCTGGGCAGAGGTCCAGCTCCAACTCTCTTCTATGGCTATTTCCAGACTTGTGCAGGTCCCTGTCAGGAGCATGCCCCACCCCTCGCCTGCACTCAGTGTGTCCTAAGTCTCCCTAGTGGGAGCCCTGATAAGGCATCCTCTCCCTTCTTCTTTACCAGAAGTTCAGAGACTGGGAAGGAGCAGGGAAACATCAGTAAGTAGAAAAAGTAGAGTAGATGTGAATATAGAGCTTTGCTAGTAAGAGAGCTTGATGTAGTTGTTCCTTTACATGAGCCTTTGCTAGAGGCAGCAGTGTGCAGTGGTTAAAGGCCTGGCAGGCTGTGCAACCATAGGCCCAGATTTTAATCCTGATCCTGCCACTTACTTAGATTGGTTGAAGGCAGAGCAGAACCTGGTCTTAAAGCAAGAATCACAAGCACTGGAATAGGGCTCCAAAAGCTGTCTGCCAGTCCCTGCTCTATCCTGATTGAGTGGATTCTTACAAATCTTTCTCCAAGCATCAACATTGATGTGAACCCTAGGTTTTTCCAAGTCCTGAACAGGTACCTTCCTTAAACTAGATACTACAGAGAGATCTTAAAGAGAAATGGCCTCTGCCTATGGCCTGGCTGGGAAGACAATATACACATTCGAGAAACCACGAAGGACTGGTCAGGTAAGGAGAAGGAAAACCTCAGCTGGGCCTTGAATGTCCATAGGATCTGAGGATAGAAAAGGGATTAGAAGAGGCATTCCCTACAGAGGGACAGCTAGAGCAAAGTGTGGTGAGCATACATGGCAGGTGCTGAGCTTTCAGCTAGTTTGGAAAATCTGACTCCAAGAGGAGGAGATGCCCACTGTCCAGACTAGAATCCCACTGGTGGGCATATTGCTAGCATTGTGGTTCAGAAGTCTCATTGAGCTACTGGAGAATAATACTAACTTGAAAACTGGTTAGAACCAGACTGGGAGGGGCCTTGAATTCCATCAAGGAGGCATGAGAAGGGCATAATAGATGAAACTGCCTCTGCTGATGCATGGATAAAGAGGCCAGTGGGAGGCTCTGCACAGGTCCAGGTCTGGGCTGTGGACTGGTGGAAAGAAGAATGGGGCACATCCTTACTCTCAGCCCTCACTGTCTCAACACCAGGGCTGGCCGTTTGCACTACTGACCATTCCTCATCCCTTGGAAGTTTTCCTCTCAGTGTCCAAGGCTCTGAACTGTGTTAGGTCCTCTCTTATCTTCACAAACATTTCTCACCTGGGACACTTTTCTCCTTCATCCAATGATTGATGTCCCTTAAAGTTCAGAACACACATCTCACACCATCTCCTTTTGCCCATTCAGCCTCAAACACCAGTTGCATCTTCCAGACCTCCACCACCATGCCATGGCAATCAATCCTCACCATCACGTTTTCAGCCCTGTCCTCCAGAACCTCAGAAATTTTGAGTTACCCAAGATCACACAGCAAATCAGGAACAAAGCTAGGAGTAGACCTTAGCTCTTGTGATTTCCAGATTCATTTCATTTACACTAACTGCTTTTATTTGCCTCATGTTTTATATTTTGCAAAATGTCTTGACCTACAGAATCTCATACTTGCCTTGCTATAACCCTGTGTCATAGATGTTTCATTTCTGTTTGACAGATGGGGAGATTGAGGCTCAGAGGTGAAGGGACTTGCCCAAGGTCACACATATATCTGAGTACAAGAAACAAAGCCCAGAGAGGTCTCAGGGAAACTGGGAGTAGCAGTCAGGAATCAGGGCCACTGTCTACTTGAAACAGTTCAGGGTTGCAGGATCTCTTCCTTCTGCTTCCCAGCATGTTTTTATTTTCATTATAAACCATAATTTTTATTAGGCAAGCAAAATGTTGTCACATCAACGTCATAATACAATATTAATATAAATGCATTTTTATATGCCACGAAACATTTAAACTGGTAAACATACCCATACTAATCTTGTCTAGAGTTAATTTGCCTGATTTTTTTAATGTGTTGAAAAAAAAAAGGTCAGCTACAACCTAGTCAATCAATATCTGAATTATCACCATTTATAAATTAATGTACTTTAAGTGTATTTGGTTATAACCTAAAGTTGGGAGAAAAATTCTGTTTGTTCTCCCAGCTTGTCTTTTATCATCTCTGTAAGTCCTTCTCTATAACTTTAGCTCCCCTGAAACTTAAGGTTGCCCCCTCACCAGCTCTAGCTTCCCTGTCTGTTTCATCCGACTCAACAAAGGTTTGACCAAATACAGGCGAGCTACTATGTGTGGTATTGCACATGTGGCTTAGCTTATGCCCACTCTGTCCTCCCTTCCCCAACACCAGGAACAGAACAGGGAAATGCTTCTCTCTCCTTAACAGGCAGATCACCATGCAGAGCCTTGGCAAGGAAAACCACAGCTCGGTGTCCGAGTTTATCTTCCTGGGCTTCTCCAGTGAGTCACAGGTCAGAACAGCCCTGTTCATCTTCTTCCTCCTCCTCTACCTCATCACCCTCCTGGGCAATGGACTCATCGTCACCCTGATCTACCTAGACTCACGCCTCCACACACCTATGTACTTCTTTCTCAGTATCCTCTCTCTGGTGGACATGAGCTATGTCACTACCACTGTGCCCCAGATGTTAGTTAATATGGCATGTCCAAGGAGGACCATATCCTGGGGTGCTTGTGTGGCCCAGATGTTTGTCTTCTTGGTCTTGGGCATTGCTGAGTGTGTCCTCTACGCCATTATGGCCTATGACAGGTATGTCGCCATTTGCTTTCCCCTTCACTATTCCCTGCTCATGAGCCGTCTCATTTGTATCAAGATGGTGGCAGTCTGTTGGTCCATCAGCATCACTGGGGCTCTCATCTACACAGTCTTCACCATGCGGCTGCCCTACTGTGGCCCCTACAAGATCAATCACTTCTTCTGCGAGGTCCCTGCTGTCCTGAAGTTGGCCTGTGCAGACACATCCCTCAATGACCAGTTGGACTTCATGTTGGGTTTCATCCTACTTTTGGTACCTCTCTCCCTCATCCTGGCATCCTACGTCCGTATCTTTGCCTGCATCTTAAGAATCCGCTCAACCCAGGGAAGGCTCAAGTGCTTCTCCACGTGTGCTTCCCACATCACTGTGGTCACCATGTTCTATGGGCCAGCCATGATCATGTACATGAGGCCTGGATCCTGGTATGACCCAGAGCGGGACAAGAAGCTGGCCTTATTCTACAATGTTGTCTCTGCCTTCCTCAACCCCATCATCTACAGCCTCAGGAACAAGGATGTAAAGGGGGCCTTTCTGAAAGTAGTTGGAGACAGAGGGACAGCTCATTGACCCAGGGTGTTCCAGAGTCATCCCTAGTCACTGGCAGATTGGATGGAGCTCATTTGGCATAATAAAGACTCATCCATTCTGACCAACCTGTCTTCCTGGAGCTGTGAGCAGCTAGGAGAAGGTGTGGCCACCCCTAAATGGAAGGTTCCTCCCATTGGTTGGGAAGCTTACAGCTGCCACCACCCAAAGACTCAGCTAAGTGTTGAAGGCAAAGAATCTCTTTACAAAGACTGTGTCCTTGACGTTCATGGCCATTGCTTTATTGTTCTCTCCTTACCTCTGGAAGTTTATGTCAGCTCAACATGATCACAGCCAAATGTTTAACATGCACACAAACTTTTCTACATTATAAAGTAATTGGGGGTGAAAAGGACATAAAGAGTAAACAAGGTTATGTAGGGACACAGTCTTGTATTACTGTTTGATAGTTACTTATACATAACATTTAACATCGCCTTTTGCACTAGATGCCATAAAATATGGGCTAGACTCATTTTAGTCATACCCATGTAAAAATATGGCTAATAACTGGTATAGTCTGGGCTTAACTTATGAAAACGACTCTTAACTGGTCATTTAAAATTTATCATTTAAATCTTACTTTTATTTTAAGAAAACAAATACATATATATATTTCAGAAAGGAAAAATAAATATATATCATGCAAATCTATATCTACATACATATATCATTGAAGAGAGAGAGAAGTAGATATACAGAGAATGAGAGAGATAATGGGAAATAATATAACAGACTCTATTCTCTCCAACCCAAAGTAAACACTTGTTAAGGTTTTGTCATATTTGTCCAAGTCTTCTTTCTTCTCTTTCAAAGTATTAGATAATAAATTCAAACTGTCCTTTGACTATTTCTGACTATAGAGTCAACTCCTATCATTAAACTGAAGAGTATTCAATGTATTTTTAAGCTTTTCTTGTATGTGTTTGAGTTTCTTAAATGGTAGCTTGATATCAGTATGACTCTAAAAAGTACTACAATTATGTTTGTGATATCTACTCATTTGATGACCATAGGTCTAGGTCATTCCCTTTAATGAGCATTTGAATATACTACATTTCATTTATCTAATTCCTCTTCATTGAATATTCATTTATTTCCACTTTTTCACTACGTAAATAATTCTGCAAAAAAGTCTTGGAAAACTTCTCCATATATTAATATTTTTTCTAAGATTTATATGTAGTAGATTTTGCAGATTGTAGAATCAAAGAAATTTCAAATTTACAAGATAGTTCTAAGTTACTCTTCCAAGTAGTTATACCAGTATACACCTCTCACCTTCACTGATGCTTGAAATTGTTCAAATCAACATTCTAATGTTTCTATCCTAGTTATAGATGAAAAGTGATAATATTGCTCTTTGTTTCATTTATTCCCTGGTTGCCAGTGAGGTTAACGTCTTTCCATAAGATTGTTGGTAGTAAAAAAAAAAAAAAAAAAAAAAAAAAGATTGTTGGTAGTATTGCATAGAGCGGCAGACTCAAGAATCAGACTTCAGGGTTGAATTCCAGATCTATTCTTTAGTAACTCAGTAATGATGGGCAAGTTACCCAACCTCCCTGGGTCTCAATTTCCTCATCTGTAAGTGGAAAGAAAATAGCACATACCTTAGAAGGTGGTCAGAAGGATTAAATGAGATGATATATACAAAGAACTTATAGTGAATAACAAGCTATAAATTTTGTTTTTTTCTTGATTTGTAGTTTGCTATACATTTGAACATAGATTTTTGTCTATTACATGCATTGAAAATATTATCTATGAGCTTATTACTTGTTTTTTATTACAAAAAAGGTACACGTTTATTATTAAAATTTTATGCAAAAGACAAAAAGAAGAAAATCATCCTTTATCGTAGACCTGGAGACAACTACTGTTAACATTCCAGTGTACATGTTTTGGGATTTCAACTTTTAAATTGATATCAATATTTTTAAAGAAATATACAGAAAATTCTTAAATAATCTATCTTTCCCCCCAAACTTTTAGTTGAATTATTCACTGCATACTCTATAACTTATCTCAATTACTCAACAAGAGGTTTCTGGATATTTATCCATGTTGATTTATTTTAATGCTCAAGAGTATTCTTTTCATTTTCTTTTGATGAATAGAATAAAACAAAATGCAAATAACTTTTGATGAATATGATTCTTAATTTAATACAGATGAACGTAAGCATCTTTTCCTTTATGGTTATGAAATGAATATATGTCAAAGATTTCACTAAGCTCATCATCATGAAGGAACAAATATAGTGTTATCACTGGATCAAAACAGATCTTGATTTACAAAGATTTCTATTCCTCAACTCAACAAATTTCATTTGCAGTACTATGGACAAGACTCATTTGCATTGCTTTCAGTTTTCTGAAACTTAACAGAAAAACTGCAAAGCTGTAAAATACCCTCATTCATAGGAAGGCAAAAGGACAGCCTGTAGAGTCAGTCCTCTGAGGATATCCAGACAACATCCAGACCATACTGAGAAGCCCCCAAGTAATCCTCTTTCCCCTTTGCAAGTCTTAGATTGACAATGTCCTCCTTTTATTATCTTAAATAATCTTCAAAATTATTCTGGATGACAAAAAAAAAGGCTGGTCACATTGTTTGGCCTCACTGTTTAAACTGGCCTGATAAGAATGTTAACCATAGAGGCTTCCTTGAGTTTGCTTTGCAAATCTAGAGACATGCAGCATTAAGTGATTTCTAAGGCCATAGAATTAACTTGTGTCTGGAAGTTTTAATAAAGAATCTCAGATTAGATTTTTAGGGCTGGACTGTAGCTCAATCGTAGAGCATCGGCCTAGCATGCTGAAGTCCCTGAATTTGATCCTCAGCAATGATCAAATTGGACTTTCAAAATCCACTATCACTTGCCATACTGAGGCTGGAAAAACCAAGAAATTATCTCTTTGATATTTTACTGGCAATATGTATAAATTTGGATGAACTCCTCTTTAATCAAGGCCCCTAACTTTGCTGAGGTTCTCCTGGCCAGGAAGTGATTGACGAGGATGGGATCCTGAAAGGCAGGTATCAGGCTGGCTTTGCTGGGAAGGCTTTATGGAGATTCTCCCCTTGTTCACTATGTCAAATTCAAAGATATTAATTTTCAAATATGACCTTTGTTATTAATTAATCTAATCAAGTACATCTTGGCTAAAAAGAAAACAGTATATTGATTGTATGCTAATATTTATGCTGCTATGAAAAGTAAGGAGACTAATTTGAGTTTCTAAATTCAGTAAGTAAGAATCAGATACAAGTTAAAAAATGTTTCATTTTAGTTTACCAAAACAAGATCTACTTGATTGATGTTAGAGGTAGCTTGAGAAGAGGGAGGGAGGGATTTTTCATAGATTCATAACAAATGAACATTAAACACAACAGTAACAGTGATCAAACAAATAACCTCATCTCTGCATCCAACTCCACATAATTGGCGCTTGCTCAGACTCTAGTCTGAAAAGCATTCTGGGAATCCTGACTCAGTCCACTTAGTACATTAGGAAATTGGCCTAAGTGATATCAGCTTGGAAACCTGGACCAAAATGCCTTTTTCTTTGCAATAGCAAATGTTCAGAGCAACTGGGAGGGGACATGAAGGAGGCTCATAGGATGCTGGTTGTGTTCTATGTCTTGGTCTGGTGGTGATTACGTGGATATGCTCTCTCTGAAAACTTAATTGAGCAGTACCGTTAAGATTTGTCCATGTTTTGTATGTATATTATATTTCAAGCAAAAGTTTTCCAAGGAAACTTAATGAATATGGATTTGCTCTTTCTTCAATTTGTCCTTTGCACATTTGGAGGCCAGTAAAATACTTAAGAAATAAATTGTATATAAATTAAATTTTTTGTCATGAAATTACTGCCATTATCTTCAACAATGCTTTTTCCCCTTAAAATCTATTTCATCAGTTACCAACATAGTAAAACTTTTTTTCTACCATTTTGACTTCCAACTTCCTGTATGGTCATATTTTAGATATATTTCTAAATTGGATTTTAGCTTCATAAGCCAGTCTGATAATCTGGTCAATGCAATCACTTGCATATTTGAAATTATAATTCCAACTATTTAAATATTTCTTGCCTTCATTAGGATTGGTCAAAATTTACCCTTTGATTCCTCCCCTCAGTTTACAAGTCAGACAACTTATTGCTATTCTTTTAGAATAGAAAAGCACACATACTTAATATTTAAAGTCTAAAATTATCATTGTAATTGATATTGACAATGATATCATTCTCTAAGATAAGAACCTTAGGATTTTATTAGAGCATCATAATTATACATAGTATTTGGGTTCCTTTTGACATAGTTATACATATAAGGAATTTAATTTCAATCCCCATTTACCCTCTCTTTTTCTCTCCTCCTCTCCTCTATTGATCTTCCTTTCACTCCTTTATTTATTTTTGATTGGTACTTTTTACATGTATATAAAGGTGAAATTCCCTTTGGTACATTTATATATGTGTATAAAATGATTGTTAGATTCAGTCATATTGCTTTCCCTTTCCCATCCTCCTCTCTCCCTCTCCTTCTGCTTCTGCTCCACTGAACTTCTGTCTGTCTTTGTGATACCCAATCCCCTCCCTCACTGTCTTTTTCCTGTTGTTCTGCTCTAGCTTCCACATATGAAAGAAAACATTTGACCCTTGATTTTCTGAGTCTGGCTTATTTCACTTAGCATAATTTTTGCTATTTTCATCTATTTACCAGCAAATGCCATTGTTTCATTCTTCCTTATGGCTGAGCAAAACTCCATTGTGTATATACACCAGTCATCTGCTGACAGGCATTTGGGTAGATTACATAACTTGGCTATTGTGAATTGTGCTGCTATAAATATTATAGTGGCTGTATTGCTATAGTAGGCTGATTTTAGTTATTTTGAATAAATACTGAGGAGTGGGAGAGCTGGGTCATATGGTGATTCTATTCCTAGTTTTTTGAGGTATCTCCATACTGCTTTCCAAAGTGGTTGTATTGATTTGCAATTCCACCAGTAATGTAAGAGTGTACCTTTCTCCCCACAACCTCACCAGCATTGATTATCATTCATATTCTTGACAATTCATTCCAAATGGAGTGAAATGAAATCTAAGGTATAGTTTTAATTTGACTTAGGATATTTTTTCCATTCATCCCTCTTCTGATACAAATGTTATTATGTTTTAATTTTTAATCTATACTATTTAACTCATAAGACATCACTTTGCTCATCGACAGAGACAATGCTTGCTTAGGTTTACTCAGATATTTGCGCCTTCTTTGCTCTTTCTTTCCTGCATCTCAGACTTCCCATCTGTCGTCATGTCTCTTCTGACTGAAGTCCTTACTACAGATTTTTCATAGCTGCTGAGTCTCTGCTGGTGACAAATTTTCATAATTTTAGTTACTTTTCAAATGTCTTTATTCCAACTTCATTCTTTAATGATATTTCACTGAGTACAGAATTCCTTGTCAGTAGTTTTCTTTCAGCGTATTTCCATTGTTGCTGTTGACAAGAAAGTTGGCTGTCATCTGTTCTTTAAATATTTTTCCCTTTGCTTTGGCTACTTTGGTTTTTCATTATAATATTCTGAGGTTTCTCTATGCAGCATCCATCTGTGGATTTCTTTTTTATTCAGCCCACTTGAAATTTTGGGGGCTTTTTTTTTTTTATTTAGGCTTACATGTTAACAGTGTAAATGATTCATTGTGCATAGATAGAGGATAACATATCAATTCTCTAGTTGTGAGTTGTATAGAATCACAACATATATGCAGTCATACATAAAGTTAGGGCTATGATGTCCA
>CM053400.1:30037894-30096542 GCA_028644305.1 Xerus rutilus
TGCCCTTGGGTGGGGCTGCCTCGCACTAGGGTGTCTGAGGGGACTCTTACTCTGAGTTTGGGATCCTCAGTGGCTTGAAGTGGCAGTTCCTGGTCTCTCTCTTGCTGGACACCCGAGCAGGATCCTGCGGGCGGATCTGGGCTCTCTGCGGCTCCTCTTGGGGGCTTTTTGAACTGGATAATTATCTCTCATTAGATCCAGAAAAATTCTCTACCGTAATCTTTTTCAGATGTTGTTTCTCATTCTCTCTCTTTTCTTTCTGGAACTCTTACTAGATGCACATTGGACAATCCCTTTTTACTCACTATTTATCCTAACTCTTATTTTCCATCTCTAACTTTCTCTGTGCTACTTTCTGGACAATTTATTTTTAAATCAAACTACAGTTTGCTGCATTTCTCTTCAACTATCTTTAATCTGTTCCTGTTAAATCTAACCATTAATTTGTAAATTCCACTTATTCCCCTCCAAACTTCTGTTTGCCCTTTTCTCTAATTTTTTATCACTTTTTTAGTTTTCTGTTTATATTAAACATTTCCAAGCTCTGGTTTTATTTCTTTGAAATATGCAGCATAGTTGTTTCAGAAGTGTGTCTGATAGTTCTTATTCCTCAGCATTGCTACTTTTTTCATCTATTGGACCTACCCATTTTTAGAGCAAAGAAATACTAGCAAAGTATTTGATGAGCTTATTCTCAGTAAGCCTACTTTACTTTTAAAAAGAGAAGTGAACTCTTTATTATAGTACAATATTGATAGAAAATGTGTTTGGATTTATCTCTAGATAAGTGGAATTGCACAGTGTATACTTCTTTCATTTTGAGTTAGTTGTGCAATGTTTTTTCTCCCTGGCCAGTAAATTTCTAGTATCTGCCTTGTTCAACACAGGAGTCCCCTCAAACCAACCACAGTGCTTGGAACTGTCAGTTCAGCAGGACTGAATGAACAACAAATAAAAAAATGCAAATGAATAACAAATGAATGAAATGCAAATGAGTATACCAAGAGATGTAAGAAGATGTATTCAAATTCTAATGCTGCTTTAAAAACTATACTGAAATTTGATGATTTATAACAACAAACATTTATTATCTCATAGTCCTATGAGTCAGAATCACTGGCACAACTGAGCTGGATCCTCTGGCTCAAGCTCTCTCCCAAGGCTGCAGTCAAAGCATCATCTCAAGATGAAATATGCTATTGTCCTGTTCTGCCCCATACAGGATGTGAATCATCATTTTGTCCAGTGTATCCACACCATATATGCTACACACTTGTTAGTATGTATTGGGTTCAGTACTATCTGCCATTTCAGGCATCCACTGGGGTACTTGGAGCATATCTCCTGTGGATCAAGGGGGACTACCTATCTGGGTGAAACCATGACATTCAATGAGATTTCTTAAAGGAAGTACACATTCATTTTCCTCTACATTCATTATCTCATTCTCACAGTAACACTGTCTGAGAGGTTAAATTACATTAATTTTATAAATGAGGCAGTCATAGAGAGCTAAAAATGACTTGTCCCACAGCCTGCAAGTGGACTTAACAAAAAAAGATTCAAATGTGTGTGACTCCAAGCTTTATGTTCGTTCCTCTGTACTACATGCTTCACCAACAACCTATTTCTGCCATCCTTTGACCCCTCCTTCTTCTCCCTTAGAGTTTGCCAGAACAGCTAGCAAAGTTTGTGGCTCATCAATTTTCAGTTTTCTCATCTATATAACAAGGATAGCAACTCCTATTCAGGATTGTGAGTGTTAATTGAGAAAATACATTTCAAGGACACACTATAGATATTGAATTGCTGTTGTTGCCATCTTGTCTTATGGACGGAAATGATTTCTCCTTGGTTTTCCAGGACACCATCGATTTGAGTAATTTTATTCTTCTAAATGAAGAATAGATCTTTTATTACTTACACACTAGATTTAATTTAATTTTTATACTTTTATAAAGTGTTCCCCAATTTTGTTTTTTTCATACTCTGCCTTCATCAGAAAGCAGTTGCTGTTTTTCTATAGGAGTAAATTAATTAATCAGAAAGAAAAAGTCTTTTGTCAAACCATTTATCTGTGTCTTCAGCTAGGAAATTATTCTCGCCACCTTTATAGGACTTAGAAGGGTGTAGGCCTTGGAGAGTTAAGTGGCAAGGTCAGGAATGAGCTATGGACCTAAGCCAAGAGCCAAGACCCAAAGGAGGGCCTGCTCAGCTCCAGGGAGCTTTCGGGGACTAGAGATCTAGCTGGGAATCCCTGAGCTAGTGAAACTGAAATTCCAAACCTGTTCTCTTTAGGTTCTGTCTTCCCTAGGACACCATGCCCCATGGATAATTTCCCTCCTACTCTGTTCACATCAGATTTTTTTTCTGTCCTTCAGATGCACCATTTCTTCATTTATCTCTCCATCCTGATTGATCAATGCCTTCCCTGTGCCAAGCCCTGTGATAGACACTAGCAACACTAAGGTAATGACATGATCACTGTCCTTAGGTGGTCTGAAGGAGGGACTTCACGGCCATTTTCTTTCCTTCCTGTTTCTTCACACTCTATGTTCCCTGTACCTTCTCAGTCCTCTCCATCTATCAAATTCCTATTCATCTTTCAAGACTCAGTTGAAGTACTGCCTCTTCTGTGAACTCTTTCCATATCCCTCAGAGAAAAATAGTTAGTGGGACCATTCTCTTTGACACCAAAGAAATTTGTGTATGCCCTTCCCCAGATGTTTAGTACACATGTATCCAACTGTATCTCCCTAACCAGAATTCAAAGCATCGTAGACAGACCAAGTCTTGTTCATCTTTAGTCTCCAGTGGCCAGTGATGTCTGACATACCACTGGCATCTATGAGACTCTGTAGACAGCTGGTCAGTGAAACCATAGCACAGAGAGGAACATGATAAGCAATCTTGGAGGGCTCTCATGATATGGAGTATCAGAGAGGAACTGTTCAGGGCATGAGAACAGATGACCTCAAGGAAGTGTACCCAAGTTTGCTAGGGAAGGCTACACAGCTGAGGGAGCACTGGAGCTGGGTTTGAAGGCATGTGCACGGGTTTTCCAGGAAGTGTGCTAGGGCAGCCTAGGCGGAGGTAGCAGCATGAGGTGGGGCATCTACAGGTGGGTTCTGGCTGTGCAGAGTGCAAGGTATGAGTTAAACAGCAGAGGGATTGGAGTCTGCACAGCTGAACAGTCCACTCAGAAAGAGCTCTGGATGACAGATAGGAGCTGAGATGTAATTCCATAGGGGAACCATTGAAGGTTCCTAAGCAGGACAGCAGCAAAGTCAAGGCTGCAGATTAGAAAAACAGATGTAACAGCTGTGTGGACACTTAAGGCCTACAGAGCCTGGTTGCTAAATTTAGGCCTCATTTCTTTTCTTTCTTTCTTTCATCTTTATTTTATTTATTTTTAAATTTTTCTTATTAGTTATACATGATAGCAGAATGCATTTTATTTCATTGTACACAAATGGAGCACAACTTTTCATTTCTCTGGATATACATGATGCAGTCACACCATTTGTGCAATCATACATGCACATAGGGTGATGATGTCCATCTCATTCCACCATCTTACCTACCCCCATACCCCTCCCCTCTGCCCTCTTTTGCCCAATCCAAAGTTCCTCCATTCTCCCCACACCCCCTCCCCTCATTATGGATCAGCATCCACTTATCAGAAAGAACATGCAGCATTTGGATTTGGGGGATTGGTTTACTTCATTTAGCATGATATTCTCCAACTCCATCCATTTTCCTGCAAATGCCATAATTTTATTCTCTTTTAATGCTGAATAATATTCCATTGTGTATATATACCACATTTTCTTTATCCATTCATCTATTGAAGGGCATCTAGGTTGGTTCCACAGTTTAGCTATTTTCAATTGAGCTGCTATAAACAATAAATGGACTAAGGAACTGAACAGATGCTTCTTGGACGAGGATATACAATCAATCAACAAATATATGACAAATGTTCAACATCCCTAGCAATTAGAGAAATGCAAATCAAAACTACTCTAAGATTTCATCTCACTCCAGTCAGAATGGCAATTATCAAGAATACAAGCAACAATAAGTGTTGGAGAGGATGTAGGGGAAAAGGCACACTCATACATGGCTGGTGGCCCTGCAAATTGGTGCAACCAATCTGGAAAGCAATATGGAGATTCCTTAGAAAACTTGGAATACAACCATCATTCAACCCAACTGTCCCACTCCTTGGTCTATACCCAAAGGGCTTAAAATCAGCATACTATAGGTCCTGTTTCTTGAGAAGGGAGATGGAGCATAGACCTACAGTCCCTGGGTGCTTGGGGTTGAGCAACCAGTGAAAGAGGATTCTAGGATGTATCAGGAAAATTCTACAAAAGAAACAGCCCTCTTGAGGTTTTAGGAGACCCCTGGATTGGGAACTTCCCGTGGGGCAGCCAAAGCCTCCCTGAGAGTCTCAGAGAAAGCTTAAATCAGATATAGCTGCATGTGGGTACCACCAAATCCTGAAGTGCTCTCCCCTGGAGGAGAGGCCTCCATAGCTTGATCAGTGCTGCAGTGGGTTCCAATGCTGGATCAGGAGAGAGGGAACAGAAGAAAGAACCTGCCACTGAGAACAGTGTCCAGCCATCAATATTGCCAGAGAAGTGACTAAGTAAGTAAGAGAGGGAGAACAGAGCAGTGAGGCTCACAGGGTGCCATCCCTGGCTTCCCACCTCCCTATCACCCAGGAGACCGGCAAACCAGCCAAAGGATCTCTCCTGTCCCAGAGCCAAGGCTGTTTGGTTCAGCTCAAATCAGTGGCTCCTCAGTGCCTGTATATGGCCCCAGATGCCTGCTCAAGCATCAGCCTGGCTCCTGGAGTGACATATTGAACCATATTCCAATGTCACTCTGGTCTGGGGGTGGGAGGGGAAACATCCCTAGGCCTCTGTGAACTAGTGAGTTTCTCATGCTCAGAAAGAATGGAACCTGAAGTTTCTTTTGCTCTCCAGAAAGTCCTGGGCTTCTCCCTCTCCTTTGGCCAAAGACATCAAAAGTGGGGGCCCCAAGATCTTCCCAGTTGCCTCACACTGGGAATTGCAATATGTAAGTTCTTTCTACTGTCTGTCTTGAATCTTCTGTGCCACAATCTTGGCCCCTTCTGTCTTCCTATTCTTTCCACATGGAAGAGAGAGGTTCATCACCAGGTGACTTGAAATTCCAGAACACATCTTCAAGGGGCTGAGATCCCAGAGCCCACTGCATAGCTTAAGACTTCCATGGGCACCATACTTTATGAGATACATATTAAAATATAACCATGTCCAGTGGTTAAATTGTCCAATGGTTTAATTAAATACAATTAATACATCACTTTCTATATAACTATGTGAGAGTTCAATGATATATGGAGTTGACTAACTGATGAGAGACTATTCTTAATAGTCACTTAAACATCTACTAATTATTATTTTGCATGATCCCTATTTTGAGGCTATAATCTTCACTTTAAAGTCTCTAACATGTCTGTAGACCAAGAAAGCTCAAGGACCCTAGACACTTTGCCTACAGTGACTCATGGATGAAATAGCCCTGGGGACATCCCCTGGCAGGGGGAGAGGACAATTTCATGGCCTTCATCACACTAGACCTCCCAGAGACCTCATTTTTTTTTCCCTTAGAGAAGCGTCACTAAGAAAAGACATGCCCTGGGGCCCTCTCTGAGCCCAGCTCATAAGCCCTCAGCATCTACACCCTGCCCTAGCCTCCTCTCCCCTCCTGAGTACAATGTGGGCTCTGGAAGAGGGCATGGCCTGAACACCCACAGTGAGCAAAGCCCCACAGGAGCCCAGTGCTTCCTCCCTGAGCCAGAGGTGGCTGCAGGAACTATCCTGGCTAGAGCCCTGAGGCCAAGTGCCTCTCAGGAGTGGGCCCCTGAGTCTGAGGGGGCCCTGTCCACACCTCCTTCCCTGCAAGATTATAAGGTCAGGGTAGCAGTGTCTCCAGTCCTGCAGGGGAGCTGTCAGCTGCCCTAGGTCTGGTCTTGCTGGCCAGCGGCTCCAGGTAGGAGTCTGGACTGACTTGCAGTTCCTGTTGGCCGGCCATCTATCTCTCTACCTCTATCCTTTCCCATGTCTATATGAGTATATATGTGGCTGCCTGTCTCTGCCTCCTTCTCTCTGAGTCCATCAACTCCTCTCTTTCTCTGAGCCTGTTGTTATCTCTCTGTTTCTTGCTTTCCATCTCGCTCCATCTCTCTGCCTGATTCTTTGCTGTCTCTGTGCATCTCTGTCTCCAAAATTTTTGTCCCCTCTCTCCCTCGTCCAGCTCTTAAGTTCTCTGCCTGAACCTTGAGCTCACTCTTTCTGCCTTTCTTTGTCTCTTGACTTCTCTGTTTTTTGCTCTTGGACTCTCCCTGCCCTTGGATTTTCAGGTGGCACAGTTGCCCTCCAGCCCCAGCCATCCCTGATGCCTCCTCTGATGCCATCCCTGATGCCCCTCACCTCTCTGATTCACAAGGCCTTGCTCCATGTGGGTCTCCCACAGGAGCCTGGTTCTCGGCCCATCTTCGTCCACCACCCGCATCTCCTGGCCTCCACCACTCTGCTCACCTCCCTCCTTGCCCAGTCATCCCATCCACCTGCTGTCGGGATCTTCCTCCAGCACTTACACTTCCACCTTCCTCTGCTCCCTCCCCTCCTGCTTCTTCCCCTGTGTAACCACTTCTGTCTCCCCTCCCCTCCTGTCTCTGCCTTGCAGACATTTGACCTCACACCCTGCTTGCTCAGCATCTTAGACGCTCTTCCCTGTCTCCTCTCTCCTGTCTGCCCTTTTGTTTCCTCGTCCTGTTTGGTCCCTCTGACAGTCATCCGTTGGGTCTTGATGTCTCTGTGCCTCTTCCTTTAGCCCTCTGTCCCTCTTCTAACACTAATGGAGGAATAAATGTTGTCCCACCGACCTCCTCCTCCTAAGCCCTCACTTCTCTTCCTGTCCCTTGTGCTCCAGCATCCCTTTCTCTCTCTTCCATCTGGTCCCTTCCTGGTTCTTGATGCCTTTCTCTGCCTTGTGTTCTTCCGGGGTGTGTGTCTCTCTCTTCCTTCTCACCATTTTTCCCTGTCATTCTCTCTGCTTTTTTTGGCTTTCTAGTTTCATCTGCTCTCTGGGTGGTTCTTAGCTCTGAAGGTCTGTGCTGACACCAAGGGAGGCAGGTGTGTGTGTGTGTGTGTGTGTGTGTGTGTGATGGGGGAAGGGGCTGGTGAAAAGGGAGGGAGAAAGAAAACATGCATCTTTAGAAACAGACACTATTTCATTCAACTTCCTCTTTCTAAAGATAAGGAACAATCACTATTCAGAGTCATGGCCAGTAAATGGCAAAGGGAGAAATTCAAACTAGCTGTCCTGAGTCTTTCATCTCTTTGTAGATGCTGCAGGGGAGTAGATATGACGGAGGAGATAAATAAAAGGGTCCACAGTGAAAAAAAAATGGGAGTTTTTCTCTGATTTTCATTATATTCTGTCAAGGAACCAAGGATAGTCCCCCTGGATCAAGTCTCAGCCACCCAGGGAGCTAGAGACTTTCCCTCTGCCAGGACCTTGCAATCACACACTACATTCCTGTCTTCTTATTGACAATAGGTCATCATCAAATCTAGCTGTGACAGGGTCAGAACCTGAGGCTCAGAGAGGCCAAGCAATTAGCTAAAAAGGCATTCAGAGAGCCAGCCAAGGAAAGTGAGAATAAAAACCAGTTCCCAGGGTCTGCTCTGGATGAAGACATCAATTCATCAAAAGACAAGGAGTCCTGGGGGACAAGGACTTACCACCTGCATCTTCTCTACTTCCTCTGCCCTCAGCTTGCAGGCACACACTGGAGGTAAGAACTGGGTGTCCTCCCATGATCATAGCTCTTACTTAAGGACCCTCATATCTAAGAGATGATGTGGTTTGCAGTATCAGATTTCTTGTCTCTAATTTCCATGTCCTGGCTCCTCTCTGAGAGCAGTATTTGGTGCCACAGGGGCCTGGGCTTGGGGACAACACACTTGGTACCCACCCTATTTAGGCACCCTCTTGCTGTGCAGACTTAGCCCAGTGGCTTCCTCTCTCTAGATTCTGGTAAAATGAGAGGATTGAACTAGCAGTTATCAAATTGAGGCTCAAGGAACCTTTAACTACTAAGAGGAGCCACTGGGGATCATGCATTTCCAGGTGAGAGTGGATGGAGTGGTTTCCAAACTTCTGCAGAACTTGGCCTTTGACAAAAAAAAGTTCAAGGGCTTTAAAAAGTTTGAAAATGCATAACTGAAATTGTAAGACTTAAGTCTCACAGCTAAAGGTCCACCCACTCCAATATGCATTTTCAGTTCTGTTCTCAGGGAGTGGCCAATTCTAGAAGAGAGCATCCTCTCACCGTGCACTCTCTCTGCCTGGTTCAGCTTCAAGTGTCCTCAGGCTGAGGACCACACACATGAGAAAATCATGGAGAGGTGGGACTTTGGGCCCTTGTGACTTCGTGTTCTATCTCTACAACACCATCTCCTGGCCCTAAATCTAGGCATAAATAGAATGTGTTAAACATGTGTCCTAGAGGCACCATTACAGATGATCCACCACCTTGTTTCATAGATGAGATCTTTTTTTTTTAAATATTTTTTTAGCTGTTGATGGACCTTTATTTTATTCATTTATTTATATGTGGTGCTGAGAATTGAACCCAGGGCCCCACACATGCAAGGCAAGTGCTCTACCACTGAGCCACAACCCCAGCCCCCATAGATGAGATCTTGAGGACCACAGAAGTAAGGTGACTTACCCAAAGTCACACAGCAAACTAGCGCTACAGAAAGAACAAAGGCTCAATTTTTACCAAGACGTAATGGATGCAATGACCGTGACAATTGGTTGGGCCAAATGTAAAGGGCTTACATGCACATTCAGAAGGCTGGCCTCCTTTATTATTAAAAATGATAAAGATGGGGCTGGGGCTGTGGCTCAGCGGTAGAGCGCTTGCCTCGCATGCGTGAGGCCCTGGGTTCGATCCTCAGCACCACATACAAAGCAATAAAATAAAGACATTGTGTCCATCCACAACTAAAAAAATATTTAAAAAAAAAAAAAATGATAAAGATGCTTCCTGCCCTAGATGGGTGGCAGGCTGGGGGAGGACAGCAGTAAATTGGGAATAGCAGGCAATCTCATTCTGGTCTTGAGTTCCTCTACAGTAAGTCCTGCAGCTGGGTTGGGGAGCTCTTATGAGGGAGCCTGCGCAGCCCGAGCTCAGAGCAGGCCTGGGCCTTTCTCTGCTTGCCGCCCCCCACCCCATGCCAAGCCAGTCTGCTTCCTCCCCTTTTCCACTGACACATTTGCTGGGTTCTCATGGTGGTTTAGAAGGCAAAGAAGTATTGCTGCTTTTCATGTTCCCATCTTCTGTGCTGCCTTAGGAGACACTAGAAGGTCTCTTGTGTGTTTCCGGCATTTATCCAGCATCTACTTTATTCATTGGTATGGATCCAAGACTCTTTATTTTCCCTCAACCTCCCGAACACTCCATGGCATTCCCTGTACAGGTGAGGCTGCTAAGGCCCAGAGGAGTGTAGTAACTTGCATGGGATATACAGCAAGAGTGGCAAAGCTGCTCCTGGGCCCTTGGTCATCCTGACTCCAAACCCAGGGCTCTCTCTGCCTCACGGCACTGTCCAGTCCCACAATAGCCCAAGCTTGAGCCTTGTTCCTCCTTAGTTTTCCAGCCCCAGCGATCTAGCAGCATCAGAAAGCCAGGCTCTGAGCTCATGTCTCTTTCCTCGTAATGACCATCTTCCTCTTTGTAACTGTCTAGTCTGGCCCTGGGATGAGTCATTATGACTTGGGTTCCAGTCTGTTTCCCAGTCTGCTTTCTCCACATGAATGGAGTTCACTCACCTAGGCTTTCACTCTTGATCTGTTTCCTCCCAGGTAATCTCCTATCCAAAACAGGTTTATGTTAACCAACAAATGCTTTTACATTAAACTACACAGACTGATTCCCTAGGGCAGCTCAGTGATGGAGAGCTGGAGGACTCCCTGCTTTGTTCTTCTTAGAGCCTTCTCCAGGCCCACTGTCTTTCTCCATTTCTGATTTTCCTCTCTCATAACCACACTTTATTTGGCTAAAATTTTCTGAATAATATTATATAACAGCAGATATTGTAGCCCATAATTTTAGTACATCATTAGAACAGGGACCATAAATTCAAATGTACAGGTGCCCAAAAGGCAATGTAAAGGTATAAAGCTAATCTATGAAAAGTATTAATGAATGATAAGGAATATTTCACACTGGAAATGGAGGAGTTCATGTTCCATGCAAAAAGAGAATCATATGCCTCCTGACCATTGCCAATAACAGAAACCCTGACCCATTATGGCCAAATTTATGAACCTGAAGATCTAGTTTGGTTTTTGCTCTTTTTTCTTTTTCTTTTTTTGTCTATTTAGAGCATTTCAGTTATACATAATAGTTGGGTTCATTTTGACAAAATCAGGCATGCATGAAATTTGATTCACTCCATTTTCATTCCCAGTTCTCTCCACCCTTTCCTTCCCCTTATTTTTTCTTCTACTCACTGATCTTTCTTTCACTCATTTTTTAAAAAATTTTTTAGCTATAGATGGACACAAGACCTTTATTTTATTTATCTATTTTTATGTGGTGCTGAGGATCCAACCCAATGTCTCATACATGCCTGGCAAGCACTCTACCACTGAGCCCCAGCCCCAGCCCCATTGTTTATTTATTTTTAATTGGTACTTTCTACATATACATAACAGTAGAATTCCCAATGGCATATTTATTCATGTATACAGTGTGATTTTGTTAAATCATTCTGCTTTTCTTATCCCTCCTCCCTCCCTGTTGATAGCCACCTTCTACTCCACTGATCTTCTCTATAGAAGACCTACTTTTTTGTGTAAGTAAAATATTGACAGGTAAGCCTGGCACAATGGTGCATCCTGTAATCCCAGTGATACAGCAGGCTGAGGCAAGAGAATCACAAGTTGGAAGCCAGCCTCATAATTTAGTGAGGTTCTAAGCAATTTAGCAAGACCCTATTGCAAAATAAAAATAAAAAATAAAAAGAGCTGGGGATGTGACTCAGTGGTTAAGCACCCCTTTTAAAAACTATACAACCCAAACAAAACATGTCTAAGGTTATATTTGGCCTGTAGGTCCTCATTAAATTACTTCAGCTGTATACTTTTAGTATGAAGCATAGTGTTGGCTTTTGGTTTATGCCAGATATTCTTTATAAAGTCAAGATAGTTTCTGGATATACAATATTAAATGTCTCTGTGACAGTTCAGAAAACAGAAAGTTGAAATGAATCTGTGAAGCCAGGGTACCAAAGGGGTCCCAGTCAAAAATGGATATCCTAAGATCTCCTACCCAGCCACATATCATTAGCTTTTACCCAAAACTGCCCTTTCACAAAACTAGTTTATGGATTTCGTCCTGCATAGTTTTCTACAATTCATAGAACTTTGAGTATGTTAGGAACAAAACAAATATTTTTGAGTTATAAAGCAGAAAGACAATGAATATTGAAAGGCAGACCCAATCACAGGGAAAAAATTTTAAATCTCCTGATGTTCATTGTCTCCAACACAGCAAAACCAATTTATTGGCACTATACTGACAGTGTGAAAGACAAAGTCTTTGTAGTGTTTCTAATTAAGAAAGCATGACAAAAGACAATTAATTGTGCAATTTATACATTATTAATTTAAGATTATATCTTCTTTGTATGTATGCACTAGGATTGTTCTTATTTTGGTAATGCAAAAAATTGTTTATAGAGCCAAACTCAGTTTATTCAGGAGCTTCCCTTGAGTATAAAATATCCTGCCCCAAAATTTAAGGGAAAAAAACCCTTCATTTTTGATAAGACAATGTTATAGTGAACATGTTGATAAAAATAGTTGAATGAAGCCAGGCGTGGTGGCACATACCTGTTATCCTAGCACTTTGCGAGGCTGAGACTGGAGAATCACGAGTTCAAAGCCAGCCTCAGCAATGGTGAGGCACTAAGCAACTCAGTGAGACCTCATCTCTAAATAAAATACAAAAGTAGGGCTGGGGATGTGGCTCAGTGGTCGAGTGCCCCTGAGTTCAATCCCTGGTACCAAAAAAAAAAAAAAAAAATTATTGAATGACTGACATGATCAATGCCATTGAAGCTCAGTCAAGATTCAGTTTAGAAAATTAAATGTTAAATATTAACTCTAACCTTTATTGTACTTACTATTTAATTTAATGCCCTATGTCCTTAAACTTCATCCTAACAATTATTTAAAAAAACCTTTAATCCAAATAATGAATTTAATAGTCACAACCCTGATCCTAATCTTCATTCACAAAGAACTTAGCAACCTCTGTAGTCCCAAGAGAAAATGGAAAATGGAGTCAAGTGCAGAAAGAAAACAAGGTTGAGTCAGGAAAAAGAGAAACAGATTCCTATAGGCCAGAACAGAACATAGTGTACGCTGCTACCCTGGACTAACTGGACATACCATTTGCATCAGTACAATCCTCAGCTAAATCCTGAATATCATTCCAACATCATTCAAACTACAATTGGGAATTATTTTTGGTGTTTCCACCTTCTAATCCAAAGCTTCTTGATACTGTTAGAAAATGTAAATGAAACAATGGGTGTGCAAAATCCTTACACACTCTGGACACAGACACTCCATAAATTACATATCCTAAAAACTTTTAAAACAGGAAGATCACCATGCAGGAGCTCAACCAGTCCACCGTGACAGAATTCATTCTACTGGGCTTCACCCCCAGCCCCAGGACCAACCCTCTGCTCTTCACTTTCTTTTTAGTTTTTTATCTGCTGATCCTTGTGAGCAACAGCCTCCTTATCACACTCATCCACCAGGACTCTCGTCTCCACACACCCATGTACTTCTTCATCAGTGTCCTCTCCATGCTGGACGTGTGCTACACCACCACTACTGTGCCCCAGATGCTGGTGCATATTCTCAGCAAGAAGAGGACCATCTCTTTTGCTAGATGTGTGGCCCAGATGTACCTCTTCCTCCTCTTTGGGGTTACGGAGTCCTGGCTTTTCTCCATCATGTCTGTGGACAGGTATGTGGCCATCTGCCACCCTCTCAGATACAAGGTCATCATGAGCCGTGGGATGTGTCTGCTCTTGGTAGGTGTCTGTGCAGCCTATGGTGTGGTGGGTGGCCTGTGCTACACCTACTTTGCTATGTTCCTGCCCTACTGTGGTCCTAAGGAAATCGACCACTACTTCTGTGAGGTTCCTGCTGTTCTGAAGCTGGCCTGTGCAGACACATCCCTCAATGACTTGGTGGACTTCATCACCGGCTTCAATGTCATTGTGGTTCCACTTTCCCTGATTGTCATCGTCTATACCAACATCTTTGCCACCATCCTGAAGATCCGCTCAGCCCAGGGGAGGCTCAAGGCCTTCTCCACCTGTGCCTCCCACATCACTGTGGTCACCATGTTTGCCATTCCATGCATCATCATGTATATGAGTCCCGGCTCTGGTTCCTTATCAAACAGTGGCAAGAAAATGGCTCTTTTCTATAATATTGCCACGGCCTTCCTCAATCCTGTCATCTACAGTCTAAGGAACAAGGATGTGAAGAAGGCTTTCCTCAAATTGATGGGATGGAGCAGGGCTCCAGAGTGAGGCTTTAAAGCTAAAGACCTATAGAGTCGAAAAAGCAAGACAGAATCACCAACTCCCCAAGAGTCTTCATGAGACGAGGAAGAACTGGACTCTTTGCTCTTTGCCCTAGCAAAGTGGGAGAGGAACAGGGTGCCTACCATCTGCTATATGAGTGGTGATGTTATTTGAGACAATTGTGATGGTAGGATGCAGAAGTTAAGAGCCTGGATTTTAGTGCCAGACAAATGAGAATAAGAGTCTTGGTTTTACCCATTACTAGGTTCATGAATTTTTGCCATTTAATTTCTCAGGTTTGTAATTCTTCCTCACGTAGAAGTTGCAATGATGAAATGAGATAATATATAAAAAGCACTTAATACAAGGCCTGATATATAGTAACCTTTCAACAGATGTTAGTTTTATTAAATTTATGTATTTACTAAATTTATTACTGAGGAATGAACCGTCAACCAGTAATCAGCCATGATCTTCCTGGGCTGTAGAAGCGACTAGAGCCCTAGAGGGTGGAGAAAAAGGGAAAAGTGGAACTAGAAACTCACCAACTGCAAAGTGGAGAATCTTAGAGTGAAACAGACTTGCAAAGGAAGAAACAAACCTGTATCTACTCACCTACAAACTGTGCCACTTAGAGTGCATGAGTTTGATTGAAATGATCCAGGGGAAAGCACTGTTTTATAACCAATTTTTTTTGTGTGTGTGCTTTTTACCTCTTGGTTTTTCCTTCTCCCTTTGTTTTGATAAAGTCCATTTTGGAAAATTACAGTCTGTCTTAGGTGATATCAAGAAAAAGGAACTGTGTTCACAGAAAAGAGGGGAGAAATGAGGGAAATTAGAAGGGGAGAGAGTAGGCATAGCTCTATCCCCAGATGCAAAATCTAGGCAGTTTTATCTAGAGAGATAAAACTCAATGGGGAGTTTTTGTTCTGTTCCCTCTTGATTGGAGGAACCTCCCCCAACCAAACTCTGCATAGTCCTCATAGAATCTTTACAAACATAAACTGTTTTCTTTCCAGGCTTCATCATTCTATAGGGTCACCAGGCATCATTAGCCTGTCCTGGTTTCGGGCTCTACTGGATACTACAGAAACTCCAGTACTCAACAGCAACCCCTAGAAGGCCCTAGAGATGTGTCTCACAAGTTAATATGCAGCTCCTCTCTTTGGTTTTTCTTCCCCAGCCCCTCACTGATATATACTGCCTATGCAACCCCTTGCAAAAAAAAAAAATCAGCTGGGATGACCTGAAAATTTTAGCATGAATGCCCGTACCCCTCTGAGAGCCAGGGTCCATCACAAGGGTGCAGGGTCCCAGTGGTCTCAAAGGTGTTACCTTACCCACCCACCCAGGATCCAGAGTGTTGCATAAATAATACAGCAAAATTAAAGGTAGGTAACAAAACAGAAGCTATAATTGTAAAATACTTACAGATACATGGTTAGTATCATTAACATAGTAAGAGCTTTTATAAATTAGTAACAAAAATAAAAACACTTCAGAAAACTGGCAACAGAAATACAAATTGTTGATAAACATAGAGGGAGATCCCACCACAATAAGCATCAAAAATGCAAATTAAAATATCAATGAGATATCACTTTGAAATTGCCAGAGTCTTTAAATAAGTCAGAGGTGGTCAAAATGCAATGAAACATGGACTTTCATAGATTACTAGTGGAAATACAGATGAATCTTTCTGAAGATGATTAGTTTTCTTTATTAAGAATTTTAAACATGTCCATGCCCTTCAACCCAATAATTCCACTTTTGGGACTTTTACAAAATAGTTATCAGGAGCACAGAAAACATAACACAAAAATTTTCATTGTGTGACTTAAGATAGGGAAAAAGTGGAATCAACTGAAAACACTTTTATAATAGTGTGTCATTAAAATATGGTATGGCCACATAATGGTGTGCTCCGTGGCCATTGAAAATGTTATTTTGTAAGTGTAATGCAAATTCTCACAACATGAGGTTAAGCAAGTCAAAAAGCAGGAAACAGCTTGTGATCACACCACTAACAGTCGTAAATGAATTTTCACTCATGAAATCAGATGTCAAAACCTATGACAGTGGGAGAGGGCCACTAGGTCAATGCTTCTCTGCTAACACACACACACACACACACACACACACACACACACACACACACACACTATTCCAATTATGAACTTCAGTTAATAAGAATGTATCACTATTGCTTCATCAATTATAACAAATATCCACTAATACAACATGTTAATAATAGAGAAAACTGTGTTGGAGATGATGGGAAGGAATATATGAGAATTTTACTTTCTATACAATTCTTCTGTAAGCCTAAATCTGCTCTAAAAATAATAATTTTTAAAAGATCGCATGAAAATACTCGACATAAATACTAGACATAAGTAGCATGATATCAGAATTGAATGGTTTAACTTATCAGCAAAAGAATATGGCAGAGAAAAAAAAACAATGAATTCCAAGATAGGCCCACAGAAATCATCCAGTGAAACACTAAAAGGAAAAAAAGGTGGAAAATGAACATAACATTCAAGAGATATAGGATAATATCAAACATGCATGTAATTAGAGCCAGAGGGGAAAAAAGAGAGAAAAAACAGGATGAAAAAAGTGCAGATCTTTTCTAGTATAAGTCTAACATTTGCTAAGATACACCATATCCTGGGTAATAATGTCAATTTAAAAATAAGTAAAATCATACATAGTTCATTCTCTGGCCACAAAGAACCAAACTACAAAGCAATAACAGAAAGATGATAGGAAGTTCTCCAAATTATTAGAAATTAAATGGCATACTTTTAAATAATCTATGAATCAGAGAAGAAATCTCAAAAGAAATGAAAAATATATTTCTCAGAAATAAAGTGAAAGTACAACATATAAAGATCTGTGATTCATGGCTAAAGAATTAACCACTTTTTTTAAAAATAGTTTTTTAGTTGTTAATGGATCTTTATTTTATTTATTTATATGTGGTGCTGAGAATAGAACCCAGTGCCTCACACATGTTAGGCAGGTGCTCTACCACTGAGCTGCAACTGCAGCCCCAATTAACCACTTCTTTGGAAAAGGAGATTAATAGTATTAATACACATATTAGAAAAAAAGAAAATTCCTCAAACTATATACGTTTCCATCAAAAAACTAAAATAAAAATACACCCACAAATAAACATAAGGAATAAAATAATAAAGATTAAAACAAAATTAAACTAAAATAACAAAAAAGCAATAAAGAAAATCAATAAGCTAAAAACCAGGTCTTTGAAAAGCACTATACAATTGACAACACTTTAGCCAAACTGTTACAAATTTCTAATATAAAGAAAAAAGAGGGGACATCACTACAAACCCCATAGACATTTAAATGATATTAAAGGATTAAACAAATTACTCCAAAAACACAAAGTACTCACCAAATATGAAATAGATAATCTGAAGGTTCTTTAACCTATGGACTAAATTGTGTTCCCTGCTCCCCATTCCTATGTTGAAGCCCTGGTAATCCCCAATGCATTTAGGGATGGGGCTTTTGGTGATTAATTAGGTACAGATGAAATCAAGAGGACAAGGCCCTCACAACAGAATTCATATCTGAGGAAAGACCATGTGAGGACAAGACAAAAGGGCAGCCATCTACAAGTCAGAAAAAGAGCTCTAACCAAGAAACAATCCATCAGCACCTCAATCTTGGACTTCCCAACTTCTGGAATTGTAAGAAATAAATTCTTATTGTTTAATCCAGTCTGTGGTATTTTATCACTGTATGGTGACCTCAGCTAAGACACAAATCAAATCTATTAGTATATAAAAAGTATATAAAAATACCATAGCCAAGTGTGTTTTATTCTAGGAATGCAAGACTGGTCCAACATTTAAAAATCAATGTCATTCATCACATTAATAGTCTAAAGAAGAAAAGCTTCCTCTACTGTTATGATCATATCAATTGAATCAGAAAAGGCATTTAACAAAATCTGACACCCATTCATGATTTAAACAAAACAAAATTCATCAAACTACCCGGGCGCGGTGGCTCAAGCCTGTAATCCCAGCACTTTGGGAGGCTGAGACAGGAAAATCGCGAGTTCAAAGCCAGCCTCAGCAACGATGAGGTGCTAAGCAACTCAGTGAGACCCTGTCTCTACATAAAACACAAAATAGTGCTGGGGATGTGGCTCAGGGGTCGAGTGCCCTTGAGTTCAATCCCTAGTACCAAAAAAAACCAAACAAACAAACAAAAAAAATTCATCAAACTGAGAATAGAAGGGTACTTCCTCATCTTGGTAAAGAACATCTACAAAAAAGTCCAGCTAATATTATATTATACATGATATGAAATTAAGTATTTTCCCCCAACCCTCAGGAAAAAGTCAAGAGTACTTGCTCTCACCACTTCTCTTTCAAACAGTGCTAGAAGTCAGTCCTAGCCAGTGCAATAAGGCAAGAAAATAAAGCTCAAAAGCAACTCAGTGGAGGAAGGGCAGTCTTTCACAGATACTGTTGAAACACTGGATATCCATGGTTAAAAGAACCCCAGTTTAAACCTTATACTTTATACAAAAAAATAACTCAAACGAATCATAGATTTAAATGTGAAAGTATAAAACTTTTAAAGTAGTGGAAACTCTTCACCACCTAGGTAGGCATATTTCTTGGACATTTACACTAAAATATAATCCATAAAATCCTAAGTTGATAAACTGGACTTCACCAAAATTAAAATTTTTGCTTTGTGAAAGACCCTCTGAAGAGGATAAAAAGACAGTCCAGGGCTGGGGATATAGCTCACTTGGTAAAGTGCCTGCCTTGCATGCACAAAGCCTTAGGTTCAATCCCCAGCACCACACACACACACACAAAAGATAGTCCAGAGGCAGAAAAAAATATTTGCAAATCACATCTCCAAGAAAGAACTGTATCCAGCATATACATTACTCTTTAAACTCAACTGTAAAAAATTATAATTATCCAACTTAAAAATAAACAAATTTGTGTACAAAAAGAGGACATAAGGATGGAAAACAAGTACATGAAAAGATGTTCAATCAACATCACAAGCTTTTAACCAAATGCACACTAACGCCATGACAAGGTGCTGTGACCTGATTAGATCACACTATTATGTCTGAAAGAGTGGCTAAAAAAATTTTTTAAACTGACTACACCTAGTGTTAGGCAACTGAATTGCATACATTACCAATGGAAATGTAAAATTATACAGTCTTTCTGGAAAAGGGTTTGGTATATTCTTTTTAAATCACTTTATTGCGATATAATTCATGTACCATAAAATCTACCCACTCAATGTGTACAATTCAGTGGTTTTTACTCTCTTCACAGAGTTGCATAACCATCATCACAACCTCATTTTAGGATATTTTCATCACCCCCAAGAGAATCTACTCTATCCTTTAGTAATTGTTCCTCATTTCCCCCAAATTACCCCCCAAACTAAGCAACTACTACTAATATGCTTTCTGTCTCTACAGATTAGCCTATTTGGGACGTTTTATATGAATGAAATCGTACAATATGTGGGTTTTTGTGATTGGCCTTCTTTCACTGATTTCAAGGATCATCTGCAGCACACATCAGTACTTCATTTTTTATTGCAAGATAATATTTAATTTTATGGATACACAGCTTTTATTTATCCATCTAGTTGATGAACACTTGAGTTGATCCGACTTTCTAGCTATTATGAACAATGTTGCTATGATGATAGTTGTGTAAATCTTTGTGTAAACAATGTTTCCGCTTCATATATATGTGTATATATGTACATATATATGTGTGTGTATATATATATAGAAGTGGAATATATATATATATATATATATAGAAGTGGAATTGATGGATCATATCTTACTCTGTTTAACATTCTGAAGAACTATCAGACTCCAGAGAAAATTTTCTTCTTATCCCTGCAACTTTGGGCTTGCTGTGTTTAGGGCCTAGTGTTTAACAGAGGAATCCTTTCTAGGAAAGTTGTCTATGGTTCTGATAAATTAGAAGTTGAGACTGCCTCCTGGCCACTGCTAATAAACCAACAAGCAGAGGAAAGGTGATTACGGACTGGAGGAACTGGTTTCTATTACCCAGGAGGAAATTGGTTTTCAAGGAGGCAAGAGGGATTATGTATCTTGTACTCCCTTGATCAATAGAAATTCTCAATGAAAGTGTAATCACCAAATAAAGAGAGGGACTCCAAGTACTCAGATCCTACAAGAATGCAGGCCTGGCAATTATCAAGAATACAAGCAACAATAAGTGTTGGTGAGGATGTAGGGGAAAGTGTACACATACATTGCTGGTGGGATTGCAAATTGGTGCAACCACTCTGGAAAGCAGTATGAAGATTCCTCAGAAAACTTGGAATGGAACCACTGTTTGACCCAGTTATCCCACTCCTTGTCATACACTCAAAGGACTTAAAATCAGCATACTACAGTGACACAGCCACATTAATGTTTATAGCAGCTCAATTCATAATAGCTAAACTATGGAACCAATCTAGATGCCCTTCAGCAGATGAATGGATAAAGAAAATGTGGTATATATACACAATGGAATATTACTCAGCCTTAAAGAAGAATGAAATTATGGCATTTGCAGGTAAATGAATGGAGTTGGAGAATATCATGCTAAGTGAAATAAGCTAATCCCACAAAACCAAAGGCCGAAAGTTTTCTCTGATATGCAGATACTGCTCCATAATTGGGGGGCGGGTGCTAGGGAAGAACGGAAGAACTTTAGATTGTGCAGAGGGGGCTGAGGGGAGGGGCGATGGGGTGGGAAGAGTGGTGGAATGAGATGGACATTATTACCCTATGTACATGTATGATTGCACGAATGGTGTGACTCTGCATCATGTACCGCCAGAGAAATGAGTTGTGCTCCATTTGTGTACAATGAGTTGAGTTGAAATGCATTCTGCTATCATGTACAACTAATTAGAACAAATTAACAAAAAAAAAAAAAGTATATAGGCCTGGGAGACCTCTCCAAATAAAGAACCCAAACTGGATGTGGTGTTGACCAACGGTCATAAAAACATTGGATAATGTTCAAAGAAAGCCTCGATTACCAAATTAGGTCTTAAGTTGAGCTACAGAAGTACAGACTAAAGAAGCTATGCTTTGTTATAATTATATACCCCTCATCTCTTCTTTTTCTCTGTTAACTTATATGAAAAACATTGTTAATGGCTAACATTTTAGATTGTTGGTTAGAATAGGACAAAATTGGCATTATCCCAATATGCTATGGTAGCTGAAGGGAAAGTATACTTCTCTTGTGTTGGTGAGAGAAACTGCTCATCCACTGTCCTTGTGTAAGGACAAAAGGAGAGAGCTATGCTGTGCTCTTTGATCTGGTCTCATCCTTCTCTATCCTGTGGTGTGCACTTGGAAGCCAGCCTACACAGAATACAACAACGGACTCTCTTGCCCTCTCACTTCTAGTTGAATTTGGCCAATGAAAAGCAATCGTAGACTTTCAAAGCATGAGGAGGAAAGTGATGTTGGCTTCTTACACTGCAGCAAGTCTCCTCTACTGAAGGCCACAGCTCTTTTCAGGTAACTGTGTAAAGGACTTTCTCTCCTCCCTCCACACTTCCTCTTTATCTCTCCCTCTCCCCACAGTAACCACTTCTCTTACTCCTTCAGGCCCAGGAGTAGAGTAGGTATAGTCCTCTTGAAGTACCAGCCCTTAGGTACCATACTGTTTCTCAGTGCTTTTCTTAAATCCAGCCCATACTTTTATATTTTTAAAAAGTCTCTTTATTAAATATAATTCATGTTATCCAAATGAAGTGGGTTTTTTTCCTGTCAGCCTTCTGACCATTACAAATTTGAGATTTCTGGTACACATTCTGGTGGAGATATTGGATATTCAATTAGATATGCCTATATCTGTATATATCTATACTCATATGTAGGTAGATATTGCTCCAGGAGAGAAATATAGGCTGAAGATGAAGATAGATAATCAAAAGCACACCAACGGTTTTTAAAGCCATGGACCTAGGTAAGAACAATAAGGGAATAAATGTACAAAGAAAAAAAAAAAGAGAGACAAGGACTAAACCTTTCCACCTAAAAATTAAGAGGTTTTAGAGAAAAGGAAAATAAGAGACAGAGAAGGACTGGCCACAGAGCACAGAGTGTGGAGCCTTGGAAGAAAGTGAACAAGTGCTTCAAGTAGGAAAGAAAGGTCAGACCTGCCAAGCACCGCTGATGGCCAGGTATAACAAGGACCGAGAAATGACCATCACAGTTAGCAACAGAAAGTATGCTGGCTACTTTCACATGAGGTAGCAGTGAAGGTGTTGGTGGCACAATGAGACACCTGACTAGTGTTCAGGGGAGAATTGTAGGACAGGAATAGGGGACAGAAGTATAGATAACTCTAGGAGATTTTCTCCTAAGGGAGCAAAAATGTGTGGTAGTTCATCAGGCAGGGTATTTTGCTTTCATATTATATTAGTACTTTCTTCCCTTTTCTTTTCTGCCAATTCCACCTAACTGCATTGCCCTCTGTTCTTTCTCCTCAACAGAAATAAAGTGGGAAATTGCAAATAAAGATGCCAAAAGCCCAGCATAGGTTTTCCACACAATGCTTTCAATATCAGATAGAAGATGCTCTATAGATGGTGAAGGTCAGCCATCCAATAAGGTCACAGACAAGAGGGCATGATGTCACTTTAGAGTCACACCTGTCATGAAGTTTAGTTTTCTCCTCTTGATTTTCCTAAAAGTTCTATTCACTACAAAGCTTTAAAAAATTAGATTGTAGAATTAGGTTCACTGCCACAGGTGGTGTGATATTTTTCCAAAAATGTTGTCTAAATCATTGTGAGACTTAAAAGCATGTAGTCATTAGTTTCTTTAAATGCAAACTCTGATTTCACAGTGTAGGAGATGCCAAAATTCTGCATTTTTTAACAACTCCCAGATGATGCTGGTGATGCTAACCTCTCCTTGATTAGCAGAAGTCTAAATCATATAGAAAAGCATTTCATGAACCAATGACCTCTGCATTTTAGTATTCATACTGTAATCATCCCCTCCTGTGGAGAGCAATGACTTGGATCAGGGTCTCTGACTGCCTCAAAGCAGGAGGCTGCACTTATGCTGGGAACTTCCTGTGCAGAGGTACAATTCAAGATTGCCCAGTTGCTATGGTGATGCCCTGCTTGAGGAGGTTTGGTGCTAGGCACGAAGTTATCAGTCTAGGCCCTGAGTTCAGACAGCAGCTTCTGGGGATAGAGAATTATGAGCACAAGTAGATAATTATAATTGGTTGCCAGTGCTTTGACCTCAGCCTGCCTTTTTTGAAGGAACTTTCATAGAAAACCCTTTTAATGATAAAACCTATATAATAAATGTGCTGAGCTAGCTCTGGGTCATTATTCCTCCATCAGAGAATGATGTCCACTGGTCCCAGTTTTCTTTCTATAAGTGTTTGTCTTTTCTAATCCCCCATCACCCCTCACTGTTTTCTGAATTAATGGCCATGCAGGTCGCAGCACCCTCCTACTGAATTTGGACTGGACCTAGTAGTTTACTTCTCATGAAATGAATAGCCGATGAGCTCGGGAAGTCTGTTTCAAGATTAGACTCCAACCGGTCGGGCTTCCACACTGCTCATGGCCTCTCTCTTGCTCTCTTGCTTGTTCATTCTGATGAAGCCAGCTGCCATCTAGTGAGCTGCTCTATAAAGAAGCCTACATGGCAAAAAACTGATGGATCCTCTGTACAATAGTCAGTAATGAAATAGGCCTCAGTCCAACAGCCTTCCAGGAACTGAATCCTTGCAACAATCCGTGAACTTGGAAGTAGATCCTTCTCTAGGTGAGCTTTGGAAAATCTGCAGCCCTGGCTCATACCTTAATGGCAACCTTGTGAGACTCCCTAATCCAGACAACCCAGCTCAGCTTCACTGAGATTCTTGACCCCTGGAGACTGCAAAAAAAAAAAAAAAAAGTTTGCAATTTTATCCACTAAACTTTGGAGCAATTAAGTACATGGCATTAAGTTATTCATACAGAGGGACTACAAAGGGTCAAGAAACTTGATCTTGATTGTGGTGATAGTTTCACAGGTTGTATGCATGGATCAGGACTCATCAGACTGTATAATTGGATACTTGTAAATTCTATAGTTCATTTTATGTCAATGTACTTAAATGAAGTTGAAAGTACATTATGAAGTCCGAGAGAGAGGATATGTTCACCCATTTACTAAGAGATTATCTCCTCTCTACAAATATCACTTCCCCAAAATGAGCTCCTCTCTTTAATGACATGAGGGTTTATGTACCTTAAGTTCATACTGTCCTACTAGTACTAGATGAAAATGACCTGTATTACTCTATTTCCTATGATAGCCATTGACTTAAATTGTTCTTCCTTCAGAACCTGTCATGCTTCTGATTGATCTATATAGTCAGGTTACTGATCTTGGCATCTGGGAGGTACCTTGTGAACTTATTTTATGAATTAATGCACTCACATGTTGATGCTAATTCTTTGCCTGATAGTTTAAGCTGATGGAAAGAGAGAATTACTATGGAACTTGCTTTTATTGAGTCTACAGTCTGGTGTCTTCATGTTTGAGAGGCAGTGGGTACTGCCCTAGCCTTCTCAAACATAATTTCACTTAATCTTTCCCATTAACGTATCAAGTATGCCCATAGGATATTAGAGGGAATTTGGATGAAGAACATATGTAGGTTGTTCACTTTAGCTTGGTTCTTGGAGTTCATGCTTCTGAAACTTCATTCTGACCCTTTGTCGTGGCCTAACACTTTGAGGAAGGCCCTCTTCACATCTTTGTTCCTGAGGCTATAGATGATGGGGTTCAGGAAGGCAGAGATGACATTGTAGAATAGAGCCAGCTTCTTATCCTCTTCTGGGGAGGACTCAGATCCAGGTCTCATGTACATGACCATACATGGGATAGAGAACATGGTAACCACGGTGATGTGAGAAGCACAGGTGGAGAAGGCCTTGAGCCGCCCTTGGGTTGAGCGGATCTTCAGGATGGCAGCAAAGATATTGATGTAGACAATGATGATGAGGGAGAGTGGGACCAAAAGAAGGATGAAGCCCAGGATGAAGTCCACCTGGTCATTTAGAGAGGTGTCTGCACAGGCCAACTTCAAAACAGCAGGTACTTCACAAAAGAAGTGGTTGATCTCATTGGGGCCACAATAGGGAAGAATCATAGCAGAGACAGTATATATCAGGGCACAACTGATACCCCAGAATCCACAGAAGGCCACCAATGATCCACACAGTGAAGCGCTCATGATGATTTTGTACCTGAGAGGGTGGCAAATGGCCACATACCTGTCATAGGCCATGATGGCAAAAAGCCAAGACTCAGTGATTCCCAGCATCAGGAAGATGTACATCTGGGCCACACATCCGATGTAGGAGATGGTCTTCTTCTCACAAACCAAATGCACCAGCATCTGAGGCACTGTGGTGGTAACATAGCCCATGTCCAGAATGGATAAGACACTGAGAAAAAAGTAATGGGAGTGTGGAGGCGGGAATCAATGCGTATCAAAGTGATAATAAGCCCATTGCCCATGAGGGTGACAAAGTAGAGGAAGAGAAAGACACTAAATAAAATAGCATTTATCTTTGTGTCACTAGAGAATCCCAGAAGAATAAATTCAGTAAGAGAGCTGTGGTTTCTCCAGAGGAAGTCCTGCATCCTTCTGCTGTAGAGAAAAAACAGAGAGCTTTCATCATGAAGGTGAAATCTCCAGACTCTAACCCTGCTGCTATTCATATGGTAGAAATGCCAAACCCAAGTAGCAAAATAAATATGTAGTAGGACACCCACAAAGCTGGGGGCCAAATTTTTAAAAAGAATTCCCATTTGATAGAAAATGGCATGTTAACATTTTACTATATAATCCCAGTTTATTCTGAGATCCCAAGTAACAAATTCCACACTTTGAAATGTAGACTTTGCAAAAAAAAAAGGGTCCAAAATTAATGTCTTGCATTTCATAGTTCATGTAGCTTACAAAAAATTTCAAAGAGATCAAGGAAAGAATTGCATGGTTAAGAACATAGCAATTGTTATGCATTTCACACCCAATGGGAAAATCTGCCTCCACTTTGGAACTACTCCCAAAATCAATCTCAGTTGGTCCACTCAAAGAGCTTAATGGGACACAAGAAACTTCAGAGACAGTTACACATAGATATCCGACTCGAGCTTGGAATAGCAGGAAAATAACTATTATCTGGAAATAAATTATGTTCCATGAAGAGTTACATTCCTGTGTTTGATACCAGATGAATGATACCAGGAGGTGGGGGACAATAAAATATTTAAAAAGTAATGTCCAACAGTTTTCCCAAATGGAGGAAAGATGTCAATCTATGGAATGGAGTTGCTGTCCATTGAGCTCCAAGAAAGACAAATACAAAGAAAAACTCCTGAAAAACCAAAAATGCTATCTTCAAAGTAGCTTAAGGAAAAAACATGTATTACCTTTAAATGAAGAGTGATGAGACAGGCTCAGGTCTTGCAACAGAAACTACAGCAAAGAGGAAGACAACTGAATGATACTTTTAATGTGCTGAAAGGGGAGAGAATGAGAGCTGGGGGAGGAAAGAGGAGTTAAGAGGAGAAAAGAGGGAGGGAGGAAGAAAACCACCAACTCAAACCTCTATAGTCAACAAATATGTCCTTTAGAAATTAGAAATGCTTGCTCTCAAATGAAAACAAATAACTAATTACCAAAAGATCCATAGTAAAAGGGATTTTAAAGGACTTCTTTAGTCTGAAGGAAAATAGTCCTTGATGGATGCATAGATCTGAAAGAAAAATTGAAGAAGATGAGAAATAATAGGAAACGTGTGGGTAAACATGGTCCAATGTCAATTGTTTAAAGCAACAAAAATAACAATATCATGTGAATCTTGGAGTGTGTGTGTGTTCACATACATGTATCTGAATGCAAAATATATGGCAAAATAGCCCAACAAGTAGGAAAGGAAATGGATAAATGGACCTAAACTATTGTAAGATTTCTGCATTGTTTAGGAAGTGGTACAGTACTAATTTAAATGAGCCTGTAATAGGACGCATGGTTTAGTCTCTAGATGAAGTGTTAGTACACTTCTTCTGTAGAGGTCCAGATAATATTTCAGGCTTTTCCAGCTATACACAGTCACTGGTGCATTCTTTACAGACATGCACCATATCACAATTTGGTCAAGAATGGACAACACATATGACAGTGTCCTCTAAGATTATAATGGAACTAAAAAAGTCCTATTGCCTAGTGATATCATAGCTGATGTACATGAACACATTACTCAACTATTTGTGGTGACGCTGGTACAGACAAAACCATTTCACTGCCAGGTGCATAAAAGTATAGCACATACATTTACACATAGCACATAATACTTGGTAATGGTAATAAATGATTATGTTACTGGGTTTTGTATTTACTATACTATATTATACTTTTTCATCATATTTTAGAGTTTACACCTTCTACTTGTAAATAAACGGTTGCTGTAAAACACCGGCAGCAGCCTCTTCCATCTCAGTTTTTTGCATTTCTTGACTGCATCACAAGGCCATTTCCAGTGACTGACCTAAACCATATAGGTTTGTGTAAGTGCACTCTGTGATGGTCACACAATAACAAACTTGCCAAATGATGTATTTCTCAGAATGTATCTCCATGTTAGCTGGGCACCACTGTGCTGTTTTTTAAAAAAAATCCAACGCCTGTTCTAGAGTAATAACCAAGGAATAATACAAAATAGCAAAACTCAAAATATAAAGGGATAATTGAAAAGTTATTAGTTAATTCAAAAGAAGATAAGAAATGTGGAATTAAGAAACAAAGAAGACTTGGGACAAATAGAAACCAAGAAGTAAGATGATAAAGCTAATTATAACAGTAATTATTAAAGGTAAACATTATGCAAACAAAATGAATGACCAAAAAATATCAAACTGGATCTTAAAAATCTAATAAAAAGTAAAGAATTCCTTCAGTAAAGTGATTATCTTTAAACACCAGTGAAGAACAGAAAGCATCCTGGCAGTGACTGAACTACAGGCAATAGGAATGAGAAACTGACGGACTAAAGGGCAAAGGAACACACCATTCCTCCCCTTCTTGTTGCAGGCAGTGAGCTGCAGCCAGCTAATTCTAGAACTCAATTTGAAGAGTTCTAGAAGGCCTCCCACAGGATACATGATTCAAACTGTCTTTGGAGGCTGGGTGGTTGCTGAATACCACCCAGCATCGTGTGCGAAGTCATGAAGCATGAACTAAGCCAGGTGGGAGACAGCACAAGAGAGGAAGGCAAGGAAAACCATCATGTGTCCTCTGACTTGTGTTCAAAACTAAAGTCTTGATTTTCACTGCATCATTTACCTCGTGGGTCAAGACTTTACCAGAGTCTCATCATTTACCTTTGCTGTTCTCCCACTGTTCACTCCACAAAACCCACACTGTAAACCTCTCTGTTCCATCATCTGCCACCCAGGCTTTCACCTAGGGACCTTCAACATAACACTCTACCTGTGCTTCTTTCACCAGGTGTCTTCAGGGTGAGCTCTTTCCCTTTCTTCTGGTCTTCTGCCCAGTTTTCATCTCATTGGAGAACTCTTTTCTCACCATTCTTTCTGAAATATGGCTATCCTTCACTGTTTCTTTAGCTTGTGTCATTTTTCATTATACTTCTCATTTCTTAAAAAAAGAATTTATCTAATTATTTTCTACTTATCTAATTTGTCTACTTATCTAATTATTTGCTGTTGCTCCCAACTAGATGATTAAAGTGGAAATTTTGTTTTGTTCACTACTATATCTCAGTGTCAATCATTGTACCCAACACATGGTGGGAACTCAGTAAATATTTACTAAATTATGAAAGCAGGCATAGAAGTCTTGGACTCCATCATAGAAGCTATGTTGGCAGGAAAAAGAGTGCTGATTGACATCTGTCCTTTCCAGGGGGACAAACACATTTGGATGGTAGAATCTACTATGCCTGTGACACATGCTTTAGAGGGATGTGTGGACAAGTTTTGGCATGTAGAAGATATGTTGTGATGATGACAGAATAAATTTAAGCAAGTGGTGATGTTTTACTCTGCAGAAACTTAAGGAGGATGCTAAGGTCCATCTGCAGAAGTATCTGAAGGGCTTTGTTAAGGAACATGTATAAAACTTTTTCTGCAAAGCCTCCAAGCATAGAATTGGGTATAAATTTTACCAGCATGACAAGCCGAAGATTTTCTGACACTTGGGGCTGTTCCTAGACATAAAGGACCATCCTAAAAGGCAAAGAGCTCTGTTTCTGTTCTGCAGTCCAACTGGAAGAGTTAAGGACTCTCCCATCTTCTCTGTCCTTTTTATTTTATAACTTCCCCTGGTCCTTATGCCTGGAGAATTGTAGTAACCCCCTCACTTGTGACTTCCATCTCCCAGGCCCACCTGCTTACTTGGTCCAATAGCATTTTCTAAGAAAAGTCTTGATAAAAGAACTTTTTCGCATGATCTGTGCTTGTTGAGCATAGATAATATGGTGTAGAATGTGGGAAAGAGGATGGGGTACTTAGAGGGGAAGAAGCAGAGAGAATGGGGAGGGGGACTAGGTGAACAGGCTCTAAAACACATTCAGCTCTGCTGTCCTGGGTGATTATATAGGAAACATCACTGGGTGGCATCTGTCCCCTTCTCAATAAGAGATCCTTAGAGAAACTCCCATTTCCAAGGTTGTCCCCCAAATCCCTACCACCCCTTTGAGCTCTTTTTGGACTCCTGTCTTACATGCTAGTGCTGTCTCACCAACCTTCCCATCTCCCATCTGCCACCTTCTTATCAGGACCAAACCTGGTTAAGATGGGGACATGGGACAGCCAATTGCTTAGGTTTCCTGACAAAAGCCCCTGTTCCTTTTCCTTGTCTGCCCTGGTGACTGAAGACCAGATGCTTTGACAGAAATGCATACCTTAAGTCTCACAGAAAGACAGGAAGAGGAGGGCAGTTGAGCAGAGAAAACAGCTCTCGGGTCCCTTTTCTCTACTCTCCCTTCTCTTTACCTGGTACTGGGCTCTGTGGGAGGGATGTATCAGGAGATGGAGAGGCTCTCCTTTGAAACTCTGCTCCAGGGAGCCTGATTCCCAGGAGGACAATTCTGGCAACTTCCTAATGAACTTCTTGTGCCTTTGAATTCCCCAAGATCTTAACAACAAGTCAGAACTCCAAACACCTACTACTCAAGGCTGTGTACAGCCCAAACCCTGACCACTCCCAAAGGGCCCTCCTTGGACTGCTCAGGCTATTCTTCTGCCTGCCCATGCCCTCCCAGGCTCCATCTTTTCTCTGGGTTAGCACCATACTGCATGAGTTGGGTTCCTGATTTACACATTACCAGGTATAACTTGGGACACGTTTCAAAAACTTGTCTGGGCCTCCAGACCTTTTATCAGTAAAACAGAACCTGCTTCACTGAGTTGTAAAGAGAAAATGTTGTAAATATAAAATGGGTTAAGTATAACATCTTAAGGTTTGTACCTGGCTTGTAGCAAGTATATTATTCTCCCTCATTTTGCCCTTACTGGATTCCCCATTGTATGTCTTTGATTCTCTCCTAAATTTCAGGGCCACCTTCTTTGTCTTTGTTGTTCTCCTGTAGCCTCACTTTCCATCATAGTGTTTGGAATTCCTGGGCGACTTGTGAGGACTCTGAGGAGCCCAGCCTGCAATCCTAGCCACAGACCCGAGATGAACAAGTCTGCATGACTTCTGTCACCTAGGAGAGCATGCATCATCTCTCTTTGACTCTTCCTCTTTGTGTCATCCAGTATTCACATTTTATCTCTCCTCTGAGCAAGGTCTTGTGCTGGGAAGATGGAATGTAAAGCCAAGGGGAATTCTTCCTTGTACATAAACACAAATTTTTAGAACATTTAATGAAAACTACATTTAATTCAAGGGCTCTGAAGAGGTCACAGTAAAGTTTTCCTAGGAGAATAACATTCACATTGGGACTTTAGTATGGAGTGAAATATTCTGTATGAGAAGGAATGACAATCATAGACACAGAAAAGCAAAATAGAAGTGTTGTGAAAATTCACAATGTGTTGGAGGAACAGTGAATAATTCAGTGGATTGATCTAAGTATGTATCGGAGTGAGAATTAGGGAAGCTGTCAAAGACAGAGCAGGGTAGCTTATAAAGCTCCCTTAAACCATGATAAGAATCTAGGATGCTCCCCTGGACAGTGTGAAATTCTAGAGCATTTAACATGTGGAAATGAAATAATCTGAATTTCAAATTACCATCTGGATACTGGTGTGTGTGTAAAAATTAAAAACTAGAAAAGAGATCCCAGAGATAATGATACCAGGAAGGAGAAAACCTAACTGAACTGAATCAGGAGGACATAGAAAATTCAAGCAATGAAATTGAAGACATCATCAGAAGCCTACCAACAAAGAAAAGCCCAGGACCAGATGAATTCTTAACCAAGTTCTATCATATCTTCAAAGAAGAACTAACACCAATACTCCTCAAATTATTCCATGAAATAGAAAAAGAGGGAACCCTTCCAAACTCATTCTATGAAGCTAGTATAACCCTGATACCAAAATCAGAAAAAGAGATTTCAAGGAAAGAAAATTTCAAACCAATATCTTTTTTTTTTTTTTTTTTTTTTGGTACTGGAGATTGAACTCAGGGGCACTCGACCACTGAGCCACATCCCCAGCCCTATTTTTTGTGTTTTATGTAGAGACAGGGTCTCACTGAGTTCCTTAGCGCCTCGCCCTTGCTGAGGCTGGCTTTGAACTCGGGATTCTCCTGTCTCAGCCTCCCTGAGTGCTGGGATTACAAGCGTGAGCCACCACGCCCGGCTTCAGACCAATATCCTTTATGAACACAGATACAAAAAATCTTAATAAAATCCTGGCAAATTGCATACAAAAACATATTTAAAAGATAGTGCCCCATGATGAAATGAGGTTCATCCTAGGGATGCAAAGTTGTTTCAACATACGGAAAATAATAAACATAATTCATCACATCAATAGACTTAAAGACAAGAATCACATGATTATCTTAATAGATGCAGAAAAAGCACTTGACAAAATAAAGCATCCATTCATATTCAAAACACTAGAAGACTAGGGATAGTAGGACCATACCTCAAAATTTTAAAAGCTATATATGTTAAACCCAAGGCCAACATCATTCTAAATGGAGAAAAATTGCAAGCATTCCCTCTAGAAACTGAAACAAGAATGCCCTCTTTCACCACTTTTATTCAACATCATCCTTGAAACTCTAGCCAGAGCAATTAGAAGAAAGAAATTAAAAGGATACAAATAGGAAAAGAAGAACCCAAACTATCACTATTTGCTGATGACATGATTCTATATCTAGAAAACCCAAAAAACTCCACCAGAAAACTTCTAAAACTCAATAAATGAATTCAGCAAAGTAGCAGGATATAAAATTAACACTCATCAATCAATTGCATTTCTATACATCAGTGATTAATCAACTGAAAGAGAAATTAAGAAAATTATTCCATTCACAATAGCCTCGAAAAATAAAATATTTGGGAATTAATCCAACAAAAGAGGTAAAAGACCTCTACAATGAAAATTACAGAACACTAAAGAAAGAAATTAAGGAACACCTTAGAAGATGGAATGATTGATGTGATGAATTAAGTTTATTATCCCATGTTCTTGGATAGACCCAATTAATATTGTCAAAATGGCCATACTACCAAAAGCATTATAGAGATTTAAGGCAATTCCTATTAAGATCTCAATGATGTTCTTCATAGGAAAAAAAAAGAAAGCAGTCTTGATATTTATTTGTAAAAATAAGAGGCCCAGAATAGCCAAAGAGATCCTTAGCAAGAAAAGTGAAGCAGGAGGCATCACAATACTAGACTTCAAATTATACTACAGAGCTATAACAACAAAACCAGCATGATATTTGCACCAAAACAGACATGAAGACCAATGGAATAGAATATAAGACACAGAGCCAAACCCACATAAATACAGTTATCTCATACTAGACAAAGGTACAAAAAATGTACATTGGATAAAAGATAACCTCTTTAACAAATGGTGCTGGGGAAACTGGAAATCCATATATAGCAAAATGAAATTGAATCTCTCTCACTCTACACAAAACTCAGGACCTAGGTATTAGAACAGAGACCCTACATCTACTAGAAGTAAAAGTAGGGCCAAATCACCATTATGTCAGCTTAGGAACTGACTTCCTCAACAAGACTCCTAAAGCAATAGAAGAAAAACCAAGAATCAATAAATGGGATGGTATCAAACTAAAAATGTTCTTCACAGCAAAGGAAACAATCAAGAATGTGAAGGGAGAAAATGGGAGAAAATCTTTACTGCATACACATCAGATAGAGCACAAATCTCCAGGATGTATAAAGAACTCAAAAAATTTAACACCAAAAAAACTCAAAAAATCCAATCAATAAATGAGCTAAGGAACTGAACAGACACTTCACAGAAGAAAAAATATGAACAGTCAATTTCATAATTATATGAAAAAGTGTTCAACATCTCTAGAAATTAGAGACATGTAAATTAAAACTATGCTGAAATTTCATCTCACTCTAGTGAAAATGGCAGTTATCAAGAATACAGTAACAATAAATGTTGGCAAAGATGTGGGGAAAATTCACTCAGACATTGCTGGTGGGACTGCACATTGGTGCAACCACTATGGAAAGCAGTATAAAGATTCCTCAGAAAACTTGGAATAGAACCACCATTTGACCCAGTTATCCCTCTTCTCAGTTTATACCCAAAGGACTTAAAATCAGCATATTACAGTGACACAGCCACATCAATGTTTATAGCAGCTCAATTTACAAAGCTAAGCTATGGAACCACCCTAGGTGGCCCTTCAACAGATGAATGGATAAAGCAAATGTGGTATACATACACTATGGAATATTATTCATTCTCTCCCCAACCCTAGGCAGCACAACATGGAGAGAATAATTGTCCTCTTGGGTAAAGAAAAGGGAGATGGGCACCAAGTCATTGCATAGGAGCCTGGGACTGGTCTCTCATAAGGCCTAGAGCTGGGCAGAATCCTACAGTGCATGACCACAGGCCAGTGACTGTGGATAAAGTATCTGGGACTGTCCTGGCCCCAGGTTGAGACTTGCAGGGACAAACTACCCTTTTTAGACATTCCCTCACTTCGCCCTGGACAATACACCAACTGCAGATATAGGACAGACCTCACGTTGGAGCACCCGCTAGTGCTGAAGCAACAGCAACATGGCCATAGCTGATGAGGCAAACCTGGAATAACGGTGCCATCTAGTGCTGAAGTAATCAAAGTATCCTCAGGTTTAAAGAAAATAAGCAGCGGCTTAGAATTTCTGAAGGATAGGCAGATTATGAAGATTACAGTAATTATCTAAAACTTCAAAGTGCACATTGCATTGGACACCAACAAGCGTCAAGCACTTTGGGGGAACATCTTAATATTATTATGTTGAATATTTTTGAGCCACATGTTATATATTGCTACCCAAAGAGGTGAAAGATTTCTACAATGAAAAAACTAATGAAAGAAATTAAAGAGAACACAAAGAAATGGAAAGACATCCATGTTTATGAACTGGAAGAATCAATATTGTTAAAATGTCTACACTTCCCAAAGTGATCTACAGATACCGGGCAATCTCTATCAATATACCAGTGACTTTATACACAGAACTGGAAAAAATCCTAAAAATTATAGAAAACCACCAAAACACTCAACTAGCTGGATGGAAACAACCTAAGTGTCCATTAAGTAGTGAATCAACAAAGAAAATGTAGTGTGTATATAGAATAGAATTCTGTTCGGCCACAAATAAGGATGAAATCCTGTCATTTGTGGTAACACGGATGTAACTAGAGGTCATTATGTTAAGTGAAATAGACCAGGCACAGAAAGACAAGCACGACATGATCTCAGTCATATGTGGAATCAAAAAACTTGACCTCATAGAAGTTGAAAATGGAACGGTGATTACCAGAACCAGGGAAAGTGGAGGAGAGAGGAAGGGATGGGGAAAGGTTGATGAATGGCTGCTAAATTACAGTTGGGAGCAAGAAGCTCTGGGATGGTATTGCACAGTAGGGTCACTATAAACAATTACGTACTGCATATCTCAAAAAGCTAGAAGAAAGAAAATTTGAAGTTATCTCCATGAAGAATTGATATACAATTGGGGAGATAGACATGTTTAAGCTGATTTAAATGTTATACAACATATACACATATCATTAATCACATGGTATCCCATTGTTATGTATAATTTTTATGTACTTTTATATCAGTTTAAATTATTTTGTATTCAAAAATCAGCGTTACCAATTAGACAAAATCACATTTTAATAAAGTGTTTCTCAGTTTAAGTCACAAAACAAGGAGTGATGAAAATAGACTATTAAGGTTCACTTCTTGAACTGAGAGTAACTTCTCAGTCTTCATTTCCACCACTCAATGGGGATTTTTTTTGAGAGTTGTGGAATCAACCAAAATATCCATTACAATCAGTAGATCCTAGAAGAACAAGGGAAAGCTATTACACATATAAGATAACTCAGTAAATGGTGAGCAAAATAATAAAATACAAAAATGCTAATTCCTAAAAGATGGATTATCAGAATATAAAAGGGGAAGTTGAAGGCCAGGTGCATAGCTCAGTGGTAGAGCACATACATGTTTAGCATGCACGACGCTAGGATTCAAACTTCAGTGCCAAAATATTAAAAACAAATCAAAAACATTTTTCAGCACATCAAAGCTATTCTTTAATCTCCGATGGATTCTTGGTGCTGAGAAGACAGCAGTTAGTTTTATTAGCCACTCCTTTATAGGCAATATGACCTTTCTCTCAGATTGCTTATAAGTGTGGATTTTATATTATCCTGTTTGAGATTCATCAAAATTCCTGTACCTGAAGAATAATATCTTCAATATGAATATTCTCAGGCATAAGTCTTCAAATATTGCCTCTTTTCCATTCTTTTTATTCTCAACTTCTGGACTCTATTGGCTATGTGTCAGATTTTGACTCTTCTATTTACTACCTCTTTGCTCCTCTACATACTTGGAAGTTCATTAACAACATCTTCAGGTTTACCAGGACTTTCTTCAACTACATCTAATTCTTGCTAATCTACCCACCGAGTTTAATTGTTTTTATTTTCAAAAATTCTACTTACTTCTTTTACAAGTCTTCTTTGTCATTTATCATAATGTCCCATTCCTTTTGATTATTTTAAAGCTTCTATTTCCTTTTCCATCTAATGTTTCTAGTATCTGAAATCTGTGTCATACTTCTATTACCTCATGTTTCTGGGTTTTCTTTACATATAGAGTGTTGTTTTTGTACATTTTGCACTTTTTTACTCTAAGCTGCTCATTTCTATTTGACCTTAAATCATGGAAATCCTCTGAGACCAGGATTGAAAAATGAATACCTGCAGAGGGGTTTTGCATTTGTTTCAGTTGCCTAGGGAGGTAGGTTACTACCAACCTATTATTCCTTTAAATCAAATTCTTTTGTTATTATTTCAAACCATGCAGATAGTAAAGTTTGGACTGAAAACCCTCCTTAGGCTAAGCTCATAATAATAAACAACAAAATCTCTGGGAGATATTTTTGTCTTCTAGTGTTGTGTTATAAATGTGTAACTTTTTATGTTGCCACTATATAGGAAGGTTTGTTTCTTGTTCACTCTTTTTTGGGCTTGGGGGAATTGAACCCAGGGCCTCATGCATGCTCGACAACTGTTTTACCACTGAGCTACACCCCCAGTTTACTCTTAAAATGCAATGCCGGGATTGTTTGAGGTTGAAGCTTTGCATCAGGATCTTCCATTGGATTCTCCATCTGTTTTGTTTTGTTGTGTTTTATTTTGCTTGTTTTGACCTAGGATAATTAGAAACTATTTTTAAAACCTATACGCCAGTAAAATAGAAAACCCTGAAGACACCCCGACAAATTTCTAGAGATATATGACCTACCTAAACTGAACCAGGAGGGCACTCATGACTTAAACAGATCAATTACAAGCAAGGAAATAGAAGATGCCATCAAGAGCCTTTCAACCAAGAAAAGCCCTGGACCAGACAGATTTTCATCCAAGTTCTACAAGACCTACAAAGAAGAACTGACTCCAATACTCCTCAAATTATTCCATGAAATAGAAAGGGAGGGAACCCTTCCAAACTCATTCTACAAGGCTAGTGTCCCCCTGATACCAAAACCAGACAGAGACACATCCAAAAAGGAATATTTCAGACCAATATCCCTGATGAACATAGGTGCGAAAATTCTCAATAAAATTTTGTCAAATCACATACAAAAGCATATTTAAAAAATAGTGCACCACAATCAAGTGGGGTTCATTCCAGGGATGCAAGTTTGGTTCAACATACAGAAATCAATAAATGTAATCCATCACATCAATAGATTTAAAGATAAAAATCACATAATTGTATCAATTGATGCAGAGAAAGCGTTTGAGAAAATATAGCACTCTTTCATGTTTAAAACACTAGAAAAACTATGGCTAGTAGGAACATACCTCAACATTGTTAAAGCAATCTATGCTAAACCTAAGGCCAACATCATCCTAAATGGAGAAGAATTGGAAGCATTCCCTCTAAAAATGGGAACAAGACAAAGATGCCCTCTTTCACCACTCTTATTCAACATAGTCCTTGAAACTCTAGCCAGAGCAATTAGACAGATGAAAGAAATTAAAAGGATACGAATAGGAAAAGAAGAACTCAAACTATCATGGTTTGCAGACGACATCATATTATACTTAGAGGATCCAAAAAATTCCACCAGAAAACTTCTAGAATTAATAAGTGAATTCAGCAAAGTAGCAGGATATAAAATCAATACCCATAAATCAAATGCATTTCCATACATCAGTGATGAGTCCTCTGAAAAAGAAATTAGGAAAACTACCCCATTCACAATAGCCTCAAAAAAAAATAAAATACTTGGGAATCATTTTAACAAAAGAGGTGAAAGACCTCTACAATGAAAACTACATAACACTAAAGAAAGAAATTGAAAAAGACCTTAGAAGATGGAAAGATTTCCCATGCTCTTGGATAGGCAGAGTCAATATTGTCAAAATGACCATACTACCCAAAGCGTATACAGATTCAATGAGAGTCCAATTAAAATCCCAACATCATTCCTTATAGAAATATTTTAAAAATCATGAAATTCATTTGGAAAAATAAAAGACCCAGAATAGCCAAAGCAATCCTCAGTAAGAAGAATGAAGCAGGAGGCATCACAATACCAGACCTTAAACTATGCTACAAAGCTATAGTAACAAAGACACCATGGTACTGGCACCGAAATAGACATGTAGACCATTGGTACAGAATAGAAGACGCAGAGACTAACCCACATAAATACAGTTACCTCATACTAGACAAAAGGTGCCAAAAACATACATTGGAGAAAAGATAGCCTCTTCAACAAATGGTGCTGGGAAAACTGGAAATCCATATGCAGCAAAATGAAACTAAACCCCTACCTCTCACCATGCACAAAACTCAAGTCAAAGTGCATCAAAGACCTAGGAATTAGAACAGAGACCCTGCTCCTAATTGAGGAGAAAGTAGGCCCAAATCTGCATCACGTCAGATTAGGCCTTGACTTCCTTAACAAGACTCCTAAAGTGCAAGAAACAAAAGCAAGAATTAAAAAATGGGATGTATTTAAACTAAAAAGCTTCTTCTCAGCAAAAGGAACAGTCAATGAAGTGAACAGTCTACATCCTGGGAGCAAATTTTTGCCACACATACATCATATAGAGCACTGATCTCTGGGATATATAAAGAACTCAAAAAACTTAACACCAAAAAAACAAACAACCCAATAAATAAATGGGCTAAAGAGCTGAATAGAAACTTCTCAGAAGAAGATATACAATCAATAAACAAATATATGATGAAATGTTCAACATCTCTAGCAATTAGAGAAATGCAAATCAATACTACTCTAAGATTTCATCTGACCCCAGTCAGAATGGCAGCTATCCAAAATATAAGCAACAATAAGTGCTGGCAAGTATGTGGTGAAAAAGGCACACTCAAAATTGCTGGTGGGACTGCAAACTGGTGCAACACATCTGGAAAGCAGTATGGAGATTCCTTAAAAAGCTTGGAATGGAACTATCATTTGACCCAGCTATTCCACTCCTTGGCCTATACCCTAAAAAGTTAAAAACAGCACACTGCAATAATGCAACCACTTCAATGTTTATAGCAGCACAATTCACAATTGCTAACTGTAGAAACAACCTAGATACCCTTCAATAGATGAATGGATAAAGAAATTGTGATATATATACACAATGGAATATTACTCAGCAATAAAAGAGAATAACATTATGGTATTTGCAGGTAAATAGATGGAATTGGAGAACATCATGCTAAGTGAAGTAAGCCAATCCCAAAAAAACAAAGGCCAAATGTTCTCTGATTAGTGGATGCTGATACATAAGTGGGGTGGGGGCGGGGAGCATGGGAGAAATGGAGGAATTTTGGATGGGACGGGGGGGAGGTGGGGGAGGGAAGGGGGAATGGGAGTAGCAAAATGGTTGAATGGGATGGACATCACTACCCTAGGTACATGCATGAAGACATGAATGGTGTGAATCTATCTTTTTTGCAACCAAAGAGATGGAAAATTGAACTCTACATATGTACTATGACTTGAAATGCATTTAAATAAATAAATAAATAATAGATTTTTAAAAAAAGATCGGAGCTGAAATCACTAAAATCAAAATTTTAAATAAAATACAAAGAATCAGCAAAACAAAGAGTTGGTAATTTGAAAAGATAAATAAGATTGATAAGCCTACTCACGGGGGGGGGGCAACAAACTCAAATTAATAAAATTAGAGATGAAAAAGGAGACATATCCACAGACATCACAGAAATCCAGAGGATCATTAGAAACTATTTTGAAAACTTATACTTGAAAAATTAGAAAATCTAGAAGAAATGTATACATTCATAGACATATATAACCTGCCAAAATTGAATCAAGAGGACAGAGAAAACTTAAACACACCAATAACTAACAATGGGATAGAAGCAGTAATAAAAAGCCTTCCAATCAAAAAAAAAATATCCAGGATCAGATAGATTCTCAGCTGAATTCTATCAGATCTTTTGAAAAAGAAGAACTAGTCCCAATGTTCCTCAAATAATTCTGTAAAATAAAAAGGGATGGAAAACTTCCAAATTCATTCTATGAAGCCAATTTCACACTCACACCAAAACCAGATAAGGACATGTCAAGGAGAGAAAACTATAAATATCCCTAATGAACTTAAATGCAAAAAGCCTTAATAAAATATTAGCAAATCATATTCAACAACATATTAAGAAGATTGTATGTCATGACAAAGTTGGTTTTATCCCAGACATGCAAAGATGATTTAACACATGCAAATCAATAAATGTAATTCATCATATAAATTGAACTTAGGACAAAAATCACTTATCTCAATAGATGCAGAGAAAGCCTCTGATGAAATTCAGCACCCATTCATAATAAAAGTGTTGAAGAAATGAGGGATAAAAGAAACCTACCTCAACATCATAAAGGCTACACATGAAAAACCCAAAGCCAACATCTTAGTAAATTGAAATCATTTGCTTTAAAATCTGGAGCAAGAAAATGATGTCCACTCTCACCACTCTTATTTAATATAGTACTAGAAATTCTAGCCAGAGCAATTAGGCAAAAGAAGGAAATACAATGGATACAAATAGGAAAGGAAGAAGTCAAATTATCACTGTTTGCAGATGATATGATCCCATACTTAGAAGATCCAAATAGCTCCACCAAAAGACTGCTAGAGCTAATAAATCCAGCAAAGTCACAGGTTATGAAATCAATATCAAAATCTATAGCTTTCCTCTATACCAACAATGAATCTACTGAGAAAGAAATTTAAAAATCCCATTCAAAATAGACACAAAAAATTAAAATATCTAGGAAAAAATCTAACCAAGGAAGTGAAAGACTTCTGCAATGAAAACTATAGAACACTAAAGAAAACAATTGAAGACACAATTGTCTTCCATTGTTCATGAGGAAGCAGAATTAATATTGTTTAGATGACCATACTACCCAAAGCAATATACAGGTTCAATGTAGCCCTCATCAAAATACCAATGACATTCTTTAGAAAACTAGAAAAAAAAGTAGTCTTAAAATTCATTTGAAAGAATAAAAAACCCAGAATAGTCAAAGCAATTCTAATTCAAAAGCGATGTTAGAGGGAATCACAATACCTGAGTTCAAATTATATTACAGAGCCATAGTAACAAAAACTGCATGGCAATGACATAAAAATAGACATATAGACCAAGGGTACAGAATAAAAGACACAGAGACAAACCCACACATTTACAGTCATCTGATCCTTGACAAAGATGTCAAAAACATATGTTGGAAAAAAGACAGCCTTTTAAACAAATAGTGTTGGGAAAACTGGTTATTCATATGTAGAAAAACAAAAGTAGACCCTTATCTCTTATCCTGCACAAAAATCAACTCAAAATGGATCAAAAAGCTGGGAATTAGAACAGAAACTATGAAGTTCCCAGAAGAAAATGTAGGGTCAACACTCCCGGATATAGGAACAGGAAACAACTTTCTCAATAGGACATGTAAAACTCAGGAAATAAGGCCAAGAGTTAATGAATGGGATGGCATTAAATTAAAAAGCTTCTGCACATCAAAGAAAACAATTAGGAATGTGAAGAGAGAGCCTACAGAATGAGAGAAAATCTTTGCTAACTACTTTTCTGACAGAGGATTAATATCTAGAATATACAAAGAACTCAAAAAATTTTACACCAAAAATCAAATAAGCCAATTAGTAAATGGGCAAATGAAATAAACAGACTCTTCTCAAAAGACGAAATACAAATGGCCAAACATAAAAAAAGAAAAATGTTCAATATCATTAGCAATTAGGGCGATGCAAATCAAAACTACACTGAGATTTCATCTCAAAAATGGCAGTCAGAATGGCAGTAATCAAGAATACAAATAATAAATGCTGGAGAAGATGTGGAGAAAAAGGAACACTTGTACACTGATGGTGGGATTGTAAATTAGTACACCCCCTATAGAAATAAGTCTGGAGATTCCTCAAAAGACTAGACATGGAATCACCAGAGGACCCAGATATACCACTCCTCAATATTTATCCTAAAGAACTAAAGTCAACATACCATAGCAAAATGTGAATATCCATGTTTATAGCATCACAATTCACAAGAGCCAAACTATGGAACCAGTCTAGGTGTCCATCAATGGATGAAAAGATAAAGAAAATGTGGTCTATATACACCATGGAGTTTCATTTAGTCATAAAGAAAAATTAAATTGTATCTTTCATAGGAAAATGGATGGAACTAGAAACCATTGTGTATATGTTTTCTCTCATATATGGAAGTTAGAGAGGAAAAAGGAAAAGAAAGGGGATCCTGTAATTATCAAAGGGAGATCAGTAGAGTAGAAGAAAGGGACCAGGGGCAGATAAAAGGGGAGGGAAAAGTGAAAATAATGGGGAATGAAATGGGCCAAATTATATTGTTATCTCATATGCCTGAACAAATATGTAACAACAAATCCCAACATTATGTATATCTAAATATGTGGAGGAAATTTTTCAGTTAAAGAAGATGTTAATTTACCCATCAGATTAGAAAAAAAAAGAAAAAGAAAAAGTGATCATTTTCCAATTCTGATAGTGAGATAAGTAAATAATACTTTCACAGATGTTTTTTCTTAGGATATATGAACTCTTCATTAAGTATAGTTTCCTTTTTTTAACATTTTTATTTCCCAAAGCTAATGTTATAGAAAACAGATAATCAACATGGCCTGATGGTCATTTGTCATGATCACTTTGTGTAATCATAAAATTCTCATCACCTTCAAGGAGTTCCATGTGTATGTTGGCTTCCTCTTAACAAGGACTATAAAAAATTGGTTTCAACTCAAATATAAGTTTCAGGTCATTTACAATTTATTGGACTTTAAATAGAATAGGGCATTTTGGAAGAATCTATCAAAAGCAAATATAACTTTGACTTAACAGAAAAAATAGTGTATCATGTATATTGTTTTTATGGTGTTATGATGTCATTATATGTCTCCACCTTAGGAAAAAATGGAAGAAAATCATATTTCTGTACGTTCACAAAAATACAACATTAAAGCATATTTCTAAAATGTCTAGAAGTAGACTCAGATGTGGGGACTAGTATTGAAGACAGGAACAAAATTAACTTTTACTTATCTGTGTTGTATAGATGTTTATAAAGAGGATACTAATATTTAATTGTATGGTTAGAAAAGAATTAAGAGAAGTTGCAAAGAATGGTAATAAAAACTTCAGGGGTTTCTGATACAGCCAGATTATCACTGGTCCTTGAATTTTCATTTAAGAGGTAGCAAAGCCAAACTTTAAGGCTCCTAATAGCTCTGATCTTCAGTGTCTGCCTTGCAAGTCAAGGCTACCTCAAGGGGGACAAAACCTCATGGCTCCAGAATTCAGGGACCTGTCTTGGGATCCCATGTGTGGCTTCAAAGGTGCAATAGTAGGCCCCAGATTGGAGCTGCTGACACTTCTCCACACATTCTTCACTAGCCTGATGCTTTCTGGGAGAACAGAAGAGCTCCTAACCACACAGAGTGGCACCCTTCTAATCCCAACTGAGCTAAAGGTAATGTCTTGAAAGGCTTCACACCTCCTCCTTCTCCCTCCTGCTATGAGTCTCCATGTTTATTCCCCAGTTACTGGAGGCCACTCCTGGGTCCCTCTGCCCCTGGAGACCTTCTGGGCTGTGGTCCAATTAACCACAGTTGAGTTGCTCTGACGTGAGAATTCCTGGGAGGCTTGTTAAGTTCAGTGCTTAAGAAAATGGAAGGAACATCATTAAGAACTTAGCTTATTAGGCAGCTGGGCAAACACCAGCAGCTAAAAGGCAGAAGTGACTCAGTGTTCTTCAGAGGCACCTGAAGAAACTTGTTTTAGCTTTTTCCTAAGTCGATCTCAAGTGTGCATACTAGCTAGTCAGCACCCAAGATACCTTCTCTTTCACCATTACCAATACCCTATTCTCTTCATCAAACATTACATCATCATAACCTCATCTCATCAGTATTCACATCACTTTGATCCAACATTATCCCAAAACTACCATCCTTTCCCTATTGCACTGTCATTCCAAACTCACCATCTCATCAGTGTGACCAGTATTATCATCACCCCATCACTATTACAAACACCACCACCTAGCTTCACTGCTCCATCATTCCCTGGACCACCACTACAATTTATGTCAGCAGCTCCTGAGAAGGGACCAATGTCCCGAGGACTCAGAGGGAAAGCTTTTATTTTTAAAACAGATAATAAAAATATTTTGAGATATCTGTTGTGTAACTCCAATCAGGTGCAAGAAGACAAAACACATCATGATAAAAAGGTAATCAAAGCTGGGCGCAGTGGCACACTCCTGTAATCCCAGCACTTAGGGAGGCTGAGACAGGAGAATCGCAAGTTCAAAGCAAGCCTCAGCAACAGTGAGGTGCTAAGCAACTCAGTGAGACCCTGTCTCTACATAAAGCACAAAATAGGGCTGGGGATGTGGCTCAGTGGTCAAGTACCCCTGAGTTCAATTCCTGGTACCAAAAAAAGGTAATCAATTGAAATAAGAATGCATTAAATACAATAAAATAAAATTAGACATTGGGAACACTGCATGGAAAATGGACCTCTCATATAAATGGAAATATTCCCCCAAAATGCAGGAGAAAATAAAGAATATTACGATGATTGTAGAATGTAGGATGAATTGCATTGATCCATCCTACAAGTATTAAAGAATTCCTTGAGAAGAAATTAGTAAATGTATCAGAGGTAATATTCAAAGATATGATATAGGAAAACTTTCTAAATCTCAAAAGAAATATTCTGTATATCAAAATGTCCTATTGTGTTCTAGGGAAAATGAATGAAAGAAATCTATGCCTTTGTGTATTAACCTGATAAATTTGTCTTCCATGCTGCAGCTACAATGATCCATTCAAATGACAAATCTTACAACATCACCCCCAGGTTTAAGTACTTAAATAACTTCCCAGAGCTCTTAAGGTATAAAGCTAAATTCTCATGTGGTCTGCAAAACTCATGGTTTCGCACTGCAGTTCTCCATTTCCTCAAATTCTTTAGAGTCCTTGTCTCACTGCAAGCTTTCCTAGGCACTGATTCATGTTTAACCCAACACCCTGTCCCTTCAGTGCCTCAGAAGCCCCTTAATATTCCTCACAATCTCATACTGTTTCTTATCTTCCATGAAGTTCTTGGAACAGACTCCAGAGACACATTGCATCCATATCTTACAACAGCAGTACAAAGAGCAAGAACCTACCAGCAAGCATGCTCAGGTAATTAAGATGGTATTAATTTGTTCAGACACTTGGGTTAAAATGTGAATAATTTTATGTTCATTATCAGCTACACACATGGCCACACACACTGTCCCCAAGACTGCACATACTTTACCTTGGGCAGCTACAAGCTTATCTAGTGCCACACTACTTTGCAAAACCACCTTTCTTATCTTAATAGTTTCCTCAGTTAATAAGGTTGTGGCATGTTTAGTCTGCTTCAGAGCTTGAACAGTACAAGAGGCTAAGCCAAGACCTAAGTCTCTGCATCCATCACTGCAGCTGGTAGGGAAAGAACAGCTAAGGGATGGAGCCACCAGAAGGCCCGGTGGTACCTTGAGTGCTGTGACTTTACACTGTCCTGATTACTAGGGGTGTGTGTGTGTGTGTAAAAGAGGCAGACCTCAGGCTGGAATATAAGACCATCCTCATGTGTATCAACCTGTCCAAGGGTAAGGTAGGTAAGGCCATCCTTGGCCATTTGCTATAACATCAACCCACAGGATAGGTGGTCACAACCTTGAGCGGAGCTTCCCTAGGGATGGTATCCGTGGCAAGAAGGACAGCTTAAGTGTCACACAATTGTTTTTCCAACAAGCTATAATGTTCCTCTGCCCTCTTCCATTACCATGACCAAAATCCAAAGGGAGTCCTATGTCCCTTAATCCACTACCATAGCCCCATCCAAAGCCACCCAGAATGACGTGGACAGTAAGCTTAGCAGGTTTCGATAAGTCTAGTGTCTCAAGGGGTTGTGCCTGTTTGACCGTTCACTGGCTTGATCAAATGCCTCAGTATGCCATCAGTCCTGTCCTATACTGTGCCCCTCCTACACAAATGATATAGAGCTTGTAATAACTGAGCCAGATGAGGGATGGAAGCCCTCCAATAACCCAGTAGCCCCACAAATTCTTGTATTTGCTTTACCATGTTGGAAAGTGGAAACAACTGAACTTTATCTATTACAGCCTGAGGCATGACCTTTGTCTACTAGAGCAGAGAACACCAAAGAATTTCTCTGATAAGCCAGGGCCTGCACTTTGTTGGCTTTATAGACTATCTTCTCCCTTGCAAATGAATCCAAAGCATGAGTGGAGCCTCAGAGAGTGCTAAGAAAGATTCAGAAGTGAGAAGAATACCATCAACATAATGAAACATTTTTATCTGTGGAGGTCAGGACCAGGTCTCTGAATCTTGCACTACCTGACATGACACTCAGTGGAGCTATGGAGGTATCCTTGCAGTGACACCCATAAATATTCATGTTGGCCTCTCCATGTGAAGCAAATGGGTCTTGAATCTCAGGGGCTATATCTATGCTAAAGAAGGCATTGGCAATATCTAGTACACAATGGTGCCTTCCCAGTAGAGGGCTAAGCTCTTCTAGAATGGGGGCTATTTTGGGAACAGCTGCATAAAGTGGAGGGATCACCTTATTTCATTCCCTGTAATTCACTGTCAGGAACTAAGTTCCTTTGGACTTTCTTACTGGTCACATGAGAGAGTTAAAAGGACTGCTGTTGGGGTGAATTGTATTTACTTTGGCCAATTCACATATGGTCTCTTATCTTTTTTTTTTTTTTTTTTTTTTTTTGGTACTGGGGATGGAACTCACTGGTACTCAACCACTGAGTCACATCCCCAGCCCTACTTTGTGTTTCATAGAAAGACAGTGTCCCACTGAGTTGCTTAGCACCTTGCCGTTGCTGAGGCTGGCTTTGAACTCATGATTCCCCTGTCTCAGCCTCCCAAAGTGCTGGAATTATAGGGGTGTGCCACCAGACCCAGCTTCTGTTATCTCTTGATGGCCACAAGGGAGCCAATATTATTGGGTGTCAACAATTCTATAGGGTGCAGGCAAAACAACAGAGGGTTGTACAACATGACTTCTTAATATTGACTGTATAGCTGATGCAAGCTTAACCTCCCAGCAATGCAAAAGGAACTCCTCTATGGTAGTTTGAAGCCATTTACCCCACAAGATATCAACACCTATTATATAATCAGGAACAGGAGCCATGAACACCAGGTAGTGTGTGGGTGGCAGGCATCCAAGCCACAGAGTCAACATTATGGCTCAGATTCTCACTGTATTTCCCCCTTATCCATCGACACTAGTTAACCTCCCTGAGAATTCGTCAGGATTAGCATATATATCAATGTACACTCAGCTCCTGTGTCCACTAAGGCTGTTACTTTCTGGATATTTTTTGAAGACTGTTAGGTCTGATCAGGGTCCAGGATGCTCAATTAGGGGGACTGGTCAGTAGCTGCAGAATGGAGCGGCAAGCCAGATGCTGACAGTCACCAGTAGACATGCCTCCTGTCAATCAGCGGGTTTTCCTGACCTATCCAGGAAGGACTCTGGCCTTCTCTTCCTACCCCCAAGCCCTCCCCTTCCTGACCAGGCTTTCTTGAAATTCTTTGTGCACTGAAGCCCCAGCACCATTTCTCTCGGACACGCTCTGATGGATGAGAGGATTCGGCCCCAGAGCGTGTATTCCAATAAAGCCTTGCCGAGTGGCTTAATTCATCTCCTCCGTGGTCGTCTAATCTTTACAAAGACCAATGTACTACCATTTCTTTTTTTTTTTCCTTATTAGTTATTCATGACAGTAGAATGTATTTTGACATATTATACGTACACTAAGGTGATACAGCCACATCAATGTTTATAGCAGCTCAATTCACAATAGCTAAACTATGGAACCAGCCTAGGTGCCCTCCAACAGATGAATGGATACAGAAAATGTGGTATATATACACAACGGAATACTACCATTTCTATGTGGCCTCTGATCCAGAGACATGGCTCAGACCCCAGAACCTTGACCTTTTCCCTACTCGACCCACACCCAAGGGCTCAGACTCCTCAAGGGGAGCAGTGGGCTCTGCTTTTATTACATCTCCTAATAGGAGAGGATCATTTTGGTCTTTTGTGTGTGTGTGTGTTTGGTATCAGGGGTTGAACTCAGGGGTACTTGACCACTGAGCCACATCCCCAGCCCTATTTTGTGTTTTATCTACCTTTCTGATTGCCTCCCTTTCTTTTCATATTGAAAGATAATAGCTGAGACCGCTTATCTTTCCATAACTGTACTAGGGTGTCAATCGGTTGTTAATCTATTTGCCTTTCATCTACTCCTGCTGCTATTAAGTCCACCCATATCTGTTTACAGAAGACCCAGAGAGGTTCTTCCAGTTTGGTTTTATTGACCCTGTTTTCTGCCATGATCTTTCGGTCTGCTCTCAGATGTACTGCTTGTTGGATGGGCTGTCCTACTACCCAGATTAATATTGATACCAGGTGTTACAGTTTGGATATCTAGTGTCCCCCAAAAGCTCACATGTGAGAAACTGCAAGAAAGTTTAGAGGTGAGATGATTGGATTATGAGTGTTTGCCTAATCAGCATATTGATCCATTTGAATGGATTAACTTGGCAGTAACTGTGGGCAGGTAGAATATGGCTGGAGGAGGTAGATCACTCAGGGCATGCCTTTGGGGTATATATTTTGCTCCTGGTAAGTGGAGTGTGCCCTTCCTCCCTCCCCTCCCCTCCCCTCCCCTCCCCTCCCCTCCCCTTCCTTCCTTCCTTCCTTCCTTCCTTTCTTCCTTCCTTCTTTTTTCTCTCGCTCCACCTGTTAGTCAGTTTCTAGTAAGGAGAATGTGCGCTCTCTTGCTCGCTCTCTCTCTCTCTCTCTCTCTCTCTCTCTCTCTCTCTCTCTCTCTCTCGCTCTCTCTCACCACCTGTGTTAGTCAGTTTGTTAATATGACCAAAAGACCTGACAAGAACAACATAGAGAAGAAAAAGTTCACTCTATAACTCTGGGACTGAGAAAAGACAGAACATCCTGTCCTCTCCTTCCCTCGCCCTACCCACTCCTTCCTGATTGTCATGTTCTGAGCTGCGTTCCTCCTCAACTTTCCACCATGATGCTCTGCTTCACGTCAGGCCTAGAGCAATAGGACCATCCATCTACAGATCTTTGAAACCATGAGCACCAAATAAACTTTTCCTCCTCTAAAATTGTTCTTGTCAGCTCTTTTGGTCACAATGGTGAAAAAGCTGACTAAAACACCAGGGCACCATAAATGGACGCAGGGGCCACATGTAATACTGCATCCCTCATCTGGCAGGAAAAATCATACTGTCTGGTCCTGAGAAAGTCTGCATATAAATAGACTATTTGATTCCCAGTTACCACAAATAGTTCTGTAGTTCTTCCATAGCGAGCCAGGTACCTCCAAGCCCAGGAATATCTACTGAATTTGACCACATATTGCAAGCTGCAAGAAGCAGCCAAGCTAACAATGACACCACATTTTCATCAGTGGCACTAGTGTAAAGCTGCTGATATGAAGCAAGGTGAGGAGCTACTGAAGCAATTTCAGATAATTCTATTCCATTCAACATAATCCTATCTACTCCAATGTCTCACAAACGAAGCAGCCATGCAGGTACACTTTCTTTTGTTTTCTGCCTGAACTTGGACCCCAGTTCCACCAACTCTGCATGGGTATACATTCTCATGGTAACATGTAAATATCTCTCTAGAGTGGGGATCAGATCTCTATCTACCCTCTCAGGCCACTCCTGCTGGGTTTTTTACTTTGGGACCATTACCCGTCTACTATCAATTATATCTTAATCTTCCACCTTAACTTCTGAGCCACTAGAAAGAGTGGACTCCCTGAATGGACCTTGTGTCTGAGGGCCGCAGTTCTCACAAGTCGCCAATGCCCTAATATGGGCTCTGGGCCTTAATGTCCCTCCCCTCAGTTTAGTATAATAGCGTGCCATGACCTGCAGACATTTATCTGCAAATTCTAAGCTCCAGGACAGCACATCCTCTCTGTCTTACCTGTGCTAAACAGGCATCTGTCTCTAGTTTTAACTCTTCCTATACTCTATGGAGCTGAGCTTGAATGATTCCCTATCCGTGACTACTTTTAATGCACACAGCAAGGGCCATGTCATTCTTTGTTTCCTTTTTCCTTCCTACAACTACTTTGGATACCATTTCCTATACTCTCAGCAGTTCCTCTTGGTGTTTTCAGGGCATCCCCATATTCACCTGGTGGCCCTCATCCCTCCAACAGGGAAGCCACCTGTTTTAGTCAGTTATTGCATTGCTGCAACCCAAAGTCCTGACAAGAACAACATAGGGAAGGAAAAGTTTATTTTGGCTCACAGTTTCAGAGGTTCAGTTTATGGTTGGCTGACTCCATAATTCTGGGTCTGAGGAGAGACAAAACATCATGGTGGAAGGGCATGGCAAAGGAAAGCAGCTCAAAACATGGCAACCATTGAAAGAGATGGGGAGAGAGAGCACTCCACTCACCAGGGACAGAATATAAATCCCAAAGGCATACCCCCAGTGACCTGCTTCCTTCAGCTGCACCCTACCTATTTATGGTTATTGCCAAATTAACCCATGTCAGTGGATTAATCATACATCTTTTATAACCTAATCATTTCTGCTCTGAAAATTCTTGCGTTGTCTTCACATGAGCTTTTGTGGAACAACTTATATCTAAACCATTACATAACCTAAAGCCATTGAAGCTTGGGGCCAACTCAGGATTTTTCCTGTAGACTCCATGTCTTTTTCCAATTCCAGAGTCAACTCAACACATTTCTCTCAGGGATTCTGCCAACTATGCTAATTGTTCAGCCCTAGGGCTATGAATGCCCCAGTGTATTGTTTACTCACCCCAAAGGAAGGACTTGGAGGACTCAACGAAGAGGTTTTGGACATTTTATTACTCACTCCTCAGTAGTGGCAAGCCAGGACACAACGGAGGACCACACCATGCCTACAGGAAGTGAAATGTGTCATATAGGGTGCATACCCACTGCACAGGTGGATTTCTTCAGGTGTTTTATCAGTACATTCCTTTACTGGGCAGCCTAAGTCACTCTGCTTTGATTCTCACCTAAAGATTAAAGGCAAGGGAAGTGGCCAGCTTACCCTCTCCATTTCCTTTGTTACCACATTGTTCAGAATCTTTGTCCTACTGCAAACTTTCCTAGGGACTGAATAGTGTTTAACCCAACAGCAGTCTGATGCCAAAGACTTTGCTACTCCTTCTTTTTTCTATTCTATATTCTCTTTCTGTTCCTGTCCTTCTTCATCTCTAAGGTGCATTTTTTTAGTCCCGACTCTTACCCTAAATGTGAGGATCTCAAACAATATTATCATACTGTCCTTCATCCGGGCTTTAAAAATACTCCCATTCTTTTTAGCAAAAATTTAGCCATAGATTTTCTCCAAGTGATAGAGGAAGCTTTCTTCAATATGTAGACGACAACCAGATTGCTAGTAAGTGTTAGGTCAGAGGCAGACGCAGAAAACAATCTCCCGTCAGCCACCAGCCAGCTTTCGCCGCCGCCGCCACCAAGCCAAACCCGCTTGCTGCCCTCAGCCCCCTCAGCCCCCTCAGCCCTTGGCGTTTGCTGCCCTCAGCCCCCTCAGCCCCCTCAGCCCCTGACTCCTGCCCACGGCGCCCTGCGCAGCCCTGCCGGAGCGTTCACTCGGGAATACTTCCCCAACGTTCGTCCCCCCCCCCCTTCACCGTCACTGCCCGGGGCCAGCCCGCCCATCATGGGGGGCGCAGAACGCAGCATGCTTGCGCCGAACACGCCAACATGGCGGCCTCCAGTAGTCTGTAGGGAAAGAACAGTGAACCTCCGATATGAGAACCACCATGGCTCTCGGCTCATCCCGGAAGGAATCTGACCTCACCAGCTACACCTAACCAATCTCAGAGGACACTGGACTCTAGATCAACACCTCTTCCTGCCCCAGGCCCTTCCCTTCCGGCCTCAAGCCTGCCTCTTCCGGATGGGGAAGGCCCTTAAAATTATGTATAGCACGAGGTACTGTCGCCATTTTTTCCAACCTGTTCAAGCCTGGTGACTGGGCAGGGGAAGTGGCCCAGGAGTGTCCTTCCCAGAATAAAGTCTGTTCAGTTCTGTTTTACTTCCATCTGGTCATTTGGCTTTACAGTAAGAGCAAAGACAAAGTCAGAACACACTTCTGACTAAATTTCTTAGCAGAGTAAGGTTACCAGGTCTCCATGAAAAAGGCCCAGAATCTCAACCATTTGTTAAATACCTGAGTTTTGAGCTGTCTTAGGGGCAAAGAAGTCTATTTCTTGACAGGAGACAGACACTAGGGAAGATAGCAGGCCCCACTACCAGGAAACAATTGCATGGGTTCCTGGATATGGCAAGGAGCTATTACACTTGGAGGCTCAACTTTGGGTGAATAGCCAAGGCCCTTGATGATGCTTTGAAAAGAGGAGACAATGAACCCCTCAACTGAACTAATAAATTCTATAAGGCCTTTGAAGACATTAAGGAAAAGCTAGTGACTGCTGGTGATCTAGGTCTCCTAGTTATTAAAAAGTCCTCTGATTTCTTTGTACATGAGACAAGTGGTCAGTCTTAGGATCTTAACCCAAAAACCTAGGTAATATGAGAAGACCTGTTGCATATTTTGCAAACAAGTGGAAATAATGACTAATGGCTCTTTTGTTTGAGGGTGTCAACACCACTGGCCACTTCTTACAAGAGTGAATAAATTTATCTTGGGCCAGCCTACCTCTATAGACAATTGTCACTCCATGGCAATTAGAATGAAAGGTGGGGTTTATTGGCTCACCTCTAAGATACTAGACAAATATCAAGTTGTATTGCTAGACAATCCTAATGTTACCCTGAACATAGTAATGACTTTAAACCCAGCCACTCTGCTTCCCTCTAATGCTAAAGAATTGGTACACAATCATACTCAGATTATTGAAAGGGTTTATTGAAGCAGTTCTGATCTAACACATCTGAATTGGAGAATCCATATCTTGAGATGTTCATAGATGGGATCAATTGTATGGACCAAGGACAACACAAAGCTGGGTGTGCATGCATTGGTAACCCATCAAAAGACACCAGAAGCAGAAACCCTTGGCCAGGTACCTCTGCACAGAAGGTTGAGATTATGGATCTGACAAGGGCCTTTCATTTAAGTAAGGACAAGAGAGTAGCTATTTTCACTGACACCTTATATGTTTTTTTGGTGGTCCATGCCCATGGAGCTATTTCGAAAGAGAAGGGACTGCTAACTGCTTGGAAAGAAAGAAATTGAACATGCTAAAGAAGTTTTGCATTTATCAGAAGCTGTCCTGGAGCCAAAAGAACTGGTCATCTATTTTCCAGGGCATCAGAAATCAGATTGACCACTCAAAGAAGTATTTAAGCAGATCAGGCTGCAAAGGTAGACTCCAAGACAAAAATACCTAGTTCCCCTTTAATGACACTGAGTCCTGATGTATATTTGGTGAGGGAAAAAACTTCAGCATTCCTCTGAGGACTTAGGGTCAGTGTATAGGAATTTGAGTGTGGTTCTGACTATTCACAGGATGCCAATTAGAGATATACCCAGGATGGTTGGATTTATAACACACAAAGCAAAGTCTTCATTTCTGAGCATCTTATGGAGGATGTAAGAAGTCATATATGCACCAGAGTATTCATTTGGGAAGGGATGCCATCCTCCAATGAATATACAAATTCATTATAGAAACTCACATGCCAAGGATGGCTCCAAAGATAATTAAAATATGCATAGTGAGGGCTCAATGATAGAGTGCTTGCCTAGCAAGTGTGACACACTGAGTTTGATCCTCATCACCACATAAAAATAAATAAATAAAATAAAGGTATTGTGTCCATCTACAACTAAAAATATTTTAAAAATATGTATGGTGAGTACCCCAGAACAGGTCTGCTACCCATAAAAAAAGAAGTTCCATCCAGAGGCCCTAGAGCCAGGGTTAATTGGCAAATTGCCTTCACTATCAGGCTGAGAGTCACTAGAAATTTCCAGTACTTATTAGTATTTGAAGACAATTTTACTCATTGAAAAGAACCCTTTCATTGCTGATCTGATAAGAAAGACCTCTGAGGTTCTTAAAGCACTACAAAAGAAATACTCCCTAGGTTCATGCTATTCATGTCCATTCAGAGTGATAACATAGGATCCTTCGTGACAAAAATACCTCAAGATGTACCTAGGGCCTTCGTCATTCAATGGAAACTACATTCTTTATGGCAAAACATAAGATGAATTATACACTTAAAAAGAGTTTTGCTAACATTTTTCAGGAAAGTGATTTAGCCTGGGATAAGGCCTTACCAGTTGCCCTGCTTCAGGTGAGTGTGGTCCCTAGAAGCAAACTCCAACTGAGTGCCCATGAAATGTTCTATGGGAAGCCCTTCTTGTGTTTTAGAGAAGAACATGGAGACCTGTATGGAACTCAGATTAACAAATAAGCCACTGTCATGTATGTAAAATGATTGGGAACTATTCCATACATCTACTTCTTGTCAATTTATGTTTCCTATCGACATTCTCTGTATCACTGTGTCCTGGAGACTGGGTCCTGCTGAAATCTTGCTTGAAAACAAGCATCTAGAAGATGAGCTCCATATTTCCTGATCTGGACCTTATGGGATGCTACTGTGAAACAGAGGAGTCAGGTTCTGTGGATCCATCACATTTGAGTTAAATTGGTTCTGCAAAGGCCATCAGGTCCTCTTTGTCTTGTCTACAGGAACACCATGGAAATGGAAACTATGCTATGTAAGAATGCAATGGCCAAAGTCACCCAATCCTTGGTTGGCTTGATTTCTCAGACACTGAATTTCCCAAAGGGCAAGTGAACCCCTGGCCATTCTCAAGTTGCTATTCTGAAGACCATCTCCTACACATAGGTAATGAATATCTCTCTGGTTCTGATTTTACTTTTGGATCATTTTCCTATTCTGTCTCAATCTTCTATTTCCTATAGTTTTCTGTGTATTACCTGAAAGGCTAAGCCACTCCCTCTGTAACCATAACTAGTAGGTTCTATAATCAGATGGTGGTTCTTTTCCTTGGCCTTTTTCTCTATTTTAGGGCTTTGCTTTTAAAAGATGGAAAGGGAACACTATTCAGGTCTCCCAATCTCTACTGGTAACCTTCCTGCTGTTGGATTTGCCATCTTTTACTGGTGAATTCCTTATCATGAGATAATGGTCTGCTTGATATACCTGTCACTAATCCCTGGTTCCTTCCTTTCCTATAACCTATAAATAAACACACCTCTAGCTGTTGCCTCAAGTCTACTTCATTCTCTTGTCTAAAAACATACCATGCTTCTGGCTAGAAGCCCCCTGTTCCCCCACATCAACTCCTATCCTTTATTCAGACTCAAGATGCAGTTCTTAAAGGACAAATGAACATTTCACAAAAAGATTGGCAAACAGACTAGAACATTTTGTTTTGGTAATGCCACCTTTTATTCACTTTCTAAATCCACATATAATTTACAAAAAGCCTGTTATAACCAGACAGATCCCCAATATCCCAAATCTCTGTTTTGATTACTGATAAGGCAGTTCATATTCCTATTCTCTGAACCTAACAGTTTCTCAAGGTCTAACCCAAATACTGATGGTGCTTTCAGAATATTACCAAATTGTTGCCAACCAATGAGTCTTTATACTTCAACAACATAACTAGCAAATATGTACCTACTCTGGATCCTTTTTGTCTATGGATTCAAAAATCACCCCTGGACTTATGAACACCTGGAGTCATGGCACATGGGAGGGCAATGCCTTTTAGGATACCTAACTATCCCTTTTACTGTCTTCTAATGCATGATAGGTTCCCTCCAACATCACAGTCTCTTTAAAAGGCTCTTTCTTTCATGAATGACTATCCTGCAACAATGCCCCAAATTATGAAGATGATAGTTGTGAATCTCCTCAAGGATGCAATTTAAGGAGAAGTTGATCCCAGTGGTTGAGGCAGACTTGGAAGTATGTAAGGATCCTGACTGGAATTGACTCTGCCTGGAATGAACATATGATCAGGAACCTCCCTATGGTTAGTAGGATCACCCCTTCTACTTGGGGCTCAACAAAGCAGAACTCCTAGCCTAAATCATTCTGGACAATCTAATTGCCATGGATTATCTCCTTGCTACAGGGTGGAGTAATTGCCATAGTAAATACCTTATGTTGTGATTATATAAACACTGCCAGTCAGGTGGAGTTAAGAGACATCTAAAACATTAAGGCTGGCTAAACCTCTTGAAGGGGTCCCATCCCCTGGCTCATTGAGATGGTCTCATTTCCCATTTTCAGACATTTTTAGTTAGCCACATTCTGGCCTTGAGTCCATTTGCACTCTACAGTTTATAATGATCCTTTTAATTTTGGGCTTCAGCTTCTGCCTCCTTCTTCAGGTGATACTTATATGCTTCAACCATTGTTTAAAATCCAACTTGTCCCCTTCTGTGTACCCCTTGTCTTCTAGTTCACCCCTGCAGGGCACCCAGGAATATTTCCAATGAGTGCTGTGCACTTCTGTTCCTCTAACTCAGATCTACACCATGATCCAGAAGGAAGCATCCAGATCAGTTGTTTCCCTGAATCACTCAGGGGGAACTAAAGCTGTGGGAAACTTAAGCTGGTTAAACCCTTCAGCTTCAGTTGTTTCAAGTTACTTGCTTTCATCACTAACTAGCAGTCACATGGCTAAATAATAAAGTATCAACTCCCATGAACTTTGCCCTAAATAATACCTCTTACATGCGGTCACGAGTAAATTGTTTTTCAGGAATTGGGAAATTTTTCTAGCTCAAACTAGTTGAAGCCACCAGCTCTGTTACTTGGACCTGCACAAGTGTCCAGTAGGTGACTTGTTAATGTCACACAGCTAAAAACTCCACCAACAGATGATGATGCTAAAACCACCATTTTCTGAACATCTGTCCTGTGAAGATCCATGAAGTTGGATTACACACATGCAGGCCACCAATTACTTCACTCCTTCTTACTTCTAGATGCCTTTAGCCAGGCCTTAGACCACCTTGCTTCTTTCTTTGGTACCAGGGATTGAACTCAGAGGCACTTGACCACTAAGCCACATCCCCAGCCCTATTTTGTGTTTTATTTAGAGACAGGGTCTCACTGAGTTGCTTAGCACCTTGCTGTTGCTGATGCTGGCTTTGAACTCACAATTCTCATGTCTCAGCATCCCAAAGTTCTGGGATTACAAGTGTGCACCACCATGCCTGGCTACCACCTTGCTTCTTTATCCCATGCATACTTCCAAACTCAACCTTGGGTAGTCAGATTTGAGACTTGCTCTCCCGTCTCCATATGCTTGACTGCCTCGTGAATAAACTCTCTTCTACAAATATGTAATTTTGGTGATTGGCATACTGCACAGCATGCAAAATGGGCCTAGTTCAGTAACCCATTTATTGGACTTTAAAATTCTATTGTACATACCTCTCAACCTTTCTTTCATAATTTACTTTTTATCTCTGTGCTATCTCTGTACAACTCCCTCTGATGGATCCATTTTTCTCTCTTCAGTGGCATCTTATATCCAGTTTGTTCTGTTCAGTCAGTTGTTTTTCTTCTCCTCCTCCTCCACCTCTTCCTCCTCCTCCTTCTTTTTCTTCTTCCTATTATTTCAATAATCATATTTTCATTCTGGTATTTAAAAAACTATCTAATCTGTAGTTTGTACTCTCCACTGTGTCTCTTTTTTAAATTGCATTCTGGAAACTTTTTCTTATCCTTTCCTTAGAATTTCAAGTTGTTATATTGTGCCTTTAACTGTATTCAAGTCTTGGTAAGGTGCCTGTAAATCTTTCTTATATCTTCTGACAATCCATTATGTGAGTTGTTTTATCATATGCTCTGTAATTTTGGTTTATGAGCTAATCTTCATAGGGGCTTCCCTGGGGGAAGTCCTAGGGGCCTGGGTTATGATAGTGTTTCTACAAAGTGATAAGCTCTAATTTTTCCTAACATCTTGGAGTAACATTGACCTGGAACCAACTTTAATTGTTGGCTGTGGGTTTCTACACCATATAGTTTAAATTTGAGTTCAAAAGTAGGCAAGCAGAAGGTTCAGAGTTTGAATTTCTCAAGTGAACTCTCTTTTAAAAATACATCCTAATAGTACACCTTGTTTTTTCTCTTGATAATGGATAGGAGTTTTGTTTTATTTTATAATGCTGGGGATTGAGCCTAGATGCTCATAAAGCTAGGCAAATACTCTACCATTGAGCCACACCCTTAGTCCTACATAGTTTTTTTTTTTTTTTTTGGCACCAGGGACTGAACTCAGGGGCACTCGACCACTGAGCCACATCCCCAGCCCTATTTTGTGTTTTATGTAGAGACAGGGTCTCACTGAGTCACTTAGCACCTCGCTGTTGCTGAGGCTGGCTTTGAACTCGCGATCCTCCTGTCTCAGCCTCCCTAAGTGCTGGGATTACAGGCGTGAG
>CM053400.1:30097042-30116829 GCA_028644305.1 Xerus rutilus
GCAGTTCTCCTGCTCCTACTCCAGGGGCCTGGTCTTCCCTTACACACCTCTAGCCTCAGGCATGTGGTTCTGCAACAGGCTGCTTCATGGAGATTTGAATAAAAGGCTTATTTGTCCCAGGTTGTACCACTGAGCAGGAGAGTAAATGAGCTGCTCATTTGCATCCGCTCTTCTTCAGACACAGGGCTTCGCCTGAGACAGGAACTTGCAGGATTCAGGCAGAAGGTTCCTGTGGGAGCCCTCACCACTTACACAAAGAAGGGGTGAGTATAGAAGGGAATAATACAACTAGGGAGCTGGAGAAGGGATACACAAAGGTGAAGGGAAAAAGGTATATGGTATAACTTTTAGTGAATCAGGGTGGAATTAAAGAAGAAATAATTCAATGGCCTCTCTTGAATATGCATAATGAATCAATTTTTCAGTGCCTTTAAAGACCACAGGGAAGACTTTCTTCAAGGGAGGGTACTCTTGCCATAGGTCGAGGCACCAGAATGGGATTTTGCTGAGAGATATTGGGTTCAACTCTGAATACAGCATGGACAAGTCAGAATTTGAAGCCAAGAATCAAGGTGTGGGTTCTATAGATGGAAAATTACTAGAAGGAAACATCAGGGGTATAGGGGGAATGTGGTTAAACTAACCTAACAAGATTCTTGTTGAAGGAAGCCAGGGAGATCCGACATCATCTATGGGGTGGTGGAGAAAAAAGAACGCAATGTCAAGGGTGATCACATATACCAAGGGTGGGGAGTTCTAGTTAAACTGACTTAGCAGGATTTTTGCTAAAATTGGATGATGCAGAGATCAACAAGAAGCCCAATAGTCAGGCCTACTGAAAAGGAGCTCAGGACAGCTCAGAGTTTGGTAAATGACAGAATATTTGTCAAGTAAGGAGGGATGCAATAAAGGAATATTGTGGGAACAAAGGAATCACCACGTTAGATAATGTGGCAACTTGAAAGGAAATTAGAGAGCACATGTTACTTAACACTTCTCCTTTTCTTTAAAGAGTAGAGGCCTGGCTCCCGTAGGTACAAAGTGCATGTGGAAAAGTTGCTTCACTGACCCCGGAAGACACCTCCTGGCAACTCAGTATGCTTGAGGACAAGTGAGGCTAGCCCAGCCAGGGCTGCCCTGCTCAGCCTCTTGTGGGCCTTGCAGACCAGACTGATTTTGTCCTACTTACAAGGGGCCTGCACACCTTGTCATCATTGTGAACCTAAGGATAATGCCATCACATGGGGCTAATGGCATAGTAAGAATATGCCCCTCAAAATCCAATTGGATCCGGATGTTGTGGGACTACAAGAGGCTATTAAGCTATAGTTTCAGAGTTATGTGTTCAAGGTTCAAAAAGGCTCGATCAATCCCCAAAATGGGGCTCTCTGCATTGGAAAAAAATTAAATTGTTCTGTGGCCTTTAAAAGATTTTTCAAAGTTTAAGCACTCTTACTATTAAATGCATAGGAAAAAATAGCAAAAGTAATATATATCTAATAAGCTGTAATTTGAAATAGAAACACTGTGAATTAAAAAAAAAAAAAAAACTGGGCTTGTCTTTTTTCTTGTGGGTCAATTTCGATAGAGACAGCATCTTTTTTTTTCTGAAACTCTGCTAGGGATTGAACCCAGAGCCTCACGCATACTAAGCTTGATCTCTAGTTCTGAACTACAGCCCCCAGCCAAGCATCCTTTCTATGCCTTAGCAAATCATCTTAGTCCTAACTTCCAACATTTTATTATTTCCACTTTCAATGTTGTGAAATGTCTCCAAGAGTTGCTTTTGCCAGTGTCACCTCCTGGGGAACATCTTCATTTTCATCTTTCCTCATTTATATCAGTAGATTGGTTTCCCTACGTTTCTCAGGCTGCTTATCTCGTCTCCAGAACAGCAGCAGTTAACATTATTGTATCAGCTACTGCTTCTGTAAATCCAGTTGTGTTCTTTTTAAATTTCACTTCAAGCCTGATCATTTTTGTTTCTTGACTGCACATTCATCTTTGCCAATCAATTCTCTTTTCATCATATGCTCCTTAAAATGTTTATACGTTCATTACTGAGAAAAGGAGAAAACATGATTACACATTGTTCTTCATGTGTCTGTGAAATAAATAACGGATGCACCGTGACCCATCACAAATGGACTTTGAAATGACTGATACTGATCATTGTGCATCTGTTATTTATGTAGTGATTTGTGGACTGAAAAGCCAGCAGAGATTGTCTCTACCTTAGGCCACTACTCACAGCTAATACACTTTGGTAACTGAAAAGCAGTCTTATTGAGAAACTGCTATTATTAAACTGCACCTCGATAACTGAAATCCATGTATATTTAATCATGCAAAGAACTGCCTGTACTTTGCATTAGGGACTGCTATCTTTCAATGCATGGGACTGTATTTTAAAGCAAGAAATACAAAGGGGTAATATTGTCTGCATCCTGATCATGCTTTATTCTAAGGGCAGGAATGATGGATGAGAAAGTGGTGCCAATGAGTTCTATTCCATTTGTAAACCAAAAAATTTAAAATAAAAATTGTAAGAAGGAAAAAGGGAAGAAGGGGAAAAGCCAAGGAAATAGTTTTCAAGTCTTCTAAAAGTTCTCAGCATTAATAGCTTACTTTTGGTCTTACCAGTGCAAACTCTGTGCTTTCTTAAAACTCTCAATTGGGTCCACACATAATTCAAAATGTCTACCTCTTTCTGAGGCTCCTTATTTGAATTACTATACATTGTCCCTTTTCCCCTTTTGTCTTCTGAAAACATGACCTGTGAGATCAGAATTTTGTTAGCTGAAATTAGGTTATGAAAACTAAATTCACTTTGTTCTAGAAACTCAATATTGTATGAAATTAGAATTTGTTCTTTGTACCAGTGATGGTATCACAAAATATGAAAAAAATTTTTCTACTCAAAAATACACTTCTCTGCTAAGCAACTCAGTGAGACCTGTCTCTACATAAAACACAAAATAGGCCTAGGGAGGTGGCTCAGTGGTTGAGTACCCCTGAGTTCAATCCCTGGTACCAAAAAAAAAAAAAAAATACACTTCTCAGATATTTCTAATTTCCTTAAAAATATGTATGGCTTCTGAACAGGTATAGAAAGGGAAGACAGGTAAAGGGGCTTACCACCCACAGTAAGGCCAGCATCTAAATTGGCCTGCCCACCTACATACAGACTCTGCATAGCTTCCAGTCAGCACTGGACTACCTCACAAATCTGGACAACCAAGCCTCATCAGACAGTAAGGAAAGCCACCTGCTCTGATTTGGATGTGGTTTGTCCCCCAACTGTTTATGTGCTAGAGGGTTTATCCCCATTTTGCCACAATAAAAAGTATAAAAAGGTGGTGATCCCTTTGAAGTAGGACCCAGACAGAGAGTATTCCCCTCAGATGGGATTTATGCCAGTCTGAAGGAGGTCTCAGAACTAAGTTGTTATAAAAGAGCAAGGCTGGCCCCTGAATCTCTTTCACACATGTTCTCACCTTCATGATTCCACCAGCTGAGGCCCACCACACAGGCTGTACAGATGAAGTCACTGCCCAATCTTAGACTTTCAGTCTCCATATCTATAAACTAAGTAAACTCTTATTCTTTATAAATAACCCAGCCTCAGTTATTTTGCTATAGCAACAAAAATGAACTAATAAAACACCCCGAGAAAATAATCCTAAGCAAGGAAAATGACAGGATTATTGGGCATGGAATGACTGGATTATCAAGGTTATGATGTGGCATACAATGTTCTATGTGTTTTACATATATTAACACTGATAGAAACCCAAAGAGGTAGTTACAATATTGTGTATATTTTGTCAGATAAAACAGAAAGCATGACAAAGGTCAAATAGCAAGTAAGCAGCAAAGCCCAAGAGTCCAAGTTTTTAATTTCTATAATACACTATTACTCAACATGCAAAAGAAAGGACAAATACGGCGTGTTCTCTCATACGTGGATACTAAAAAAAATAAATAAATCAAAATAAATATAGAACAGTGATTACTACATGCTGTAAAGGGTAGAGGGAAGTTAGAGAATGGTACCAAAACACAGCCGACAGAAGTAGTAAGTTCTAGTGTTCTGCAGCACTGTGCGGTGACTATAGTTCACAATAACCTATTACCTATTTTACGATTAACTAGGAGGGACTTTGAAGGCTCCAAACACAATGTAATAATGAGATTAAAACCATGAATTACTTTGATTTGATCAGTACACAATGCATACATGTACAGAAATACCATGTACTCATAAACATGTACAATTGAATTTTTTTAAAAAGCAAAAGCAAAAGCAAAATGCTAGTAGGGGCTAAGGAAACAAAATGAAGGGAACAAAAGAAAACTTTTATAAAAAATGAACTAGGGCTGGGGCTGTAGCTCAGTGGCAGAGCACTTGCCTAGCATGCGTGAGGCACTGGGTTCAATCCTTAGCACCACATAAAAATAAAATAAAGGCACTCTGTCTATCTACAACTACAAAATAGTTTTTCAAAAAAAAAACTTGACCTATAATTTATGACATGATAAGATACTCCAATTATAGAAGTACAAAATTATATGAAAAGGATCAACTGGAGAACAACTCTTGGAGGATAAAATGAAAGTTAAAATAAATATTCAATAAAATGATCACATAAAAAAGGAAGAAATGTTTCCTTCAAATTAGATCCAAAATGCAAACCTACAAGTGCTCAGTAGAAGAGGTTCAACATTTAACTAACAAATTCTGGAGTCAGAACAAAGAAAAATGGCCATCTAATAGGATTTCACAGAATGGGAAAACCTGAATCTTTCTAAACACCCTAATCAAAGAACAAAAATATGCCCACACCAAGACATGTTACCATAAAGTTTCAGATCTTCAGGGAGAAGAAAACCTTCCAGAGGGAAGAATGAGAATGAGATACCAGGTTCCTCAGCAGCAACACAGGAGGGGTCAGAAGACCTTCAATATTTTAAGGGAAAGTCTTACCAGCCAAATTAGAAGCAATTCAGAAACGTGGGAAGATAAAAAGTTAACCTCTCATATTCCTTTTCTTAGAAAGATACTAGAAAATGATACACAATGAAGAGGCATAAGCTAAGAAACTCTGGGATTTGAGAAGTAATGAAGCCAACTTAGATCTACAAGAGACAAGGTGACAGTTCCACGACAGACCTAAGCTGCAGCAGGAAAATTATAAGGTGGATAAAACAGCAAAGCATCTGGACAAAACTAAGGACACAGAAGGAAAATTAGGCAAGAGAAAAATGTATAGGTGATCATTAACCCAAGGAACAACCAACAGAGAAAATCTGATCACAATGCATCTCCCTCTACAACCAGTGACTGTGATATAATTATTTGGAAGGAATAGAAAGAGGAAGTGAGGGAGGTGGAAGTTAAATCTTCACACAGCATAATAAAAAGGTGATTTGGACTCAAAGTCTAAATTATTAATAAATAGGAATATTATTTAATATGCAAAGTCACTTCCAAATCTTTCAGTCTATGAGTTTTTAACCAAGGGTATACATTTCACTGATAATTTTTCTTTTCTTGTATTTATTCTTTTACAAAAAGAAACCAATGTACTGTGAAATTCCAAGGCTTCATCCCTTTTTCTTGGTTCTTTGTATAAAAAGATGCTGTTCAGCGGGTTCTGTTCTTCATCTTCTCTCTTGTTCGTTTTCCAGGTCTCTTCTACATAAAAAAAGAATCACATCTGGTCACACAGCACTTGACCTTCTGCCTCAGGGTGAGGAGAGGAGATGACGAGAGTGGGTTAGGGGGTGATAGGAGGAAGAGCCTACCCTGATTTGTGCACCCCCACCACTTACATTTGATCCTTTCTTTCCAGGCCTCTTGAGACCCTTGCCATGGGCTGTCTTGGCCCGGAAGCTGGATACATCATCATGGCTCTCACGAGTATTCCACTTGGATCCTTTCTTCTTTCCACCAAAACCAAACTTCTGGTTTTTGTACCGTCGCTTAGCACTGGGCCTGGAGAAAAGGAGCCCTATAGGTCACTGCAGCACTGTAACTCCTGATGAATCTTATGGCCCACTGATAGCCTCCAATTCCTTTCTGTACAGCTCTCCAGGCACTACTGTCACCAGAATTCCATCCTTGGTCCTGTATTTTTATAAGTTACCTCATCTTTTTATGGTTTTAAGTCAGTCTTGCTAAACCACCCTCAGTTGTTATTTTTCCTCTCAAGGATATAACATGTAGTCAACATTCAAATGTAATGAATCTTAAACTCGTCAAATTCAGCCTATCCAAAATTACATGTCATCTCCCTTCCTAGACTGGTTCCACTTCCTGTGTAAATGCTCCACCTTAAGGCCAGAGCACCTACCATCTGCCCAGGTACCCAGGTGGCCTACACTCAATTATTTTTTTAATTGGGGGGATACCAGGGGTTGAACTTGACCACTGAGTCACATCCCCAGCCCTATTTTGTGTTTTATTTAGAGATAGGGTCTCACTGAGTTGCTTAGTGCCTTATTTTTGCTGAGGCTGGCTTTGAACTCACGAACCTCCTGCCTCATCCTCCTGAGCCACTGGGATTACAGGCATGAGCCATTGTGCTCGGCTCTACATTCACTTTCAATACCCACTTCAATTACTGAGTTTTGCTAATTTGACTTCTTAAATATTTCTTCAGTGTGTTTTCTTTTCACTACCCCTCTGCATCTTTAGAGCACTATTAACTGTACATTTGGACTTTTGAAATAGTCTCCTAATCAAGTCTCCATTTCCCTCAAGTCCATCACTGACCCAAGTGTCACTGTAATCTTTTCAAACATGAGGGTGTCTCCCTTCTGCCTCCTGGATGAGCCCAAGCTCCTCCACAGTGGAGGAGCCCAGCCCAGCCCAGGCCGCCCACCTCACCACTCCTCACCTCCCACTGTATTCCCAGTGTGGCCAGATGCTGGCTGTTCCTCAGCCATATCCTGCTGTTTCATGACCCTATGCCTCTGGTCTCTCAGGTCTTCCTCCTTCCCCACTCTCCTGGTCAATTCTTACTCACTCCTCACACTAGGATCAGATGGGACCCTCCTCCAGGCAGCCACGCCCAGGCTGTGTAAGGGACTTCTAAAATGTGCTTCCAAACCATTCCCTGAAAGTCTTTATCATAGTTTTTTATGGAAATAATCATATTCCCCCCCACGCAGGCCTGGTGTGCAGGGATGCAGAAAGCTGGACTAAGAAGAGTAATAGCCAACATTCTTTAACATTTATAGTACTGTAAGGCACAAACCATTTCCTCATTATAGTAAATGGGGCAATTAACAAGTGACTTGCTCAAAACTACCCTCCTAATGAGCAGCAGAATCCAGATCTAAACCCTAGGTGTGTGCTCTTAAGTAAACATCCTGTGTGATGGGGAATCACACAGTGCTTCAGCAGTCACTTGACTGAAAGAAGCCAAGTACCTTATTCTCATCTTCAAAGGCTGACATAGCTAAAAAGACCCATCACATGGTGCTGTGATTCTTGGTTCTAGTCTGCAGCTACACTCTCTCAACTCAAGAGGCCACTCTTGTGGAAGTCCCCCAGTCCATTACACATCACAGAACCAAACCAAAAACCTCTTACCCTTTCTTCATCTGCTGGCTTTTAGCTCCTGCCTTTGTGCCCTGTGGGATGGATTTCTGATCTCCCTCAAGGAAATCCAGTTTATCAGAGAAGCCTGCGAGTGAAGAAGCACTTTGATCAGTACCATTATATTTTAAGAAAAGTTTAAAACTCAAAATAAGGGTGCTATTTACCAAACTGAATTTAGAAGCACATCTTGCTCTCCATACTATTCCCAGAACTTAGGTCCACATGTTAGCCATCAATCAAGAAGACTCCAAAGCACTATGTGTTCAAACTACCTCTAAGGTATGCTCCACCCCATTCTCCTACATCCTTAGCAGAGAGATATTCAACTGACCTTTCTGATATTTCTTAATGGCATTCATCATATGCTTTTTCTCCTGCTGCCTCTTCTGAAGAACTTCTGTTTGTACCTGTGATAGAGAAACAAGGACAATCACACCCATTCCAAATCATTACTCCAAGTGTCCACATTCTCTCAGTAACACTGTGATTAAAAAACACACACAACCACATGCTGTGATTAATATCACTACCATTTAACATATGTGTGTGCTAAGGGCTCTAAATATATTCTCAGTTCACCTTCATAATAGAAGATGAAATTCAAATTCTTATTATCTATTAAACTGAAACATAGAAAGGTATACTTGTTCAAGTCACACAGCAAGAATGTGCAGAGCAGAGATGCAGGACCCAGCAGTCTCACTCTACTGTCTGTACTCCTACTCCATCACACAATCCTGCAAATCATGTTTAGGTCTACATTCAATTTTTTTCATTGGTTATACTTGAGAAGAGTAAATATCCAACCCACTGTAACTAGGCCTGAAAGCACCAAGAGAAAAAAAAAAATCTCCCCAGAAAACACAAAAGAAAAAAAGCACAGGGTCTCTCCTGTAAATTGTCGGATGTTTAACAACATTCCTGCCCTTTACCCACTGGATGCCAGTAGCACTGGATGTCATATCCACTCCAAGACAAGACAACCAAAAGATGTGTTTATACAGTGACATATGTTCCCTGGAGGCAAAATCACCTCACACTGGGAACCACTGCCCACTGGTACCCTCAAATTAGAAAATGAGCTGAGCTTTTGATAAAGCAAACACCAGTATGTTTGAGATGATGTTAACCACCCACCTCCAGATCAAAGAAACACTAAATCCACAACTGACCTTTAGCAGAAGACAAGATGCTAGTCTCCTTTTCCTCTAAGGATTTATCAGAAAATTACCCCAAGTGTGGACAACAGCTTCATGCCCAGATCAGAAGAGTTATGTTCAAAACACTATGACAAAGCCCTAACTCCCGTATGGATCCTCCTCATACTCAATCCTCCCCACAACCCTAACTATAATACCTGTCATCTTAGGTGACTATACAATAAAAAGGAAGTAGACAGTAGTTTCACAGAAAGCCTAATCTTGTTTTACATTAGAACTCAGATAATCATAGTCAAAACCACGGATGCCATTTTTTTCCCCTCAGACTGGATGATAATCCATAGAATTCCTTCAGCGACCTGAAAAATCAAGGCCAGTGAGTCTCATCCAGGATGCTTATCAAAAGCACCTGAGAAGCTTTTTGGGCAAGGGGGAAAGCATTCAGATTCCTAGAAACTCTAAAGCCTGCAAATGTTTCAAAAAATTTCACCTAGTGATTTTGCTGAGAGATCAGGTATAGAAACCACTAATTTGGACTCATTACTGTACAGATGTGAAGACTAAAGCCCAGAGAGGTTATCAGCTCACCTTCCCTTACCACCTTAGTGCTGGCACTGCACACAATCCACTATGAGATAATAAACACATGATCAAACACCCTCAGAAACCAAATCAGACCGTGGCAATCTGATTTAACGTACATACATGGTCTTGCCCTATGTCTTGTACATTTTCTTTCTCACCTTCTTTCCATACTTCCTAAGTGCTCGCAGTTGTTTAGCTTTTTCAGACTTCTCCATGGCGGCCTGTTTAGTCTGCAGCTTCTGTCGAATCTAAAATGCAAAAGGTTGTCAGATGTACTTACAGTGCACTAGAACAGAGAACAGTGCACACCGTGGAACCTATAAATTATCTATTCTAACCCCTGTGTATCACACATGAAGACAATGAGGCCCAAAGGCTGAGCCCTTTGCCCAAGATCCCAAAGTGTCTGTGGTGGAACCAGAACTTAAAAGTGACCTTCCCACCCCCAGTGTGCTCCATTACACAAAAGTTGTAGTCCAGGAAAGAAATAATAATTTTGTGTAATCTGCTCCATTACACAAAAGTTGTAGTCCATGAAAGAAAACCAATTTTTCCCCATGCCCACTGTTTGTACAGAGGTTAAGCCTGCAAGCAGCCTCAGTGCCCTTCTCTAACAGGATACACAAACAAGAAAAACTCCAGCAGATATCTAATACCCATCCTCTTCCATCAAACATACACATTTCAGTTGAAGGATAAGATATCACTATAAATAAACAAGAGACGTGTCTGGGCTGGTCTCTAGATTAGCTTCTCTGGACACCACCAACATCTCCCTAACATCTAGCTTGATACCCTAGGGACCCATTTAAATATAACCTTGCTTTAGTGTTAGCAATTCTCTCCCTCTCAAAGTCAAATGAGGACCAAGCACCACCTAACTCTAAATTATACTGCATCTGAGCCACATATTAATCCTTTTATAGAAAAGTGAGTGCCCAAGAAGAAAATGTGTAAGTGATAGCATTGCTTCCTGGCAATGGCAGCACCAGAACAACTGTGCTGTCTTCTCTGTACACCATGCCATGGCAGCTAGGAAATATGAAAGCCATCTTTACTTTAGGGACCATTTTACACTGCTTCTCTCCTTAGTTATTTAAATTAGGAAAATGTCATTCTTATATTTATTTAATGGGTGGCAACAACCATAAATCTAAAGTAGAGACTCTCTGAAAGAGATAATAAAAAGTCTGACAACCAGCTCCCCAATATTGGGTTTATAACTCTTTCTAAAACACAATAGGAGATAGGCCAGCTGAATATACTTCAGTACAAAGCCTTGGCTTTCCAGAGAAAAACTTTTCTTACCTTTTGCATCTGTTGATCGGACTTAGCCATTTCTGCAAAATAATCAGTTGGTCGCTTAGTAGGGACTTTGAGCTGATGGAGGCGCGGTAATACTGCAAGCACGGCAGCCTGGGCCTGGCGGTAGCTGAGATTGTAGGACAAAGTGTGAAATGAGGTGAGGGAGAAAGGCTTTCATTCCTTCTCACTGCCTCTCACGAATTTTCCAAGCTGAGAAGCACCATCAACATCTGACTTTCACTAACAAGAACAAATGAATCAACACACACAAGTTGTAACGTACCTTGTTAATTTGGTATCTAAGAAAAATTTCACTGTACACCATTATTTTAAAGGGGAGAAATTTTGCTAAAAATAAGTTAGTAGTTTAAAAGACTGACCACTCTAAAGGTGCCAATTAACACATGAATTAGTACCAACTATGAATTTTTATAATTACTAAAGAAAGTACAGTCAGGAACCTCCCATAAGCAAAGTTTGTTCTAATAACTGAATGCACACACACACAAGCTTTACAAGTCAATATTTCAAAATAGTCCATAAACTGGCCTTTAAATCAGGACTAGTGGACCAGGGAGCTCTTCTCTCAACCAAGGAGAATCTCTTAGCTCTTCCTGGTCTAGGGAAGAGTCCTCCCATTCCCAAACATGTGCTACCTCCCTGGTGATCCAGAGGGTGCAGTCTCACCACTCTCTCCCCAGTTCTCTATCACAAGGACCCCCAACTTCTCCCACATTGAAAAATAAACATACAAACTCATTTCCCGCTGGAAATCGTCTTCTGGATTAACAGCTTTCTGGTCTTTGTTCTGAGGTGTAGGCTGAGGGTCACTGATTTCGGGCACCGGACCTAGGGTCACATCGAGCCTTTCAACCCACTCCAGGTCCCGCTTGAATTCAGCCAAACACTGTTTCAGGCCATTCTAGGAAATTCAGACACTGAGCTCATAAGAAAAGAATTAGTTTGTCTCTCTCACGCACCAAGTACAAATCAAAAAGAAAATACTACAACCAAATACCCAGACAGATAAATGACCCTCTTGGCAATGAGCAAGTTGCGACTTTTCCTGGGACAAGAATCAGTCTCCAAGCACAACACTGCCTTGTGCATCCCATTTCCGAGTACCAGCTGCCTGGAGCCCGCGCTTACCACGTCATTCACAGTCTTCTTTGGCCCCTCTAGCACGACGTTGAGGCCTGGCTTCAGGAGTCCGCGGGAAAACGCATCCTGCAACTGCAAGACACCGTGGCGGTCAGTACCACAGGAGTAAGAGCTCCCCTCCCCGTGCCCAACCCGGCGAGCTCTGCTGACACCTACCTCTCTGTCGGTGACAAGAGAATCATCAGAATCCGAGTCCGAGCCTGAGAGCGGGGGAGTGTCCATCTCGCAGCACGCCCGACCCGCGCCTACCGGGAAGCGCAGGGTAACCCGAGGCCTGCGGGACTGGCAGAGGGGGCCCTCGCCACGGATGCTGCGCTCAGCACCCACTCACACTCAGCAACTCCACGTGCGCCCAAGCCACACCAGCACCTACAACTCACCGACCCTGCTCAGCGCTTCTATCGGGACTTCCGCTTCCGGCTGCAGAGACACACTTCCGGTTTGTGGTTGCCATAGGAACCACTGCGGCGTTTGGAAGTGCCCGGGCTGCTTGGAATCCCTAGGGGTAGCACCTCTGGATACGTGCGTGGTCTGCTAAGCCAGAGTGAAGGAGCGAAAGGTGGGAGAGGGTCCCTGGGGTCATCAGGAGGAGCTGGAAACGCGAGCGAAAAAAGGAAAGCGGAGGAGCCCTAGGGGACAAGACAGATGGGGGGGCGGGGGTGAGGAGGACGGGCTGGGGGCGGGGCAAGGGGCGTGTCCTGGGCGGGGTAGGGCGGGGCGCTTCGCTCTGACCTGGTGCTCGGTGTTTAGCAGAACTCGTCGGTAAGGGACCATGTCGGCCGTCGTTGCTCAGGCGCTGCATGTTTTTGGTCTTCGAGCCCACGTAGCCAACAATATCTTTTTCTTCGATGAACAGATTATTATATATCCTTCAGGAAATCATTGTGTGAAGTACAATGTGGATCAGAAATGGCAAAAATTCATTCCAGGTAAAATCCTTTACATCCTGACACATACATTAAGGGCCTGTGCCAAACAAAACTCCATAATCTCAACACCACGTTTGGAAAGAATTTTTTGATAACTGGAATATTCAGTTTTATAAAGTTAGAAGAAATAAATGTCAACTTGCATTATTTATTATAGAGTAATCAAAGACACAGTTAAAATCACAAAGTTAATATTAATTTTAAAGTACTTTTGCACTATAATTTCAGGGACAAAAACTTTGTAGAATCTCTTTTCATGCATCTTCAGTGTCATTGGCTTTTGTTCTCACCATAGCCCCTTTGGAGTTGTATATACAATTTTCCAAAATACACGACCTTCAATACACCTTTTGAATCCTGGTATGATGAAGACACTGGAAATTAGTCCCTTAGTCCCCCCAAAAATATTTACATGGCATTACCTTTTTTTGTTCTCATTCATCCTGTTAGTGATATTCATAACAATTCAACCTATTCACTTTACCCCACTCTTTATTGTGTTGAACCCTTTATTGTGATGTTTGCATATAAAAGTGTATACTCTACATATGTAATAAAGAATTACTACCAATGAAAATCTATGAACCCAACCAGCCAAGATAGTAAATAGAACATTACCAATTTCAGTACTTCTCCCCCATCCCCACACACCCCATCTTGAATTTGTAATCATTTTCTATATAGCTTTATCACATACATGTGTGACTATGCAAAATATACTTTTAATTTTGCTACTTTACAATTTTATTTAAATGGAGTCATAGTGTATTGTATCCAGTGACTTGCTTCTTTTGTTCCACATCATGTTTTTAAGATTCATGCATCTTGATACATATAACTGAGTTCATTTTATAGTAGCCTAGTATTTCAATCTCTGAACATATATGTTTCAAATACATATTTATATGTCCATCCTAGGCTTGAGGGGCATTCAGGAAATAACAGCTATTTGCTATTAGAAACATTGCCACTATAAATATTCTTGCATTTATGCATGTTCCATCACTCTGCAAAGGTTGTTCAGGGCTCACATCCTGGACTAAAATTAATGAGGACCCTTATGTACCAGCAATGCATAAGGGTCCTCATTCCTCCACAACTTTACCAACCCTTGGTCTTGTTCAATTTCTATTTTTGTGCTAGTCTAATGTTTGAGAAGCGGTATCTTATTGTGATTTTAGTTTGCATTTCTCTATTATTGATACAATCGAGTATCTTTTCACATATTTACAGGCTATTCCTACTTAGTCTTGCATTACATGCCTCATTCAAGCTTTTCAATCATTTTTCTACTGTTCTTCATGGGGCTTGGGGGTTTTTTGGTAACTTCCTTATTGACTTGAAGGCACACTTTGTATTGTCTGTGTACTAATCATTCAGTCTGGAGCCTGAAATTTCTCCCTCATGTTATCTTTTGATGGACAGAAATTCTTAGTTTTAGTTAAGTCAGGTTTACCAAACATCAGGTAATATTCTGTTAGAATAAGCTGTACTAAATAGTTGACTATTTTTATGTCTAATATATTTACTAAACTGTTGTTAATTCTAATAACTAACCTGCAGATTCTTGGAGGTTTTCTACATAGACTATCATATTATCTACAAAGAATGATGGTTTTATTTTTTTTTCTTGTGTCCCTGTACTGGCAAGGACCTCCAAAGTTGAATAGGGACAATGAGAAAGGACATTCTTGTCATGCCTCTGCTCTTAAAAGGAATTATTTTAACATTTCTTACAAAGAAGAATGTTTATGGTAGGCAGTTGTCAATGTCCTTTATCGGGTTAAGGAAAATCCTTTATTTTTCTAGATTGCTATGCTTTTTACCCCAATGAACACACACTGAGTTTTATTGCATGTACTTTCTGTATTTCCATAAGATTACATGGATTTCTAATATTAAATCAGTCATTGTTTTATATAGACAACATTGTTTATATTTGCTCTCATGTTTACTGAACTCTGCCCACCGTGACCCTTTAGAAATCAGATCTGCCAGTTAAGATCTTTTCCTTCTACAGTTAGTGATGATGTGTTAGTGGTAGATGCTCCCAGTTTTTGTTGATCTAAAAGTACCTTTATTTCATCCTCATATTCGAAAGAGAGTTTGACCAGGTACAGAATTTTTGTAGCACATTGAAGTTCCTACTCCATTAGGGATTCTTTCTGTAGATGATCAATCTCTTCTTCTGGATGCTTGTAAGAACTTTTCTGTCTCTGTTTTTATTATATGTATGGGTTTTATTTCCCCTTTCTAATAGGGATTCTTGGATCTAAGGATAGGCATCTTGCAGTGATTCCAGAGAATTTTTAACAATTGTCACATTGGGATATAGTATCTTTTTCATTCTGTTATCTACAAGAACTCCAGACCATCTCAACTCAACCTTCCATGTTTTTAAACTCTGATTTCTTTATATTTATCTCTTGGCTTCATTGAATCTATTTTCAGCCATATCTAACCTACTGTTTAGTATATCCATTGAGATTATCATTTTAGTTTTTATGCTCACATGCTCACACTTCCTACCTATACCGCTTCTCTTCTGCTCTGAATTCCATTTTACATCAGCAGGACCTTATACATGTGTGTGGGTCCTCTCAGCCATACGTTTAAGTGCTGCCCATATATCCTGTAAGCAGTCACCTTTTGAATGTCTTTAGGCCTACGCTAATGATAGAGACTGGTCCGGGGAAGAGCCAATGCTGGTCTTGTCAGCAGGCTCAGGACCAGTTAGGCAGGGAATTCCAGAGTCCTGAGTACCTGGATTCTATCCCCTGGTAAGGGCTACATCCAGAAAAGGACCACTTAAAATAGAGAACCCAGGAGGAGTGAGTTTTCCTTTATCTTCTCTAAGAGATCTTATGCTCCCAGCTTTAGTGTCTCACCAGGCTTTTTACCTCAAATCTGAGTTTTTAGTCCCACCCTCTGCCCTGAGCTTTAGAATCATATCTAACTGCTAGGCCTCTTTACTCAAATGCACCGCAGTATACATGACACACTGTATCCAAAATCCAATTCTCATTCTTTTTTCCTCCTGATCTTTGCTAAAGATCCTACCCACCAGATATTCAAATCCATAATAAAGATATGACTACAAAAGTCCTGTTGTCCTAGCATTAATATTCTAGAAACCCAATGATATGTATGTAAATATATAACTTTAATGTATTAGTTAATTATTAATTAGTGCTGAGACAACTGGTTAGGTATTTGAGAAATGAGAACCATTTCTATCTTTTATATCTTCACTTCATATTTTTTATCATCATGAACCCAAGATGAATTAAAGATTTAAGCTTTAAAAAAATCAAATTGTAAAAAGCTAAGAGAAAATACACATAAATATTAAGTTTTTGAATGGGCTGTGTAAGTGAGGCATTGGACACAATCTTCACTGTCACTCCTAACTTCCTCAGCCTATATTCTATCCCGGGGTCCCACTCCTCCCTGCACCTAAATTCATTCTCATTTCTCTCCCTCCCTCTGGCAGTCACTGAGTCCTACTGGTTCCACGTCTTAGCATTTCTCTAATCTTCCCTCCTCCCCGTTCCTTTCACCCCTACTGCCTTCCTATAGTGTATTGCCACCATCACCTCTCGCTTCTGCAAATAACCTGCTGGCTGCCTTCCATCCAGCTGCCACAGGCTCTTCCTATGCACATTTCTCAGTGGCTTCCATTGCTTCCCAGGTGAAGTCCAAAATCTTCTTTTTTTTTTGGTACCGGGGATTGCAAGGTTCTCAGTGACCCCAAACCTGGTTCTTCCCTGAGCTCTGCTTATTGCCTGCAGCTCTTCCAGAAAAGTTCCATTTGCTGGGCAACTTGCCATGTCCTTCCCTGTTTGTGAATCAGCAGCATGGAGTCCATCAGATGGGATCCTTGCACATCACTTCCTGGTGATCCCTGCCTCACACATCCTCCTTGCCCAGGTCCCTACCCACAGAAGTCTTTTCTACTATAAACAATGCCTAGGGCTCACAATACTTGTAGGGGCCCATGAAAATATTTTAAATTTGTTTTAAAATCAGAAAAAGTGAATATTACAATAATAAATATAGAAAAGTGAATCCATCCTGAATCATATTCCTCTTTATATTAATGTAGTCATCAAATGTATGATTGCATATATTTTTTAAATAGTGTAGAAAATAAATATATTTGTACCATTTTATGGAGGAAGGGATGGACACATCTAATCAAAAGTGTCTAGGGCCATGAAAATTATAATGTGGCCCTCATTGTATTTCCCAGGCTCAGCTTTCTAGAGGACCACAGCTTTCATTTTCATGCTCATTACCTCATGGATGCAAGATAACTGCTGTATCTTGTGACATCACCTCAGTATTCCAGGGGAAGAGGGATAGAGTGCAGTTGTCCTTGATCTTCAAGAAAACACAAAGCTTTATTACCAAATCACTCCAGCAGACTTCTGCATCCATTTCACGGCCAGAATGTTGCACAGATCACCTGACTATAAGAGAGGCTGAGTAAACATCCCGGCCTCTAAAAGTGTTGTGTTGGCCACTCAAGCCACCAAAGCTTCTGTGACTGGGCCCTATTCCACCCTTCTAGATCCATCTTTGGTCACCCCAGTTCACATACAGTGCTCCAGTGGGCACTGCTAGGGATCCTCCCACAGCACTCTACTCTTTATCACCTCCACACCTTTGCCCAAACTTTTGCTGCCACATGTCCCATCCTCCACCCCAACTCCTCCTCCTTCACGAAGGGTTCCTTGACTTCTCCCACCTCATCCTCAGTGAAGTGCTTATCTAGTTAGTCATTCTCGTAATACCCAGATGTATTTGCACGGAGGGACAGCCAGGGACTGATGACTCCGTGTCCGTGTACCTTTCTCCTCTGCAGCAGGGTCACTGCTGTGCCTGCTTGAATCGTGGCCAAAGCAGAGTCCACCCTCACTTTTCCTTTTCCCTCTGTTTGCAGGCTCAGACAAGAGTCAGGGCATGTTGGCCTTGTCCATCAGTCCCAATCGGCGATACCTCGCTATCTCCGAGACCGTGCAGGAGAAACCTGTCATCACCGTTTATGAGCTGTCATCCATCCCGTGCCGGAAGCGCAAAGTCCTTAATACTTTTGACTTTCCAGTTCAGAAATTTATCAGCATGGCCTTTTCTCCAGACTCCAAATATCTATTGACTCAGACATCACCTCCAGAATCAAACCTTGTCTATTGGCTGTGGGAAAAGCAGAAAGTAATGGCCATTATTAGAACTGACACTCAGAACAACCCTATCTACCAGGTACCTCCTAGTGTAAAAGGTATCGTGCAGCTCATAGAATAGTTAGAGCAGTCTTTTACTGAATGCTTGTTTTGTACCATAGTGTACACTTCTTACATGCATTTTAAAATCTTGATCTCACAAGGAATACATATAATTCCATATAAAGAATGCAAAATAATTATTCCCATTTTACAGCTGAGGCTCCAAGAGGTTAAATACCTCATCCAAAATTACAGAAGTGATGAGTGGCAGAGCCAGGAGTTCCCTGACTCCAGCTCCTTCCTTCTTTCGTCTACCTAGAACTGCTTTCTGGTTATAAGTTAGGCCCAGAGGTAACGGAATTTTTTATTGTGCTTTGAGAGCAAAATGAAGAATGCTCATTAGGAAGCTCGTTGCCTGCTTAGGCAGGGAGTTAAAAGGTTTTATTTGGGTTCAGTCTAGGATCTTATACTCTGTCTTACAAATTCAAGATCTCAGTTTTGTTCAGGTCCAGAGATACTAGCTAATCAATTAGCGTCTCAAACACAGACTCAATTACTCATCTCACAGGAGATTGACATCACCACCAGAACATTTACATCATTTAACCAGTGTATTCCATTTCTAATACAGAGAAAGTTAGAGGTAAAATTACTAATTAGGAGTTTGCTTGGTGATCTCAGAATCAAACCAAAGGCAAGTGGAACCAGAAGATGATTTCATGCAGGCCATAGTGAGTCCTGAGGAGGCATCCCTACTCTGTACAGAGAGTGCCCCCTCTCAAGTAGATCCATTGAACATTTATTAGTGGCCCGCTATGAACCCAGCACTGGGAATATGGAGATGAAGAAGCCACAGCCCTGCAAGTTGCTCCATGCCTAGTGAGGAGAGCAGGTTGCCCGCCCATTAGAGTGTGTTGGGATAAGGGATCCATTAAAGGAAACTTGGTTGGTGGGAGACCATGCAGATTGTCCTCATAGGTGGTTTCTTTCCTCCATAGGCAGGACCAGCCTGACCAGCCCTCATTTCTGTTTCTAGCTGAGCTTCATTCCATTTTGTTGACACAGAGTTTGGTTATTGTCAAAACCTGCTCATTCTGCTTTTCACCTTTGTAGATTTCCTTTGTAGAACTTATGGGCTCTACACCTACGTGGATACAGATGTGTGCCCTCATCAAATGTGGTATAAAATTCCTTGATTTAGTGATGTGTAAGGGAGTTTCTGAACTACCTGAAATTAGTATTAATTTGAAAAGTGGGAAATAACCTCCACCGAGGTTAGTTTTTACATATCTTTTGCTTTTGTTCTCTGATTTTTTACAGGTGAGCATCAATCCCCAGGATAACACTCAGGTTTGTGTCACTGGAAATGGGATATTTAAGCTTCTGCGTTTTGCTGAGGGAACCCTAAAGCAAACCAATTTTCAGAGAGGAGAAACCCACAACTATCTAGCCCATGCCTGGGTGACTGAAGACAAGATTATCACTGGCACTGATACAGGCAGGCTTTTTCTCTTTGAATCTGGAGACCAACGCTGGGAAACCAACATAATGGTCAAGGAGCCCACTGACAGCTCGAAGAACCTGGAGGTTATCCACGAGTCAGAGAGGTAACAGTGCCCCCTGGGGTGATACCCACATACTCAGTGCACTGAGAGGATTAACCAGAGAGGGCATTCTTCAGAATCCACTCATAACCCCTCTACCTTAAAAACTATGTTCGTTTTCCTTCTTCCTGTATTCAAGCACAAATCTTCCAGTTATAACCATTCCTAGATACAATTTTGTATTATGATACCTAACTTCATTTTACACA
>CM053400.1:30117329-30151083 GCA_028644305.1 Xerus rutilus
AGAGGCAAGGAGCCCTCAGAGGCGATGCCAGACTTCTATACCTGGGGGAAGGTGCCAGAGAGGAAAACTGGGGGTCAGAATGAGGAGGGCGTGGACTGAGGGGGAGAAGACAAGAGCACTGTGAGTTTACTTTGCCCATAAAGCAATCCATTCTTTTGCTTCTTGGTTTATTTATTTAATGAATACTTATGGAGTATTTACCATGTGCCAGGCTCTGGGAATACAGTGGGGAAGCCAACACATGAGGACTGTGCTGCTTAGAACTCCATGGACAGGCAAACAAACAAGTGCACACAGGGCGTCAGATGGGGATCAACTCAGTGAAGATAAGCCAGGAAGAGAGCAGGAAGCCAGAGGGGCAGGAACCCACTGTCTCTGGAGGACAACAAAGCTGCTTTCATTCATTTGTTGAACTCCTACCACCTGCCAGCCATTGCTGTGAGCACTGAGATGCAGCAGTACGAGGGCTCCCATTGTACTTTTCACAGTGCAATAAATGTGACAAGGGGAAACTCCCAGGGACTGTGGACACATTAGGGAATATCAGTGCCCACCCAGCCCAGGCAGTCCAGGGAAGGTTTCCTAGAGTCAGCTGTGTCCTGGCAGTGCAACAAATTGGCTGCATGAACAAGGGTTGGACTACACAGGAAGATAGTGCTCCGAGCAGAGGGGCCCAAGCATGAGAGCACAGTGTCCTACCCCCTAAGGAGGTGGGTGCTGCCCTCAGCAACACAGGTCTGGAAAAGTCAAGACAATGAGGACTGAGCAGGGCCTCTGGCTTTGGTGATGGGACTTCTGGTCTTCCTGAGGATAGAATGGTGCGGCAGAAGCCAGTTGCTAAGGGTTTAAGAACTGAGTGCATGGTAAAGAAGCAGAAATAGGTGTGCAGAAGCTTTTTAATTTGATACCATCCCATTTATTGAGTTTTGATACTATTTCTTGCGCTTTAGGAGTCTTAGTAAGGAAGTTGGTTCCTAAGCTGACACGTTGTCATGCATAACAAAAAAGTATAAATAAATATAAAAAGTAGATGTGCAAGCCAGGCATGGTGGCACACGCCTGTAATCCTAGCACTTTGGGAAGCTGAGACAGGAGAATCGCGAGTTCAAAGCCAGCCTCGGGAACGGCGAGGTGCTAAGCAACTCTAAATAAAAATACAAAATAGGGCTGGGGATGTGGCTCAGTGGTTGAGTACTCTGAGTTTAATCCCTGGTACCAAAAAAAAAAAAAAAACGTGTATAGGCTAGCCTTTCAATAAGTTTGATTGCCAATATAAGAAGATGAACAGCCAGGGAAAGGAAATCTAATTTTATTGTCTACTGTAGGCCCTGTCAGAGACTATTGGCAAAAATGTGTGACCTTTCTCTTTTCTCTGTCCTGTCACCACCCCACATGGTGGAAGGGCTGCCACAGCCCCCTGCTGTCCTAAAGTGGCGCTGGTGTGCCTGGTGCCAGGTAGCCCATGCACTGGGCTTCCAACAGGTGGGCAGGTGTGAGGTTGAGATAAATGTGTGTCCTAGGGGGAATCTCAAGTGGAGATGCATGAATTGACAATTTCCATGACAATTTTTATTACTCAGCTGCTAATCACTTAAAAGTGAATGGATGGCAGGGTTGAAGCCCCACACAAGCAAAGATACTCAGGCTCTTCCTTCTCCTCACCTGAGAAGGAGCCTGGGAAGCATCCTGGTCTGAAGGTCTGTAAACTAAACAGATCTGAGAGAACTCTCCAGGCCCAATGACATGCTGACATGTGGGGCCATTACTGATAGCCATTTTGTGTCTTGGGCAGATTCCTGTGGACCCACAGAGCAATGACCCAAGTCAGTCTGACAAACAGGACATTCTGTGCATGTGCTTCAGCCCCTCTGAGGAAACCCTGGTTGCCAGCACCAGTAAGAACCAAATCTACAGCATCACCATGTCCCTGACAGAGATCAGCAAAGTGAGTCTCCCCCAGCAATGCCCCTTTTCCATGTGGGCAAATTCTTCATAAATTGAGCCTGGGTCATTCACCCCAACTCCCTCTTCATAACTGAGTAAAAGAAACTAATTTTAAGATGTCAGCATGGAAGCATCTGATCCATTGGGTGGGATCATGATTGTTGCTATAGCGTCTTTGGAGGACACATTGGTATTGTCACATGTAAATCCTACCTATCTACCTTTTACCACCAATTGCTCTTCAAGGTATTAATCTGCAGTACTTACTCATGGCCACAAGTATGTATATATAAAAATGTTTATTGTTGAATTTTTGTTTCGTTTTGGAATAACAAAGAAGGCTAGTATACTGCAGACATTACAATAAAAAGTACCATTAAAGATGAAGCTCACATTGTACTTATAAAAGATTCACTTAATAAGGTATTATAATTTTAAATCTGTACACATCTAAAACCATGGATTCAAAATAAATAAAGTAAAATTGACAAAACAACAAGCAAAATATACCGTCTACAATTGTGGTAGGAGATTTTAACATATCTTTCTTAGTAATGTATTTTAATAACAGCTTTATTGGATTAATTCATTATAGAGTTTGCCTATTCATAGTATACAATGCAACAGATTTTAGAATATTAACAGAGTTGTACAACCAATGCCAGAATTAATTTTAGAATGTATTCACCACCTCCAAAGAAAAGCCCTCACTCTTCAGCTATCATCCCTCCATCCTCCTACCCAACGCTCCCCAACTCTAAGCAATCACTAATGTACTTCATATCTCTATAGATTTGCCTATTCCAGACATTTCATATAAATGTAATCATACAATATGTGGACTCTTATGACTGGCTTCTTCAATTTAGCATAGTGCTTTTTAAGGTTCATCCATGTTGTAGCATGTATCAGTACTTCATTCCTTTTTATAGCTAAATATTCCATGGTATGGATATACCATGTTTTGTTTATGTATCAGTTTTTGATATTAAGGTTTCTCCACTAGTTTTTGTGTGGGTATATGGTTTCGTTTCTGTTCCTAAGAATGGAATTATTGTGTGACATGGTAACTCTGTGTAACCATTTGAGGAGCTGCTCTAGAATGTTTTCCAAAATGGCCACACCATTTTATATTTCTATAAGCAGTGTACGAGGGTTCTGATTTCTCCTTATCCTTGTCAACACTTGTTATTATCTGGCTCTTTGGTTATAGCTATCCTAAAATATATGGAGTCTCATAATGGTTTTGATTGGAATATATGGAGCCTCATCGTGGTTTTTATTTGCATTTCTCTGATCATTATGATATTAAACATCTTTTCATATGCATTTTGCCATTTTATATCTTCTTTGAATAATATCTATTCAGATCTTTTGCCCACTTTTAAAATTCTGTTGTCTTCTATTTATTGAGCTATAAGAGTTCTTTATATATTATAGATAAAAGTCTCTTATCGGTTGTGTAATTTGAAGGTATTTTCTCCCATTCTGTATGTTGTCTTTTTACTTTCTTGATAGTGCTCTTCAATGCATGAACATTTTCAATTTTGATGAACCTTTTCAGTTTTCATTCATTCATTCATTCACTTATTCTGGGGATTGAACCCAGAGGTGCTCTACCACTGAGGGTACATCCCCAGTTCTTTTTATTTTTTATTTTGAGATAAGGTCTTGCTAAGTTGCTAAGGCTGGCCTTAAACTTAACAATCTTCCTGCCTCAGCCTCCTGAGTTGCTGGCATTACAGGCACAGCACCTCTTTCCTTGAGATAGTGGAGAAGGAAAGAGTGAAAGAATATCAGGAGGGCCAGAATTTGAGGGAATTTCCATCTCAGCCTTTGTCCTGACCCATGGACAGATCTAAACTGTGTGCACCTCATTAACTTTCCCAACCTTCACTCCTCGTTCAGATGTCCCTGGGATAATGCCTCTGATGGACAGACATAGAAACACTTCCATAACCGATGCGAGAGGATGCATTTCAATTTGAAATCACTCACTCATTTACTGTCATTTCTTGCTAGTTGTAGAGTAGTTAGTACAGTTTCTTTGGAGAGAAACTTGGTGTCACTTATTAAGATACTTGAAGTCATCCATACAACACTTCTAAAAATGTATCCTAAGGAAACAAGCAGAGAGGTACTCAAAGACTTCATGTAAGGATATTTAGGCTAGTGTTTTTCCTAATTAACAAAAACTGGAAACCACTTAAATGTTCCCACAATAAAGGAATGATTAAATTCTGGAGTAGTCATAGAATAAAATGTTTATTTCCATTGGAAAATAATATTTTTAAATTACAGCAGCATAGGAATATAGGCATAACATTAAAATAATTTGCCATGGCCTGATTTCTGTGCATACAAGCAAATTAACATTCCTCGGTACTAATTAGAGCCAAACTACATAACCAAATTTTTTGCTCACATGGCTGGATCCATTCTGTGTGGTTTCTCCAGGGAGAGCCTGCTAACTTCGAGTACCTGATGTATCCATTACACTCGGCACCCATCACCGGTCTGTCTACCTGTATCCGCAAACCCTTCATTGCTAGCTGTTCACTGGATCGATCTGTTCGCATCTGGAATTATGAATCAAAGTAAGGAACGAAAGGCTTTGCTGCTGTTGTTTGCAGAATTTCTATTATTAAATTTGCATATGTGAGATTTTTAATTACAGAGTTTTAACAATTTAATTACTTAGAAGTTTTCAGTTGGAAAAGCCTTTTTAGAAATTAGGTCAGTCAACCTACCTGTTTTGCACTCTTGAATGGACTAGAAAATTACTTGTAGTTTATTAAATGCTTACCATGCTAGACACTGTGCTCTACACTGGGGACATAGAGGTAACATACCAGTGTCTCACCTTTTAACATAAACGCCCCTGTCCCTCCAGTTCTCCCTGAGCCTGCTGTTTACTTGTTAGAGTTCTTCACACTCTTTACTCCTTTCTCTCATCACTGCCCCAGCCACCCCCAACTTCCTAGCAATTGTATGTTTCTGATGCAACTTCCCTGAGAACCTCCAGCCCTAGACTACACCTGTAGTGTTTTCTGAGCTCTGGCATATAGCTGCTGGGATGGCTGGAAACAAAAACATAGGTGCACAGTACTCATGGATGTTGGAATCCCAACAGAGGTGTGTTTTTGACATCACTGGGCAACACCTTGACCAGTTCCCCCAATGGCCATACTCGGTGCTGAGTATTATCAGTAAGTAACCAGAATCTAGAAAACAGAGGAACCAAAAATTTCAAACAATAAAACATCTTAAATACTGTGATAACATTGCATATGCCATATGCAATGGAGGACTTGAAGAACTTAGGAATGTGGCTTATAATTCAGTAATGGATCTTTTTCGCAGCACTTTGGAACTTTTTAAGGAATACCAAGAAGAAGCATATGCAATCAGCCTTCACCCATCTGGACACTACATTGTAGTAGGGTTTGCTGACAAACTGCGTATTATGAATCTACTCATTGATGATATACGTGCTTTCAAAGAGTATTCCGTCAGAGGATGCAGAGAGGTGAAAACTGCTGGAGATGAAGGTCCAGTTTCTTGGGAATCCTGGGTTGAAATACCAAGAACTAACACTCTGGGGAGGTGGGACCAGAGCTTGTGGCTTAAAAAAAATCCAATACTTCTCCTATGAAGTTCATAAAAGTGAGCATATGGGTCTATCCCTGTTTTCTTACACCCACCAAAATATTTCATTGAACCTAAAACATTGCGAGATCCCGCCTTGTGATAAGTCTGCTCTGTGATCGTGGATCCTTAACAAATATTGAAAAATAAAAATAATCTCAGAATTAGAGTCGGCATCAGCAGTGAAAGACTGTACACACCCATCAGGATCCCCCAGGATGACTCGAAACTAGACAGTGGTGAATCTGGGCTGGTGCCAGCTACAGCATAGTGACAGTGTCTGAAGATATTAGCCAAACCTCAGACCTATTTCATCTTCCCCCCACCACCCCCACACATACTTCCCGCCTGTACTCTTCCAGAAAAGCAGCTCTTGACTGCAGCATCTGGCTCAACTTCTCACCTCTTGCTTGCTTGCTCTTTTGCCATTTCCCTGTAGTGTGCCTTTAGCAACGGAGGCCACCTGTTTGCTGCAGTCAATGGAAATGTGATTCACATTTTTACTACCACAAGCTTAGAGAACATCACAAACCTGAAAGGACACACTGGGAAGGTGAGTGAGTGCATGGCATCCATGAAAATGGGGCACAGAGCCAAGCACTGTACTAGTCAATGGGTTACAGGTAAACAAAGGAGGAGTCATGCCTTTCCTTGTGATGTTCACTGTCTACTTGGGGGAAAGAAACAATAAAACAAATACACCGACAAATTGCGATTAATTCAATGAAAGTAAAACATGGGGTTGTTATGAAAGGAAATAATGAAGGGGTGGGTATAATATAGGTTGAGGGGTTTGAAAAGGCTCAGTCATGGAGGCGTGAGTAGGAATTAATCAGACAGAACTGATGGGAATCATCACTAGTTAAGAATCAAAAGACCCAGAGATAGGAGATTGCAGGGGGTGCCAGAGGAGCCGCAGAGTCTGTGGGGATGGAATATGAAATATCATGGGGTGAGCTAAGACTAGAAAGGTTTACAGGAGCCCAAATGCATGGAATCATGTAGGTTTTATAAGGATTTATTAATCCTCTTTGTTCCTTAAAATCATTGAAGACTTTAAAGATAGGGAATGATATGGCCAAAATTGCATTTTAAAAGTTTACCTGGGCTGCAGAATGAACAATATATTGAAGGAGATAGAGATGGAAACAATAGGCAGGCTGTTCTGGATAGTTCCATGATAAATGATAGTATCTTGGACCATGGTGGTGGTAGCTATGTTAGAAAGAAATGGGTGGATTCAAAAGCTGTTTAGAAGACAAAATCAATAGGTCCTTAAGGAGATTAAATGTGAGAGCTGAAGAGGAAGAGGCTAAAGATCAAGAGGGTAAGAAAATGAATTTAGAAAACTAAATGGGGTTTATCCTAGGAATGTAAGCCCGGCTCAGTGTATGAAAATCAGTCAAATGTAACCCACCATATTAAGAGGCTAAAGATGGGAAACCAGCTTCAAAAAAAAAAAACACTTCAAACATTATCTGACTTATTTCCAGTAAAAATAGAAGCTTTGCTCTTAAAAAGGTTGGTTCAGTACTGCCCTCATTGTTCTATCATTGTTTTACACACTATATCTTTCTGTTACAAATTCAGCAATACAGTGTTTATTACTTTATATTACCTGATTTTGTCTTTTAAAGAAGCTGAGAGAAAAATGAGAGCAAGTGTAAATTTGTAAATTTTTTATGAACCTTCTCATTGCAATTGCTCTTTCAGTGACCTTAGAGAATAAAGAAAATGTAATATGTAATTGCATGGTGTCTTGATTACTTTTGAAATTGCCTGTTTTGTTTGGTATGGATTTAGATTGCTATGTTAGGTCACCTGCTTTCAGTCTAAAGAACTTCCTTCCTTTAGTATTTCTGGAAAGACAGACTTATTAGCAATTAATTTTATCAGTTTATTTAATCTGAGAATATCTTTATTTGCCCTTCGTGTTTAAAATATAGAAATATATTTTTGTTAGATGTAAGGGGGAGGGTTGTTTGTTTGTTTTTTACTTTCAGTACTTTGACCATGTCTCCCACCGCCTTCTGGTCTCCTTTGTTTCTGATGAGAAGTCAGATGTTAATCTTATTGGGGTTCACTTATATGTAATGAATTGTTTTTCTCTTATAGCTTCTAAGATTTTCTTATATTTGGCTTTCAGTATTTTAACTATAGTGTGTCAGAATGTAGATTTCTTTACGTTTATTTACATTTATTTTACTTGGAGCTTATTGCACTTCTTGGATGTGTAGATTAATGTTTTTCAACACATTTGGGATGTTTTCAGCCTTAAATATTTATTCACATGTCTTTTTTTGCCTCTTTTTCTCTCTCCTCCTGGTACTCCTGTTATACATGTTAGTGCATTTAATTGGCACTCAGATTTCCCTGAGGCTCTTTAAATTTTTTAAGTTTTTTCCTCTGTTCTTCAGATTGCATAATCTCTATTGATCTATCTTCATATTTACCAGCTCAAATCTACTATTGAAGCCAGGTGTGATGGTGCACACCTATGATCCCAGCTATTTGGGAGGATGAGGCAGGCAGCATAATGAGAACCTTGAAACTAAAACAAAACAATCTATTCTTGAGTCCCTTGGATGAATTTTTTCATTTCATTATTATACTTTTCAACTCTAGAATTTGTTTGACTTTTAAAATATTTCTGGCTTCTTATTTATATGCCCTATTTGATGAGACTTGTCATCATACCTTCCTTTCATTACTTAAGCGTGGTTTCCTTTGGTTCACGGAACACATTTGTATTAGCTACTTTGAAGTCTTTCTCTACTAGGTCTGTTACCAGCTAGATATCAGAAAGATCAGATAAAGGCACAACTAACTTCTCGGGGACAGGACACTTTATTGGGACTTCTTGCTCAAGCAGAAGGGAGACACAGCACTAACCAAGAGAGTGTCCAGCTAGCTTCCAGGACAGAGGGAAAGAGCTAGTTTATTTCATGCAAAGGGTGGTGAGGAGGGGCTAGAGGTTAGGAATATTAATTGGCCTCGGGTACCTATTTAAAGGTGTTTTTCTTTTCCTGGGAAAGCCCTTAACCTTGAAGGAGGGGTCCTTAGCCCATCATCCTGGCACCAGATATTACATCTTGCAAATCAATGTGACATCCTGTATGAGCCTCGCTGTCTTGTGATGAGGATGAGCTGCTGTGTGGCTGTTGAGAAAACACATGGGTGGGAGTGGAAGAGAACACAAATCAAGGCAGGTAACAAGTTAAGGGCCCTGGTTTCGATGCTGTTTCAGTGACTCCTCAATAGTTTTATCCTTTATGTTGTTTGTGCTCAAGGAGTCGTAGCAAGGGTGTGCTGACTTTAATGATACACCTGGTCTCTGGGGGCTGATAAGACTGAGAGTTAGGGGGTGGGAAGGTACATATCATGCTCTTGGCAGCTAACAAACCATGAGTGAAGGTGGGAATACCAGGCTTTCAATAGCTAACAAGCTATGAGTTAAGGTTAGGCGTGCATTTGCCCTTTGTGCCTACGGGGGTCCCTGACTGTCTCAAGTCCACCCTCTGGGCCCCTTCAAAGGAAATTTCTTTTGCCTGCTTGTTTTTTTCTTTTTGGTCAGACTATCTGTTGGGGATTTTTGTTTGTACGTTTCATAATTTTTTATTGGCTTTATTTTAGATAATGTTATCTAAATTATTAGATATCTAATAATTAGAGACAGGAAGTTGTTGGTGGCAGTTGGTTGTTTATTTAGTGACTTAGCCGAACTAATTCTATGAAGTCTTTTCCCCCTGCAGTGTAAAGTCTCTGATATCCCTGCTTAGATTTCTTTCTTTTTTTCTTTTTTTTTCTTTTTATGGTTTTTAACCTGGCTGCCTAGGTTTTGCCTCCAGGTGGCATAAGCTGCTTATAAGTCATGAATTGTGTATAAAGCCCCTTAACCAATCAGATTTTTACCTTTTACTACTGGATTTGTGTGAGAGTTGGGAGCTACTATCACAGTTTTAGGGAGTTTATGGATTTTGCTCCATGCTCACCAAAGATTGGTAGAGTGATGGCCCACTCTGATTGTCCCTGAAAAGGTGTGGCATGGTCAGGTGTGCAATCTTCCAGGCTACCAGGGATGCATGTGACTTTATTTTTAAGCCTTGCTTTCTGGGAGTTGCCCCAGAGTCAGAGCTTACTGTCCAGTGCTTGGTGGGTCTCCTCCAGGGGCTAGTGGGTCTTCCAGCAGTGCAGGAGTATGCTCACATTCTTCCATCTTTGCTCCAGTGAGTGCCAAGGATGTGCAGCCTAGCACACACACACAGCCTTCCATCCTGCAGTTGTCTGTGATCCCAGAAGGGCTCTTCTTGACTCTTTCCCTTGTTCTATTGAAACTCGGTTGCTCTGTCATTTTTCTTATGTCATGATTACCAGCCTTCTCTTAATCACTTTCCACCAAGGTCTCCATTGTTTTAGACATGCCCACAGGCACAGACTTCACTGTGTTCTGTCCCAAATAAAGTCATTCTCTTCAAACAGAGCTGTAGAGCTCTTTACCTTAAGGCCTGACTTTCCCCTGCGCAAAACCCTTGCCCTACCGTACCACAACTAGGGGCAGGGACCTGCTTTTCCTAGAGTGACACCCCATTCTGTGAGTGGAACTTGTGAGGTGCAAGTAAGGTGAATGGAACCCCTGATCTTTTCAGCTTCCTCCTCATGGTGAGAAGCCTCCACCTGTGAGCAAACAGGCACGAGCAATTGGACACCAGTATTCTTGGCTTGCTGCACTTGGAGTAGAACTTCTGCCAATGAGTAGGAACTGGCTGGTGGCAGGGAAACCAGGTCTGCTTGCCCATGCCTGCCTGAGATAGAGCTTTTGTTAACATGGGGCTAGGGTGGGGATAAGAAACTCCAGCAGTCTGCCCTTCCTAGGATGAAACCATAGCCCAAGATCGAGAGCTGTAAGGAAAGAGAGTCCCAGTGACTTGGCATCTCCTGCCAGAGTGCACAATAGTGGTGTTTCTGGAGCTGAGGCTGGGAATGGAGCCAGTCGTGACTCAAATGCCACAGACTGTTCTTTTTTTTTTTTTTTTTGGTACCAGGGATTGAACTCAGGGGCACTCAACACTGAGCCACATCCCCAGCCCTATTTGGTGTTTTATGTAGAGACAGGGTCTCACCCACAGTCTGTTCTTAACCAAAATCGAGTGGATTTTCTTGAATGAATGTTTCTCCATTGCCACCTATCCTTAGGAGAATTTCCAGAGACTTTAAAAGAGTGGTTCATTGTTTCAATCATTTTTACCAGTTAACTCATTTCACTGGGTATACCAACTGAGATCTTTATTCTGCCACCCTGGAAATTTCAAATTTTTAAAAATGTAGCAATAATTAATTGGCTATAGCATTAAGAAACCAATATGAGTCATTCTTTGCATTCAAAAAGTATAAAAGAAATGTGTTTCATTTGCAGTATTTTGCAAGCATCATAGAAAACAGAATGTTAGCATTTCCAAGAAGCTATGCTTTGTGATTTCCTCTACCAGGAAGAGCCATCCTGTCTCAGTCTAAGGGAGCACCTGAGGAGTTCGTCCCTTAGCCATGTTGCACTGTGTGTGCAAACACTCTTACTTGGGTGTGTCTTCATTACCTGCAGATTCGCTCAATTGTCTGGAACACAGATGACAGCAAACTGATTTCTTGTGGCACAGATGGGGCTGTATATGAATGGAATCTGTCTTCAGGAAAGAGAGAGACAGAGTGTGTGCTCAAGTCCTGCAGCTACAACTGTGTTACTGTCTCGCCTGATGCTAGAATTATTTTTGCTGTTGGATCAGACCAGACCCTCAAGGAGATTGCAGATTCTTCAGTGAGTCTGCCCCTGCCCTACCTCTGGGCTATTGCACTGATCTGCAAAAGACGGCCATCCATGCTTACAGCAGAAAGTATGCTAGGAAAGAGGGCCCCTTCCTCATGGGATAGCCCGTGGCTATTCTTCCTGTTGGGTCAGCTCAGTTACTGACACTTCCTGAATTTCTTGCCCAATGCTTTTCCCAACTAGGTTAAACTGTAGACCCCCTTTCCATTTCCTTTTTGCTTGCTCTGTAACTTCTCCTCTGCCCTCCAGGCATGTAGGTCAACGGGGTCTCTAAACCCTTGGTTGGCACTTAGGTGGGGTAAAAACACAACTAGACTTAGCTGCTGTCACCTGGACTTGCCTCTATATTCTTTTGAAATCCCTGATCTCTCAGATGTTAGAATTACCACATTTGGCTCCACACAGTTAAGGGCTCCAGAAGGAGACTTCACACAAATGTGGCTGTGTCTTCCTTTAGGAGCCCAGCAACAGCTCATCATCACTGGCTTCTGTGGCTTTTCCTCAGCTCTTCTCATAGAGCTGGTGCTGGGGAAGGGATGCACACGACCTAAGGCAGGTTCCCCATGGTTGGAACATAGCTCACTGTATGGTGACTCTTCCGTACTCCAGGTAACCTGGTCCTAGTTCTGCGGCAGCTTCTACAACACTGCACTAAAATAAAGCTCTTGCACAGCAGGAATTTCACTCCTCTTGATATCCGTACTAGCTGGTGCACTGCATGGCCTGCAACAGACGTTCAATAAATGGGTGGGGGAATGAGTACATTAATGAGTGAAGAAATGAAAGAGTTCCCTGAAGATGGAGTTATGTTCATATAATGGGAATTAATCGATGTTTTCTGAATAAATTCATGATCAACCTCCTGTTCCCACTCTGAGGTGCATGACAGCATAGCCGTCAAGAACAGAGACTGCACAGTGGCATACACCTGTAATCCCAGTAACTTGGGAGGCTGAGGCAGGAGGATAGCAAGTTTGAAGCCAGCCTCAGCAACTTAGCAAGGACCCAAACAACTTAGCAAGACACTGTCTCAAAATTTAAAAAGTAAAACTAAAAAGGCTAGGGATCTAGCTCAGCAATAAAGTGTCCCTAGGTTCAATCTCAGTACCAAAAAATTAAAAAAGAAGAAGAAAAAGAACAGTCAGACTACACTTACTCGGTTTATGAGTTGAGGCAAGTTATTTTTCACCTCTTGACTCATCTGTTTCATCATCTTTAAAATAGGCCTAGTGGTTGCTCCCTCCAGGTTCTGGTAAAAGCTGAACGAGTTACAACATGGAAAGGGTGTAGATAGCGCTTAGCACATAGGAAAACTGTACAAGTTTTCTGGTCATTGGCATTATGCCTAACTCATACAAATGGTGAGGCATCAGTCAAGCAACTGAGAAATACTTTGTTTTTGCCTTTTATGTGCTAGGCAGCATGCAAGATGTGATAAGGAATAGGGAAAAAAAAAAAAACCACACATACTTTTAATACAGACCCCAAGGGTGCTGTTAGAGGGAAGGAAGAGAATGATATCAGGACACAGGAGACACAGCTCAGCCTCTCAGTTGAACAGAGCTGTCTGTGTTCCAGGTCCTACGAGAGATGTCAGCATTTGACGTCATCTACACGACAGTTGTCATCTCACATTCCGGACGCATGATGTTCGTGGGCACCTCAGTGGGAACCATCCGTGCCATGAAGTACCCTCTGCCTTTGCAGAAAGAATTCAATGAGTATCAGGCTCATGCTGGTCCTATCACCAAGGTGAGAGGGACTCTCCCTCAGGAGTTCAGCCCCAGATCCTACCTGACATACCTTCTTCCTCCCTTCAACTTCCCATTGTCTTCTCTCTCCTATTCCTTCTTTCTCCTTGTTTGTTTATCTACTGACCATTCAGCAAGCATCTATTGACTACTTGTTTAAACTACTTCTAGGAATTTGTCCTAGGAAATAATTGGAGCCACACCTAAAGATTTAAGCACAAAGTTGTCCACCATAATATTATGCACAATAATGGCATTTGATGGCTGCCATAGGTGTCCCACCAGTCACCATCACATCTCCCAGGTGCTGTGAGTGTTGACTGCTAAGGACCCTCAGCTACTCCTTTCTCCAGAGATTTCCCTGGACTAAAAGGAGTCACAGACCAGGAGACAAGTTACCACCACTCCCCAGGGATGCAAAAGGCCACTGCTGGGGACAGCAATATGAGCACACATTTGTAAATTGTCCTTCCATTCCTTCTCAGGAAGTAGTGTCTATGTTCAATAGCTAAAATGTAAAAACAACACATTTTAATGGGTATAGAGTTTTGGTTTTACAATACAAAAGAATTAGAGTTGGGCAGTAATAGTTGCATAGCATTACAAATGTTTGTATTAACACTGAACTGAACGCCTAAAAATGGTTAAGATGATAAATTTTATATTATATGTATTTTGCCACAATAGAAAAGTGAATAAAAAAGAATTCTCTGGCATGAAAAATGATTCCCAAGAAATCATAACCAATAGCAAATTAAAGATTATTCACAGTAAAAACAACAAAAAAAGCAGTTTTCACAGAATCTCTGACTGAAAATAGGCACTGGGAAAATGTGTCTCATTCCCCTCCCATCTCTCTTATTTCAGATTGAATGACATGAATACCTGAGGTTTCCAAACTCTATATTGGCTTACCTGTAGGCATTGTTCTTATTAAGAAAGCATTTTTTATTATAAAATGAAATATTCCTGTGCTAAGCCTGGGCCTTAGATCCAACGTAAATTACTATAATATATTCCCCTTCTTCCTTTAAGATATACTGTTTTATGAATAAGATCATTTCTATTATAGAAGCAAAGCATATCTATTTTAGAAATAAAAGTCCATCCAATATATATATATATATGTATATATATATATATACACATATCATATGATAGGACTATATATATATATATTATATGACGGACCATAACTTATTAACTCTTCTCTATCAACTGGGCATTTACATTATGAACTATAATGAATATCCTAGTCTGCAAATTTATATATGCATCTCTGATGATTTCCTAAGGCTAAATTTCAAGACAGAGATGGAACTCCTGAGTAAAAGTAAAGTTCTGACACATTGCTGATTATGAGAAGGTATTTTTCATAGTTCCCTCTTTTGTCTTAACTTTTTATTATGAATTAATTATAGGGTCACAGGAAATCATGAAGATCGCCCAGAGGTCCTGTGTAGCCTTTGCCCAGTTCCCCCAGTGATCATCTTACGTAACTCTAGTACAATAGCAAACCAGAAAACTGGCACTGGCACACTGCCTGAGTGTAGGCCTGGTCATTTCATCACATGCGTGATCTGTATAACCCCACCACAATCAAGATGCAGAGCTGCTCACCCCCACCCCCGCCTGCTTCTTTCCACCCTTTTGTAGTCATGCCCACCCCTCCCCACCATCCTTAATCCCTGCCAACCATTCTTTTTTTCTGTTTCTGTACTTTTTTGTCCTTTTGAGAATTGTATACAAATGGATCAAACACTATGTGACCTTCTAAGGGTGGCTTTTTCACTGAGCATAGTGCTCTTCAGATATAACAAGGTGTTTTGTGTACTAATAGTTGATTCTTTTACTGCTGAGTTATATTCCACAGTAAGCACAATTTGTTAAACCATTAATTTGTTATCCATTAGGATATTTTGATTTTTTTTTCCAGTTTGGCTATTACAAATAAAGCTGCTATGAACAATCTTGTGCAGGTTTTTGTGTGGACTTTCATTTTCATTTTTCTGGGATAAATGCCCAGGAGCATGATTGCCGAATCCAATGGTAAGTGGTATTTAATTTTTTGGGGGGGAGGGGTACTGGAGACTGAACTCAGGGGCACTCGACCACTGAGCCACATCCCCAGCCCTATTTTCTGTTTTATGTAGAGACAGAGTCTCACTGAGTTGCTTAGTGCCTCGCCGTTGCTGAGGCTGGCTTTGAACTCACAATTCTCCTGTCTCAGCCTCCCTGAGTGCTGGGATTACAGGCTTGCGCCACCACGCCTGGCTGGTATTTAATTTTTTAAGAAGCTGCCAAGCTATTATCCTGATTTGCTGTACCATTTTACATTCCCATCAGCACTGTTTCAGTTTTTCTACATCATTGCCAGCACATGGTATTGTCACAATTTTTTATTCTAGCTGTTCTAATAGGTATGCAGTGATATCTCATCATGATCTTGATTTGCATTTCTCTAATGACTAATGTGGAACATCTTTTTATGTGCATACATGACCATCTATATATCCTCTTGTAATGAAATGTCCTCAAATCTTTTGCCCACTTTGGATTGCCAGGTTGTTTTACCATTGAGTTTTAAGAGTTCTTTATACGTTCTAGGACATAGTTCACTCAAGAGTCCAAATCCACAGAGAATGTAGACACAGCCTTGCTTTTTTTCATTCATTCACAGAAAGAAGTCTGTGAGGGCTCCTGCCTCATTCTTGCTCAGGACCAGGTCTGCCTTGCTGTGAGGCTGTTCCCAGGTTCTATGGATGGAGGCCTGGCACAGTCACGTTCATCATCTATGGCCCCAGAAAGCTTCCTATGCTCTTTTTCCCTGCAGATGTTGCTCACCTTTGACGATCAGTACCTGCTGACTGCTGCTGAGGATGGCTGTCTGTTTACCTGGAAGGTCTTCGATAAGGATGGCCGGGGAATCAAGCGAGAAAGGGAGGTGGGCTTTGCTGAAGAGGTGCTCGTGACTAAAACAGACATGGAAGAGAAGGTAAGCATTGGGCCTGATGAAGAGGGACATGGAAAATCCTTACCAGACTGCATTCCAGCTCCTCATAGCAGCATCTGAGATCCTCCACAGCCTGGCAATACCCTGTGACTTCTCACTGGCACTTGATTCTGTTTGTACCCCCACACTGCCTGTCTTTCTGCCACATGGTCATCTAGACCTTGACCCTCTTATCTTGCTTTCCTTTTGATACTGTTTGAGAGCAGAAACCATGGGATAAAATTCTCCTATATGACCAATGGTTTCCAGTGCTTGCTAGGCATATTGGAATATTCACAAAACCAAACCGACAAACCAAATATACCAGCTGTTTCTGTGAAACATAGTCATTGCTAATACTCAGAACCTCCTTTTAAAAAAATTAAAGAAATGAGGGATGTAGGAAACATTCCTAAAGCTCTTACCCATACCTCTAAACAACAAAACCATAAGAATAAAAATAACCAGCATTTGCCAAGAAGCAGGCACTGTGCTGACTACTTCATAAGTATTTCTCATTTAGATCTCCTAATATGTCTCTGAAAAAGGTACTGTTATTGATCCGATGTTTCAAGAAACAGGTTTGGAGAGGTTGAGTGCTATGTCCAAAGTCACTGTGCTGGCAAGGAGTAGGACCAGAATTCTAATCGAGATTTCATCCAGAGCCCACTCTCCTCATCATATGCCCAGGGGATATCCCTCCTGTGAATGCAGTAAGCATTCCATAAAGATGTTGTTTTGGAGATTTGATTGCATAGCTCTGTGCTGCACTCCCTGAGAGAAGCTGACTGGATGGTTCATGGAGAATCTGAAAGTTATGCATTCATTACTGCTCATCAAGAATCTAAGAGTATTATTAAATATCTGCCATTAGCTAAGCACTGGGGGTGCACATGTGAAAAGACAGGCCTGGGCCCTGGTTAGGAAGCTCACCGCCACATAGGGGATGGAGACAAGAACAACTGTCAGAACAGCAATGCAAAGGCAGCCATAAAGCCGGATGATAGGCCTCTGGTGTTTCCTGGAGATACCTTCTAGAGCTCCCTCAAACTTTCTGCAGGAAAGAAAAGGGGGAAGAAAGGGAGAGGGGGAGCCTGACCTCCCTATGGCAAGCAAATGTTTCTCTTTTTCTCCCTTCTCTTCTCTGTTTTCTACCCATAGTGTAGAAAAAGAGGCCAAATAGGAGACACCAGGCTGAACCCAAGGCCTGAAGATATCTGTGCTGATGGCTGATGGCTGACCATAGCCCCCCAGCCATGCCTGACAGCACTATTGCCAGGCTGAATAGGCCTAGTGTATGTGCCGCTCCCTTCCTGACTTTCATCTCTTTCAACATCCACATGACCACACTGCTTATGCCCCATTAACCTCTGATTGCTCCTCCCTGGCTGCCTTACTGGCCCCTCATCCACCAGTCTCTTAAAAGTCACATTCCCCTGAATTGCCAGGTTTTTTTCCTTTATATTCTATGACATTCTTTGTAACTCCCTCTCAGCCCAGGATTTTCCCCCTCATTACGTTTTCCATTTATTCATACTCCATCTGATATTGACAGAGAGGTCCTGACACAGAGATAAAAGACATGGCAAGTCCTTCAGCTTATATCCTGAGGGAGGGCTGGGTAAAATAAAATAGGGAAATCAGTGTGAGTAGGTGTTATGAAAGAACAATGCTGTGGGAACACAGGGGAAGTACCCTGACCCAGGCTGGTTCCAGAGGAAGTGAGCCCTGCACAAGCCTTCCAAAACAAATGGGAAAGGGCTTCCATGAAAAAGAATAAGTATGTGCAGAGGATGAGGGACTGGTGCTCTGGGGAGAGATGCTGCTGGTGGGTGTGGACGGAGAACAGAGAGTGTGTCAGAGAAAAAGGGTGGAGAGAGAATCAGAGATCATGAGGGACTTTTAAGCCACATTTTAGACTTGAAACTGTTCATAAGGACCCACTACTGATAAGTTAGGAAGCATCTTGACAAGGTTCACACTTTGGAGAGCTGACAGCAACATGGAATGAACAATTACCTCAAATACCACACATCAAAACTGGATCATTTCCACTTACAAATGTATCCCACTAGTCCAAGACAGACCTTGGGGTTGTCTGTTCATCTGATGAATATTTATCCGTGCTGACAGCATTGCAGACCCTACGCTGATTTCTGGGGACAAACCAGTGAAGCAAGACGGGCCAAGCCCAACCCTCAGCTCCTGGAGAATCTACTGGGGGAAAAAGTTTTCGTGCACAATATTGTCACCCCCACCTCATACCCAGTCAGCACCACCTTCTCCAAAATATCACTTTCCAGTCTTCCCATGCCTCTCTGCTCCCCTCCCCAGCACCAGTGCAAGCCCTTAACCATCTCTCACCTGGACTATGCTACTGTACCCAACGAATCGCCTTGCCTTCATTCCATCCTTAATGTGGTCTGTGCTGCACACTGTCTTTGAAGAGGCCTATATAACATCAAAGTCAGCTTAATCAGGCTAGTTGAGGACCTTTGGAAGCCTTCTAGTATAAAATCCACATTTCCTACATGGCCTTCAATAACCTTGAAGATCTTGCCCAATCGCAGCCTACTTTCCTGCTGCCTCCCATTGTCACCAAGTCATATGAGGGCCCTGACCAAACATCCTCGCTCCTACCTCCTTGACTTTCCACATGCAACTTGTGTTCATCCCTCATCTCAATATGTCCTGTGTGCCAGGTCCACAATGGCATTCTGGCCACAGGCAGAGCCAAGCATAACACGTTCCTTATGGTCCAGTCACTCACAGGCAGTAGGGGAAAGACCAGTAAAGATGATTGATAGGGATGCACAGCGTGTCATCAAGGTGAGCAAGAATAAAACACTGTGTCCTCCCCACTCTGTCATCAACATTGACTCCTTAGGAAGTAAGAGGTATGTGTGTTAGAGTAGTTTAGGAAACTGGCATCAAGGAGTACAATGGAGAGAAGACACTGGACAGGAGTCCACCAGGCAGAAGAGTTAGGACCTTCATTAAAGTAATAGCAGTGAGGCCAGCATGGGTATACACGCATCAGGAGGGACAACTTGACAGTACTGAGAACTACCCAGCTGTGGGCACTTAGCACATTTTAATTATATTTTTATTTGGACTATAAGCTCCATGGGACAGGAGTCATGATTAAACAAATATCTTTTTTTTAAATTTTTTTTAGTTGTAGATGGATACAATATCTTTATTTTTATGTGGTGCTGAGGATCGAACCCAGTGCCTCACGAATGCAAGGCAAACACTCCACCACTGAGCCACAATTTCAGCTCCAAAACAAATATCTTTTGAGTACCTACTATGTGTTAGGTATTGTTCAGAGTATTTGGAGTACATCAGCTGTTTTAGTCAGCTATTTCACTGCTGAGACTAAATGACCCAACCAGAACAATTATAGAGGAGGAAAGTTTATTTGAGGGCTCGTGATTTCAGAGGTCTCAGTCCATACAAGGCTGGCCCCACTTCTCAGGGCTCCAGGTGAGGCTGAACATCATGACAGAAGTGTAGCAGAGGAAACCAGCTCACATGACAATCAGAAAGCAAAGAGAGAGAAACTCCACTTGGCAGATATAATATATATACCCCATGGTCACTCCCCAATGAACCATTTCCTCCAGCCACACCCCACCTGCTTCCAGTTGCCACCCAGTAAATTCCATCAGGGATTAATTCACAGATTAGGTAAAGGCTATAACCCAACCATTTCTCCTCCAAACCTTCTTGCATTGTCTTACACGTGAGCTGTTGGGGGACATCTCACATCCAAACCATAACATCAGCAAATAAAACCAACAAAGATCCCAGCTTTCTTGGAGCTTAAGTTTTAATGGTGGAGAAAACAAAATAATAAGTAAATTATATGGTACATTTTAAAAAGTGCCGGGGTCTAAGGAAGTAAGAAAAAGTAGAGCAGAGTAAAGGGGAAAGAGAGGAGGTCATGAAGGCAGTGGTGGGAATATGAAGGGGGGCGCAGGATTAAATAGTGGGATTCATGGGGCTAGGGTTGTGGCGCAGTGGTAGCGTGCTCGCCTAGCGCGCGGGAGGCGCTGGGTTCGATCCTCAGCACCACATAAAAATAAAATAAAGCTATTGTGTCCACCTACAACTAAAAAATAAATATTTAAAAAATAAATAAATAAATAAATAGTGGGATTCAAGTGGGCCTTATGGAGCAGGTGACAGGTGAGCCAGTTTGAAGGAGATGTGAGAGTTGTTAGCACACAGTGCAGCCCATGAGTACATATTGTGGAGATGGAGGAAGAAGCTCATATGTCTCCTAGTTCTTAGCCTGTGTATCTGTGGGGAGAGATGACAAGCTCTAGTCAAGACATGTTGAGTTTGAAGCTAGGCAGAGCTGCAGGTCTCAGGTCAAGACCACAGGTTTAAATATTCTGATCACCCCACTGTGAAAGCTCTTGATTCTCTGTCCTTCTCCCAAAGGCTCAGATTATGTTAGAGCTAAAGACTCGTGTGGAAGAATTGAAAATGGAGAATGAGTATCAACTTCGACTAAAGGATATGAACTACTCTGAGAAGATTAAGGAGCTAACAGACAAGTTCATCCAGGAAATGGAGTCCTTGAAAACCAAAAACCAGGTCTGTTTGAAAGAACCAACAGCCACAAGCCAGAGAAAGTTCTGCTTAGCTCAAGATGGGGCTGCCATGTGTTGCCCAAGTTATGCTCTATGAACAAGATGTAGGATATCTTGCTCAGGTTTAAAGCATTGTTGATAATGTCAGAAATTATCAGAGTACAACAAGGTGCTAAGCGGAAAAAAGAATATAAAATTCTCTATTGCTAATGGTATTAGGAAAAATAAATATACACAAAAAACAGATAACAGTGCAACTATCTCTGGAAGTTGGGATTACAGATAATTTAGATTTTGTTCATTATACATTTCCATAGTTTCCAAATTCTCTACAATGATAATTTCTTCCTTTTGTAATCAGGAAAAAACTTCCTTTAAAACAAAATGAAAAGAAAGTATAGAAAGGGAAGAACTAGCAGAATATTCATTTCTAGATTGTTAGAAAGTTAGTCTAGGTTGTCTGAAATTAGATTTGAGCCAGAACTCTCTGAGTCTTGTTTTTGTTCTAAAAAAATTTGGCTGATCCCCTCATCTGAAGCCCCCAATATTTGCTCAAGACTATTTCTTCTATTATGTTCTCTCTGTGGATCAGAGAGTTTGTCTGAAAAACCATGGCTATTGATTTTAATCATTCATTCATTTATAATTCCATTCAGTTAGTCAATAAACATTTTTCTTTGGTGCCCCACATAAACTAAACACAAAGATAAGTCCCGGGATGGCAGCACCTCAGCCTGCAAGGATCTGTCCTGCTCCAGTAGAGAAGACACTTTTTAGAAGCTCACAGTTAACCCTGAGGAATTCATTGAGAGTAAGGTTCAGGCAATAGGGGATTTGAATGAATTCCTACTTTTTCACCCCAAAATCCACTGGATACATGTCTGAAACTAAACTCATCACTCACAACCCATTTAGTAACTAGGATGTAAACAGGGAAAGTATGGAACTTTCAGAGCAGAATATAATGTAAATAAGAAAGAAATCATAGTGTGTGTCGTTCCATAGAACAATGGTGCAAAATAAGGGCTTGAGAAATGTTTGTGTTTGTGAACTAAGGAGTGCCACTTGTGAAATTAGCTCTTGTCCTTGTGGTACCTTCAGCAGATGTGCAGAAATGAGAAAATGTGACTTTATGGTTCAGGTTTTAAGAACAGAAAAAGAGAAGCAGGATATAAGTCACCGTGAGCGCATAGAAGACCTCGTAGACAAACAGAACCGAGAGCTGCAAGACCTGGGTGAGCCCACAAGCAGAAGCCACATGGGGTGGGCCAAGGGGGGCTGCCTGGCATTGGAAGGAGGCAGGTTGAGCAAACACAAGAAGTCCCCCAGACACAGCAGAAGTCCCAGAGAATGTGGCCCTGTCTATGATGAGGCTACATTCATCCCCCAGAACTCATGGTGATTTTTACTCCTATGTATTTACTCCTTCCATAAACCCATGTTAAACACCTACTGTAGGCCACTGTAGGCTGGGCATGGTGAAACACACATGTAATCCCAGTGGAAGCTAAGGAAGGAGGATCACAAGTTCAAAGCCAGCCTCAGCAAAAGCGAGGCGCTAAGCAACTCAGTGAGACCCTGTCTCTAAATAACATACAAAATAGGGCTAGGGATGTGGCTCAGTGGTTGAGTGCCCCTGAGTTCAATCCCAAGTACCCCCAAAAACAAAACAAAAAAGTACCTACTGCATGCCAGTAGGACATATAGACCAGCCTGGGTCCCAGACTCACTACTCACTTGCTGGGTGCTCTAGGGAGTCACCTAACCTGACTGAACCCCAGCCTACTGTTCTGTAAAACCAGGGCACTAATACCTATTTTGCACACTTAGGCCAGTGTTCTTAGCCTTGACCCTTCAAACATCCCTCTGCGCCTTCCTAGAAACATTTCTGCCCAGAATGAGAAGGGATGGAGGTGGCTGAAGGCACAGAATCTTGGTTCCGGAGGCAGCTACTCTGGCTACATGGAAGGGGTAGGAAAGCACCCAGGGTTGCTGCATGGCCCTGAGGCTAGTCACTCACCTTAAATACCATCCCTGTTGCTTCTCTCCAGAATGTTGCAACAACCAAAAGTTGCTTCTAGAATATGAGAAGTACCAGGAACTGCAACTCAAGTCCCAAAGGATGCAGGAAGAGTATGAGAAACAGCTCCGGGATAATGATGAGACCAAGAGCCAGGCCCTGGAGGAGCTGACTGAATTTTATGAGGCCAAGCTGCAAGAGAAAACCACCCTTCTGGAAGAGGTATCCTCAGGAACCCAAGCTGTGCCTCCCTTTCATAGAGAAAGGGAAGAATGGATTGGCTTAAGGAGAGTGGTTGTATTTATGCAACTATGTATTGAGTAGCTACTATGTGCCCATATGTGCTGTACACTGGGAATTCATTGGTGAGCATGAGAGACAAGGTTTCTACCCTCAAGGAACTTACATCCAATAGAAGACAAAGTAAGTAATTTAGTAAATAAATATAAACTTACAACTGTCACAAGTTCTGTGAAGGAAAAACGTAGGAAGCCTGGGTATCAGTGTGAAGACCAGAGGCAAAACAGGATGTGGGGATGTTGTTAAATGTGTGGTTAAGTGATGGAGCCCAAGGCCTAACCTGATGGAAAGAAGGGAGACAGGAAGAAAGCGGACAGGTCAGGGGACCCATGGCCTCAGTTTCCATCTCTGTAATAACACGCATCTCTCAGTTACCATGATAGGGCTCTTTGGCTCTTCATCTCAGGCCCACTTAGCACAGAAACATGGTGAGCCCCCTCTCCCATGACTGCACTCTCCCCCTCTCTCTCTCTCTGAGCCAGGCCCAGGAGGATGTTAGGCAGCAGCTGCGGGAATTTGAAGAGACCAAGAAGCAGATTGAAGAAGATGAAGACCGAGAAATCCAAGACATCAAAACCAAGTATGAGAAAAAACTTCGGGATGAAAAGGAATCCAACTTGCGGCTCAAGGGAGAAACAGGCATTATGAGGAAGAAGGTATCATGCCATTCTCTGAAAGACTTGGGAATGGGCAATTCCAGAGAAATTTCAGAGAAAGCTAGGACTGGTGAATAGAAAGCCCTGGGTGCTGCGCAGAGTTCCCTCCTGAACGTCCTCACCTCCAGTGAGCAGGTTAGGAAAGGAGACTGGCAGGTGCATCTTTAGGCAGGCAGACCCTGCCACATCTGGCTTCCCTTCCACTGTCCTCTTCACAGGGATGTTGAGCTCTCCTGTGCACTGATAGACACTCTTTGGGCTTTCACTTCCAAGTTAAGATCAATTACAGATGGAAATGAGGTTTTCTCAGCCTGGGGGTGTCCTGGGCTCTGGCAGCTCCTGCTCAGACTCCACAGGTGGGAGAGGGAGACCAGTGGAAGAGCTTTGTTTCCAAACTGGAGCAGGTATTTTTAGTTCAGTGATGATTGAGCAAAAGACAATTCAATTCACATTTCCTTGTGTAATTGTCACAGTGTCACCAAAATCTTTAGCCTTACAGAAGCCAACTTCAAAGCAAACTCATGTTCCTTCGTATTAGAAATCATACTGCTAGGAAGTTTAGGGGACAGTCTTGCCTTCCTGTCTTGGACATGCTAAGATGGCTCACAGGTAGGGACAGTCTCTGTGACCTTGGTGGACCATTGATCCCAACCTTTTAAGGTCAGTGTGATCATAGAAGACCCAGAGTTCACGCAGGGATCAGGAGCCTCTTCTGCAGAGACAGGCCATCCTCATACACAGGGGATGGACCTGGATATTATTAGACAGAATATTCCATCATCCATTCAGCCTGGGAAATTTCTGAGCCCTCTCAAATTCTGGAAAAACTCGCTCCCCAAAGTTCAGAAATACTGTGTTCAGTGTTTTCAGTGGATAGAGGAGAGGCAGTCCCCTCACAGTTGGTCAGCCATGGGAACAGTTAGGAGGAATGGAGATGAGCTCCAAGACTTCGGGGTCTTTGCTGTTTCTCTTTGCATCTGCAGTTCAGCAGCCTGCAAAAGGATATTGAAGAGCGAACCAATGACATAGAGATCCTGAAGGCAGAGCAGGTGAAACTGCAGGGAGTCATCAGGTCCCTGGAGAAAGACATCCAAGGCCTTAAACGAGAGATCCAGGAGAGAGACGAGACGATTCAAGATAAGGTGAAGGCTTATCTTCTGTCCTTCCCAGTCACAGTCCAGAGGGACCCAAGCCATGAGGGCAAGGCTTGGGACAGAGAGAGCCCCTGGCTTCTTGGAACACATGTAGTTAACTTGATCTCTGGAGATAAGCGGTTAGCAAGATGTTTATGGTATACTTGGCACTGTGCTAATTACCGTCAACACAGCATGCTCAGGTCTGCCAACAACCCCAGGGCATGAGCAATCCAGTGGTAATGTTCCAAGAGATTAAGTATCCTGCCCAAGGTCACACAGTGTCTAGGGGATGGACCTGGGACCAGAACCCAAGTCAGCTGATTCCAAGGCCCCTTCCCTCACAGCTCCAGGTATCCATCTGCGAACTGACGGCAGCTCACCCACATTATTGCCCACATGGTCCCCCTGGTCAGAGAGGGACTCCCCTGGGGTTGGACCTATAACCACTAGGTGCCCCAGGAAGCTAGTACCACCTTGGGGGATGCCTTTCTTACAAAGTGCTCAGAAAACACACACACATTCTACGGAGCATATCATCTCAGTATGCAAAATTTAATATCCTTCCGAGCAAATCCAGACTCCATGCTTTCCTCTCCACACACTTTGCATCTATTGTGTTAGGCAGAATTGTCCTGTGGGCAAACGTAGGCTTCAGTGTTTCGTAAGTAGGTTTCAGCACAGGCCCTTCCGTTTACCCGGCATCACACCTTGGGCAACTCCTCCAAGCCCTCATTTCTCACCTGTATCAAGGAGTCTTGTAAGGATTAGATGGGATAGTCCCTGCAGGTCATTTCTGTGTATGAATGTTTGTGTATGAATCTGGGCTTTTGGATGGGAGACCCAAAGCTCTCTTCAAATCCTCAAGGGGGGGTGGGGGTGACAAGAAAGAGGCCAAGGGTCATGTGTGAAAATACACATAAACAAAAGACAAATGAATGAATTTGGCAGTGTTCCATAAGAACGAGAAAATTAGGCAACAGGCCAAATTTGGCCTGGGCTGAGTTTGCCAACCCTGGACTACAAGGTAATTTCTGAACTCTTTAACCTAACATACAAGACCTTGCCTTCCTCCTCATCCCCCCAGCCCAACTTCTCACCTCCCCTGTGAACCACCACCTGATGCTCTGGGCAGGGTATGCTGAGCGCCCTCAACACATACCACGCCTTCTGTGCCTCCCTCCTTGACAACACCTATCACAGCTTAGGGCTGTGTTTGTTTACACATCTGCCTTCCTAGCTCATGTTTTCTCCCGAGGGAGGTATTGTGCCACACTCTTATTTGGCATTCAGTAAAGGTTTGATGAATGGATAGACCCATGTTCCAGTTACCACCACCCTACAACAAATTACCTGAAAACTTAGTGATTACAAGCAACAACTGTCGTCTTATGCTCGCACATTATGTGGGTCTGGAATTTGGACAGGGTGTAATGGGATGGCTTGTCTCTGTCCCTGATGTCTGGGGCCCAGCTGGGAAGACTGGAGTGACTCAAACATCTGGAGGCTAGAAAATCAAATGTTTTGCATGTCCAGCGCCTTGGCAGGGATGGCAGTAAGGCTGGGCTCAGCTGGGTCCTTCCCCCAGAGCCCCAAGTGTGCTGTCCAACCTGGAGGGCTCAGGATGATGGGAGCTCTGACCCAAGATGGCCTCGCCCATAGTAAGTATCCCAAGAGAGCCAGGTAGAAGCCATGTGGCTTTTCTGACCAAGTCTTGAAAGCCACACAGCATCCCTTCAGGTACATTTGCTGGATGACAAGTAAGTCTCAAGTATAGCCAGATGCAAGGGGAGGAACTTTGATTCTACCTGCTGGTACAGAAGCATCAAGGTCACATTGTAGAAGAGCTACAGTGTAGGATGAGAGATGCAGCTGCCCACAACCTATATGTGAGTGAGTGAGTGAGTGAGTGAGTGAGTGAGTGAGTGAGTGAGTGAATGAGATTCCTGGCCTATACCCAATATGCAAGCACAGAAGCTGAGGAGTCAGTGTTGTGGCCTAGTAGGGGACAGTTGCCTGTGTATCCCCAGTGAACAGAGAAGACTAGGCCTCCTCAATCAGGGGAATCACAGGATTTATATTCTTTGTCCTAAAGCAATTCCATGTGCCAGGGCCTTGTGATATATCACTTCTCACTCATCTCACCCCTAGGAAAAACGAATTTATGATCTGAAAAAGAAGAATCAGGAGCTAGAGAAATTCAAGTTTGTCCTTGACTACAAAATAAAAGAGCTGAAGAAGCAAATAGAACCTCGAGAGAATGAGATCAAGGTGATGAAGGAACAGATTCAGGAGGTGAGAGCCCTCTGCGACACCCTCGCCTCTCATACCTTCTCTTTTCCTTTGATACTCCAAGTTGGCCTGAGGAGAATAAAAATAAACTCTTCCCCTAGTCCCTCTCTGCTCCCTAGGTATGTGCAGCCTCCACTCCACAGACAATGCTACAAGGAAAGCCCTGGCACACCTGAGGGCTCAGTAGTGTAAAAGTAAAATGCTTCAGAATTAGGCTTGGGGTAGGTTTGGGCCCTGCCTACAAGGCAGCCTGCCAGCCCCAGGCCTTCAAAGGGAGACAGACAACCACCAGAGGGCAGTGTATACTCAGCCAACAGCCTCTCACGGAGGGGCACAACCCAGCAGTTCAATATTGTTTCTTAACTGGAAATGGTGGGGCCCAGGCCAGGGCATGGTGTTTGGACGTAATCTGATAAGAAAGGAGAAGTCCTCAAAGGCTCTTGAGCCAAGAAGGGCACAGTTAAGAAAATGTTCTGGAAAGCAAACAGGATGAAGGTAGAGAGGGGAGAGATTAGAAGCAAGATCAGTAGGACAAGGGTTTCTCAGAGTCCAGTGAGGTATAAATGTTCCCCTTGTCCCCTGACCCCTACACATTGCATTCTCTTGTGATATGTGTTTACCTGTCAGCCTCGCCTCAGTGGGTAGAAAGTAGCTAACAGGGTCTGCGGTTGATCTAAAATTGAATTCTTTATTTTTCTTCCATTTTCCTCTCTAAATTTTTGATTTTAAAACCTCATTCTTTCTCCAAATTCTTTTTTTCTCAGAAAATAGTACTATGATCCACCCAGTTACTTCAGGTAGAAATTTAGAAATCTTTCTTGATTCATCCCTTCTCTTAAGCCTATGTCCAAATCATCACTAACATCTGTCTAATCCGTTTTCAAAAGATATTTCAAATCTATTATTTCTTCCCCCCGTGCCGCTATCACTCTCATCCAGCCTCCACCATTTCTTATCTGATCTGTACTCCAGGGAGAGGTCAGAGCGATGCCCTAATGAATGGGGTCCCATCCCACCCAGAATAACATCCAAAGTCCCACAAGCCCCGCACTACCTGGCCTCTCCCTGGCTCTCCAGCCTCATTTCAAGCCTCTGCTTGTTTTCTGCTCCATCCGCCCGCTTTCTGACAGATCCTACAACAAGCTGAGCTTTTTCCATCTCGAGACCTCTGTAGGGTTGCTCCCTCTGCCTGGAAGGCTCTTCCCGCAGAGTGTCACATGACTGGCTCCTTTGCATCTTTCTGGTCTCAGCTTGTACGTCACCTCTTCAAGGGAACCTTCTCTGGCCACTCTAGACAAAATAGGATCCTGCTTCCCCCTCCATCTTCTAGTTGTTCGTGCTAAGTAAGGATAACAGGTACAAGTGCGTCAGCACTGATGACCCTGCTAGAATCCAGCGCCCAGGAGCTATAGCGGTGCTAGTCAGCCCAATGAAAAGACCCCTTTTCTCTGGAAGGCCCAATAAAAAATCTAGGTGAGGACCAGTCCAGGAATGGGGGTGAAAGGGAACCTAGAGACTGTGGCAGTGACTTTCTTCCCAGCAGCTGCAGGCTGTTCTCTCTGACTTCACCTGACCACAGACCTGCCTTCTCAGGGCCTCTTACCATCTGGAATGACTTCAGGGTCCCAAAATGGCAGCTGTATTAGTCCTTTCAGTAACAAAATACTTTAGACCAGGTAACTTACAAACAGCACAAATTTATTGCTTACAGTTGTAAAGGCTGAGAAGTCCAAGGGGCCAGAGGATTCCATATCTGGGAGGACCCACATCTCGTAGCTGGCAACTGCTGCGTGCCCTCATAGCAGAAGGGCAAAGGGAGCTGACAGGCTCCTTCAGGCCTCTTCTGTAAGGGCATTGATTCCATTAAAGAAGTCAAAAGCCCTTGTGACCTCATCACCTGCCAAAGGCCCCATCACTTAACACCATTACCTTGGGGGTTAGGTTTCAACATATGAATTTTGGAAGAACACATATATTCAGACTATAGCAGCATCCCAAGAAGATAAGGAGAAAGATTGGAGCCCCCATTCTCCTGGAAGGTCAGTATGCCGCAGACCCCTGAAAATCACTGTTTCTCCCTCCTCATTTGACATATTTATCAACTGATTTAAGATCAAATCCATAGTTTGCTAAAGCTTAGCTTACTTTCTACCCAACATACTTTGGGGATTATCACTTTCCCAAGCAGTAACAGGGGCCAAGCATGGCATTGATACTTAGCAGGATATATGCTTGTGTCTTAGGAATGATTTGAACAAGGCCCCTTCTACTCCCACCCCATGCCAGATGCCACCAGGACTGATATCTGGGCCTGGTTCCTTCCAGGGGCCTCTAACCGTGAAACTTTTCCTCTGGGGACCAGACTTATTCAGCCCACCCACTGTAGGTCTCCTGTGAAGTTCCTCTTCTGCAGGAAGGAGGTCTCAAACCTTGGCTCGTGTGTGGAGCTGAGATCTTTGAATGAACACATAACCTTCCTTGGTTCAGGTTCCACCCCTCACATACATTTTCCCAGCTTCTTGCTGTCAATTCCAGGATCCCTCTCTCCTTCCTAGGGGAGCTGTTTCTGGAACCTTGTTTTGGTTTCCAATTATTTATTTATTCATCTAGTATAGGGTTTCTCAACATCAACACTATTAATTCTCTATTGTAGGGCTGCTGTGTGCATTGTAGGATATTTGGCAGCATCCCTGGTCTCTCCCTACTTGGATGTAGTAGCATCCCCTGCCCGGGGTGTTACAACCCCAAATGCCTTCAGACATTGCTAAATGTCCTGTGGGAGTTGGGAGGAGATGCTCCCTCTCCCTTCCCTGCTGCATGGAGAATTACTGAGTGTGAAGAATAACATGGAAAAGTAGATGGAGTTTCCATGCTAGGAAAGGGGTGCTTGTTCCAACTATTAAGCTAGTCTGGCAGTCCAGTCAAAGACTCAAATTTTATATATTTCATAATTTTTCTATAAAAATAGTAATTTGAGGCTTTGCTTTAGGGGGGGGAAAAGCAGAGATTTTAAAAATGCTGTCCTGTACCTCTCTTCCATCCTAACTCAATTTGTCACTACTGACTTAAGATTGTAGAGAGGCACAGTTGACTTCAGACACTCAGGCATGACTTTTGGGAGCCCTGCAAGTTGAAGAAACCCCTTTCTCTCTTACAGCTCTCATTTGCCTGGTCAAGGATACTGTCATCTCTCACCTGAGCCCTAGCAGCAGCCTCCTGGCTGGTTTGCCTGGCTCCCATTTTGCTCTTTCCAGTGGAACCTCTGCATCAGGGCCTCTAAGAAATCAGGCAGCTCATACCATTCTTGGCAAAAGCTTGGCAGCCCCCAGAGCTTTCAAGATAAAGGCCAAACTTCTCACCATTTGATCCTCTACCTATGGGTCCTAGGCGACCCAGCTCAGGTGACCTTCCCAGCTCCCTCCTCCTCCCCTTCCTCCACTGCTCCCTCCTGCAGCCACCTGGAACCACTGGTAGAGAAGCACCAGGTTGCCCACACCTCTGGTCCTCTGTGTATAGGCTGTTCTCTGCCTGCAATTCTCTCTCCCCTTTTTTCCTGTAATACTTACTGTTCCTACAAAAGCCAGCTGAAGCATCCCTTTGCTGCGGGCCACCTGCTCACCTCCTCTGTGCATGCACAGGGTACTTTCTGCCTTGACCACTGACACATTTATCCCATTCCACCTTCGTTTCCAACTTACTTCTCCTATCCCTCTAGTCCTGAGGCTTCTTGAAGACAAAAACTGCCTCTTAATCAGTTCTATATCTCTAAGCCCACAACAACTGGGTGGACCTTTCTAATGGGCACATTCTTTCTCTAGCTGTGCCGAAACAAGCCTTGCAGTGCATCCTGTGCCAGGTGGCTCTACCTAGCTTTGCTAACACTCCCTGTTTATCTTATCACACCTCTTCCGGAGGCAGGTCATTTCAGCCCCTCCTCACATGGCTCACATAGCTCTCCTTTGCCCTTCACACTGCCATTCATTCAGTCAGATATGTATTGAGTGCCACCTTTATGCCAGGTATTGTGTCAAAGGGCTATTCTGTCATAATAAAATGTTCCCAATACCAAAAGTAAACATTATTCTGAAAGCATCCCTTTTCATGTCCAGAACATGGGTGGGACTCAGTAGGGCCTCTGGTAGCCCACAGAGACAGGAGCTTTGAATCTGAGCAAAGGGCCTGGGATAGACTTGGTGGCTACTCCACCCAGCCATGAAAAACATCCAGTGAGCTGTGGAATCCCCTGTCACTGAGCCTCCCTAGTAACGGGAATCCTAGCGTCCTCCAAATTTTGGGTGCAAATCAAGCATCACCTTTTGCTTTGGCAAGGATTCAGTTTATTGCAAGTTCACACCCAGCCCATCTCATCCTAATGGGAAGTTTCCGTTATCATTCACACATCTTTAGTTAATAAAATACAGCAATGAACAGGAAATCTTTCAGAAGCTCCCTGGTGGTTTCTTGATCTTCCTTTGAAGATGGGATACCCCTCAGCTTTACTTTTAAACTTTTTTTTCTGGTACCGGGGTTTGAACTCAGGGGTACTCAACCACTGAGCCACATCCCCAGCCCTATTTTGTGTTTTATGTAGAGACAGAGGCTCACTGAGTTGCTTAGCGACTTGCCATTGCTGAGGCTGGCTTTGAACTCGCGATTCTCCTGTCTTAGCCTCCCAAAGTGCTGGGATTGCAGGCATGCACCACCATGCCTGGCCCTCGGCTATAGTTTTTAAGACCCTTTCAACAGAAGGTTGAGACAGGTTTTGTCTTAACCTCCTCTTTACTGTTTTACGCCTTAGGTTGGGGACACTTCTGGGCCATGCCAGTCCCTCAAACTCTGCTTTAGAATAAGCTTTCTGCTTGGGAATGACTGTAACCCCTGAGGATGAGGTTCACTCATACAACCTCACCAAGCAGGCGAAGAGGGTGCTTCCCTGGAGGACCTGCCTCATGTTACAGTTGAGATTTTGGTACTTGAGAGTTACCAATTTAGAAGGAATTCAAGAAGAGTAAGGGATCTGCAGTTAAGGAAAAGGAAGATGGCCAAGTAGGAGACTTCCCAGCGTGCCATAGAAATGCGTGGCCCTAGGTTGCTACATCAGTCAAGGAGGTGGGGGCTTTTAGGATGGCAGGGAGTAAGAAGAAAGGCTTCGTTCCAGAAGACACAAGTGGAGACTGAAAAACAATACCCTGGGATAGGGGAACATACCCACCAGAAGACTTCAGTTCTCAAATGTAAGTTTCATGCTCTCCTCTTCTTGTTCTTGGTGCTTTTTTTCCCTTGTTCTCCATAGATGGAAGCTGAGCTGGAGCGTTTCCATAAACAGAACACGCAACTGGAGCTGAACATCACAGAGCTGTGGCAGAAATTAAGAGCCACAGATCAGGAGATGCGCAAAGAGAGACAGAAGGTGTGAGGATTTTCAGAGTCTGGCATGATTGGACTTAGAATCTGGCACCTGCCCGCAGTGGGCAGCTGGCTTCTCAGAGACAGCCAGCCATTGCTAAAACACTCTTCCCATTTTAAGCTCTTTATTTGCCCACAGTACTGCCTGATTTCAGAATTCATCTGAGACTACAAAATGACTTAGAGACAGTGATCAGGGGTAGGAGAACAGTAATGTAGGAACATTCTTAGCTTTTGCCTTGTTTGGCCTAAAGAAGAACATGCTCAGTGAGGTCATCTGTGGTCAGTGTTTAAAGGTTTTCATGACCAAAAGATTGCTGAGGCTAGGAGAACCTCAGAGATCATCCACACCAGTCTCTTTATGTTATAAATACAGACAGTCAGTCCAAAGAATTAGGAGGTTAAGAAATTCATCCTGCAACCATAGCTGTTAGTGCATCCTGAGCCAGTCTGGGAAAGGTTTTCTGGGCCTGGGCCAGGACATAGTTGTACCCTCACCCCAGCACAGGCTACCCGGTAACATTTGCTGAATCAGATTGAATTTCCATCTTCCACATCAAGCATTTACTGTGTCTGAGACAATACTAGAAGCTGCAAGGCTACAAGTATGAGCTGGTTCAGATCCTGCCCTTCACAAGCTGGAGAGGTTGGTGGGGGATTTGTGGCAAGTGCATATTGTACTGCAGGTAGAAAATTATGGAATGCAGATAAAGAGAAAAGTGAAAAGAAAGGAGAGACCCTCTGTAGGTCAGGATCAGGGAAAACAGGTATCAGAAAATGTGGTTGAAGAAGGGGAACTAGTCCAAATATGCAGATGAAGCAGCCCAGTTCTGTGGGGTTTTCTCCATACCTTTCCACAGCTCCTAACTATCAGGAGGGTAAGCACTGGATGAGCTAACAAGGGGAGATGCAGAAGCCCTGGCCAGTAATCTTCCAGAAAGTGATGATACCATCTATCTTGGCTCTCAAGGAATATGAGTAGACACATGAGCCTCCTTTCATCTTTTAATGCCTGTGGTCCTGAAAGGATTCCAGAGCCAATAAAAGAAGCCATGTGTGTGGTCTCTCAACCATCAAGCACCAGGTCTTGTAGGCTGTTCAGAACAGATGTCTGGCCCAGGCAGGTGCACAAAAGTTTAGTGCTGCCACTAGGCCCATGTAGGTCTCCATGCCTAGTGTGTCCCCTTGCA
>CM053400.1:30151583-30203844 GCA_028644305.1 Xerus rutilus
CTAGGTTAGGTAGTCCACACATAGCTGGGCAAAGCACATTGCAGCTCAGGCCAGACGGAGGCATGGCTGGTCTCAGGTCATTTTACAACCAGCCCCACCTCCTCCGTCAAACCATGGCCCAACTCTGGGCCACAAAAGCAGTCAGAGGCCCAGAAAGGGGAGTAGATCCAGTTGGTGGGACCCTTGGCACCAGCAGCCCCACACAGAGCCATTACAAGGGGCCTCAAGTGCCCAGAGCACAGAGAGATCCCCGGGTGGAATGCAACAAACTGGGCAGTGGGACCAGGGTGACAGAGGAACATTTGTCAGCTGATGTCATGGCTGAACTCTCATCTGTGTCCTGCCTGTATTTGGACATGAGCCCTGAGAGGTCCTCTGAAGACTGAGTCCCTTTCTCTATGCCAAGCAGATGCCCAAAGCAAATATCAGTCCTACGAGGAGAGAGAAAAAGAACTAAAGACCATGGGCTGACCATAGGTGCAGGAATCCACACACAAGGCTGCCAGGGCAGGCATCGTGTCCTCTTTTCCTCCCCTACTCCCCTGAGCCAGGGTGAGGATGGGAAGGAGAGGACACAGCAGGGCTCCTGTCCAGCCCAGCCCCTTCCACAAAGTCAGTCCCCAGAAGAGTGTCTTCCTAAGCAGCACTGTAAACCTAGGTACACTGCAGTCCTGTGGATCCAGAGAAGTGACTCAGACAACTGCAGGGAGCAAGAGAGGGGCCCTGTGGGCAGGGCTCAGGGTTCACCCCCCCCCCCCCAGCCAGAGAGGCTCCTTGCTGATCACAGTGGGGCTCTGTGTAAGATTCTGTTTGCAAAAAGTTGGGAAGATTTTTTTAAAAGGAAAACTTTTGAATTGCTGTTCTGGATGCTAAAAATTGTTTCCTTATTTGATCTTAAAATTGAAGGAGAAGGACTGGGCCAGGGCCAGGCCAGATGGCAGGGTTTAAGCAAGCAAACCTCAGCTTGGAATCATGTCCCCAGCCAGGGTATGGAAGGTGAATGGGCGCTGTCACTGTGTAGATCTGAGTCATGCCGCTTCTGCCACTCTTTGGCCAGGAGATCATGGGTAAATTCCTTGAGTTCTCCAGGAGCCGCCCTCCTTATCTATAAAATGGAGAGGAAAACACCAACCTCGGTGGTTACTATGAGGCTTGAATGGTATAACCATTGTAAAACACTAGGCACTGGCCTGGGACAGAATCAGTGCACAAGAAAAAAAAAATGCCATTTCCCTTCCCTTCTTCATAGCAAAGAAAGTATATAGGAACCAAGGTATAAACTGAGTGGGAGAGCCTGGAAACCCCTCACAACAAGGGCCAGGGTGCCTGCTCCTGGGGGTGGTTGAGGGGACAGCACAACTGATTCCAGACCCCCAGCTGGTGGCCAGGGGCTTCTGCTCCCTTAGCATGTGTTCATCAGGAACTTGCTGGAACTGTGTCTGCAGCTCGATCCCCGGCACCTCAATCCAAAAGGCTGAGGAAAGCTGGGATGGACATGGCATCTGAGAGTTAGTCATTAGAAAATAACAAAAAATGAGGCCACTTTCTCATTTGTATATTCAGATAGGAGCTCAGGGCCTCCCCACTGCATTCCTCAGCACACTTGCAGATATGGAAATAAGAGTTGCTACAAAATACAAACATCTAGGACACACATTCATTCAGTTCACATCTAAGAGCCTCTCACACAGCAAGATTTGTGTCAGCCATGGAATATTCCAAGATGAATATGAGAGTGTCCCTACCATCAAGAAGCTCCTCATGGGGAACTTGGACCAGATTCAAGTAATCTCTGCTCCATTTGGTATATCCCAGTGCAGTGGGCTAATGCAGCAGGGGGGAGGGGGCGCAATTATGCCTTGGAGATTCATGGAAGGTTTCTGATGGAAGGTGACACTTGAGCTGAGCTCAAGGTAGATAGAGGGTGGTCAGGGACCAACTGGGGAAGAACCTTCCAGGCAGAGAGAATAGCCTGAGAAAAAGAAAGGAGAGGGACTTGGCAGGCAGGCGTGGTTACAGACCCATAAGTCCACAGACCTCAGTTTGTTGAAGAGTGTTGGGGGAAGAAAGAAAGAGCCCACTGAAATGGTAGCCTAGAGTCAGGTTGAAAAGGGCCTCCCACACCCTTCCAATATCATGAGGTTCATCCTGAGCAAGGCTTCTTAAGCAGGCAGGGTTATTATCTTTGTTTCATAAAGATGGACTCCATTGGCAGAGTGGACGGACTTGAGGCACTCCACAGACAGGTGGAGAAGGAGTCAGGTGGCAGAGAAACTCATTAGGAGATTACTGTTGTGTTAAGGGTAAATGAGAGGGCTTAGAAAGGGGCAAGTTGTGATCTCAAAAGGCATTTCAGAGTAGAAATGACGAATTGAAATGTCTTAGACACAGAATATAGGGGAAAAGAAGAGCAGAAAAGGAGTCTAAGATAGCTTGTTTTGTGCAATTAGACAGATGATGATCCCACCAACTATGGGTTTCAGAAAGACACCACGGGATGCCAAGGCTTCCAAGTTACTGGAGCAATGCATCTGTTGCTTGCTTTTTTCAAAAGATAACTGACTCTGAGCTGGCCAGCAGGGGATGCTATAGACATTCCATTGCCTTCCCTGCCCTGCCCTGCCTGCCTATCAAGGGTGTCTGAAAGATCCGCCAGGGTCATCAGGCCGTTCCAAAGGCCTAAGGCAGTTCTGGTCTTCTTGGCATAGCCCCTTTGTTTAGAAATCTCCATGTATATGGACCTTAGCATCCCCTAGCCACGCCAGTCTCTCACATTTCCCAGACTATGCACTTAATGGATCTCAGGTCAGATTTTTCCTGCAGCTAAGTAGTTAGTTGGGGGTCTGGAGAATCGAAGGAGTTTGTGAAAGCTGTCCTTACCAGGGAGCTATCAGAACAGAGGGCTCAGAAGCCTGGTGTGTTAATTTTTAATTCACAAAACTACCAAATGTACATACAGTTGACCTCAGTGTGATCTTTGGACTCCTCAGAACACAGGCCACCCTTGAAAACATTTTATAAAGAACCCAAGCTGTACTGATTGGGGATGTCCTTGGCCATCACACTATGCAAGATACTGGAATGGAGGTAAATGAGAGGCAAGGGAATAGAGTCTGAAGATAGCAGTCTTACAGGAACAGGGCACTTTGAAAACAGACAGGCAGCTTCAAACCCCAGTGCTACCATTTATCCTCAACCTTATTTCCTCATCCAAAACAAGTCCAATAATGCCTACTTTATAAGATTGCTGTAAGGATGAAATGGGGTGATTATGTAAAATGTTTGATATGTTGTGAGGATCCAATCAGTCCTTGCAATTATGATTACTCTTGTTTTTATTCTTAACAGCAAGCTTTTAATGTTTGTATTCTGCTTGCTCCATCTTGGCTCCAGGCCTGGAATACTCTTTTTCAACCTCTGTCTCCCCTGAGAAACTTCCTCACACTGGGTTGGGCCCCTGCTTCTAACTCTGATGGCATCTCTCTGCATTAGAGCCTGGAGGGACCTCCCCAGTGCACAGCAAGCTTTCAAGAGCAACTGGTTAGTAGATGATTTGGTTTCTGAGTGAAGGAAGGAAGAAAAGGATGAGCGGACAGAACAAGAGAGTCAGTTTTCATTGAGTCCTGGGCCTTAATCTTACTCTAATAAGAATGGAAGTATGCCCTAGAGAGGCCCATTTAGGCAAGGAGAGATCATGGAGGTGTCAAAGGCTGGCAGTGGGATCAGAAACAATCCTACCAAAATGTACTAGGAGCCAGAAATCCCAGTCACAGGGTGTAGCTGGTAGAGGGAGAAGGGAGAAACTAGGGCAAGGGCTCCCCTGGGACCACAACAGTCGCAGAGGAGAGAGGTACCAAAAGCCAGTTATAATCCCAGCAGGGACAATGCAAGGTGCAGCTCCAACACAAAATCAGTAAGATTCAATGACAAAATAAAAGGAAATGGTCAAGAAAAAGAAATAAGATGTAACCTGAGAGACTCAAAAATGGTACTTTGGGGGCTGGGGTTGTGGCTCAGTGGTAGGGCACTCGCCTTGCATGTGTGAAGCCCTGGGTTTGATCCTCAGTACCACATAAAAATAAAGATTGTGTCCATCTACAGCTAAAAAATATATTTTTAAAAAAATGGTACTTTGAGGGGCTGGGGTTGTAGCTCAGTGGCAGAGCGCTTGCCTAGCACATGTGAGACACTGGGTTAGACCCTTAGCACCACATAAAAATAAACAAAGGCATGCTATTCATCTACAACTACAAAAAAAACTTTTTTTTAAATGGTACTTTGTGTTCCTAGTCTTCATTCTGATTACCATGATTACTTTATCGGATGAAGCAGAAGTGAAGCTAAGCAAAACCAACTAAGAGTAGAGAGAGCCCACAGCCAGCAAGTTTGCCTGTGACTCACTTGTGGTTCTTCTAAGACCCTCTCTCCTGTTCTGGTCTCCCCTACCTGACCCTTACCCCTTGGTTTGAAATTTCTTTATTAGTAAATATCTTCTCTTATTTCAACCTGGTGTGTACTGCATGCATATTGATTTGTTTATCCAACCCACAAATATCTTTTTGAGCACCTCTTACAAGCAAGGCAGGATCCAGGGTTTTAGCACCCAGCAAATACATACTAAATCAGTCATGTCATGATATAAAGTTGGCATGGGGAAGTTCCAGGGGAGGAGACTAGCAGAGAGTTTCACTGGACAGCAGCTGGAAAGGAAATGTAGGCAATTCATCACGGAGGCCTGGATTGGTTAAAAGGGTAAAGCATTAGATGGAGAAAATCTGCCAACTCAGAAATACAGACACAAAGCCTGGCCTGGAGAACAAGGGGACTGGCAGTGAGGGTTGGGCATTTCATCCAGAAGGGAGGGAATTTTTTTTTAATGCAAAAAACTGAAACTAAGTGATATACCAAATCTCTAAAGGCCTAGATCTGTTTTTAAAGGAAGAGTCTCTAGAGGGAAGGAATCTGGGATGTCTTCAGCAGTCCCAGCTCCCTCCTGGCTGGATAGGCACATACCCATAGCAGGGAAGCTTATCTAGCACAGCTCAGTGAGAAGAGTGCTTGAGATCTGCCTATCCCTGACTCCATACTCCCCACTCCTGAGACTGTGCCCCAAGTTTATTCCTGAAGCAGGTCCATTTCATGGAGATTTGGCCTGCAGGGTTTTGCTACTCAAAGTGTGGCCTGCAGACAAGCCACAGCAATTTCTCCTGGGAGCTGGTTAGAAATGCAGAATCTCAGGCCCCACCCAAGACCCACCAAGTCAGCAGCTTTACTTAACAAGATGCTCACATGATTTATTCACAGTCCTAGGCAAGGCTTTATGGTAGGCAAACTGAACACTGAGGTTGGGGGCTCGAAGAGCAAAGCAGTCAGTCACTTTGGACCCGTGGGGTCTCCTCCATGGTGCCACTTTGGGGGCCTTGTGCTAAATGTGAAGTGGAAGCCAGAAACTTGAGGTGTGGGAAAAGAAGAGGAGACTATTTGGTCACAGCATGTAGCACTCCAGCAGTTGGCCTCCAGCAAATTTCATTCCTGCTCCCTTCTACTACCTCTTTCTCACTTAATAGTGATACAGAACTGCTGCAGCTCCCCCTACATCAACTGTGTCACACTTCTGTGTCCTGACCCTCATTATTCCAGTTCTCTGGGACACCCTTTACCCTCTTCTTAGAAATCCATTTAAGCCTCAGCTCAGGGTGAATTCCTAGCAATCCATTGGTCATTCAAGCAGGGCTAAGTGCCTTTCTTCTGGAGCCTCTATTTCAACAGGGTGGCTCCATACTAAAATGGGCCCATATCCCCCACCAAACTGTAAACTCCTCAAGAGCAGAGGCCAGGTCTCATTTTGAAAATGTCAGGATCAGCACAGTGACTGGTGCATAATGGGTATTCAGTGCTAGGTATTGGATGGATGGATGGATGAATGGATGGATGGATGGATGGATAGGTGGGTGGATGGGTGAGTGGATGGGTGGATATTTGTGAAACACAAACAAGTGAAGTGAATTTCCAGTGGATACAGCTGATGTTAATTATCTGATTATTTTTCTGTGTTACAAAATAGAATGATGTTGAGGACAGGGACCATACCTCACTTCTGTTTGCATTCTGAGGTACTTAGCAGATGCCCCATAAATGTAGGTTCAACAAATGAATGGAAAAAAATGAATAAAGGATAGCTCAGTACTTAAGAGTCCTGGAACCAGACCACTGGGCTTCAAATCCTGACTGCCACTTGCTAACTGTGTGATTTAGGCCAGTCACACAACCTCTGTGCTTAAGGTTCCTCTTCTACAAAATTGTGATCACAGGGCCTGGACATGTGGTTCAGTGATAGTGTGCTTAGTGTGTGTGAGACCCTGGGTTCAATCCCCGCACCCTCAAAAAAGTATGATTGTAATAGAATCTAGCCATAGGTTTATTATGGTGCTTAAATACATTAAAATTGTATGAAAAGTGCTTAGGAAAGCATTGCTGATGTTCAAAAGAGCACAGATGGATGAGAATACTGCTGAGGTCACCTGAAAGTAAGTTAGCTATTACCTTGAGAAGCTGAACAATGAGCAAGTTAAATATACTCATGCCCCAATGGAGGATCCAGAGAGTTAATCTGGGTCCAGACCAATGCTATCCATTCTTCCCCCTCAATCCCAGGAGGGCATGTCTTGTGTCCATCAGCCACTCATTCATCCATATTCACTCTTGTCCCTTCTCTTCTAAAGGAAAATGTTTCCTTAATCAAGGAAATTAATGAGCTCCGTAGGGAACTGAAGTTCACCCGCTCTCAAGTTTATGACCTTGAAGCTGCTCTGAAACTGTCCAAGAAAATCCGACCACAAGAAATTCAAGAGACAGGTAATGTCATCAGTGGCTATGGAGGTAGGCATTGGGATAAAGGGGTCCAATGGCAGCCACAAGCAGATCTCTCTTTGGCTTCCTCCTATATCAGGTCACATTCACTATGGCCCTCTGGGAACTTCTCCATGCCACATGCTTGCTCTCCAAAGGCTATGTGAGGATCATCCCACATTCTAACACTCTCATGTCCACAATCCCTTGTCTGAAATCCCAAGTTAGTTACAATTTGGAATTGAGAATCTTTCAGGCTTTAGAAAGAGCATACTACATGTTATGTAATGTCCCTAAAGGGGAGTAGGGTAATGCTCTAAAATCAAATACATTAGTATTCTGTAGTGACCTATGAATATTCACCCTAAGCTTCATGAATTTAAAAAAGCATTCCATTTTTAAATCTTTCTGCATTTTAGAATTGTGGTCAAGGGATTGTGGACTTGTATAATTAAAATGAAGACCAAAAGATGAGAAACTATTTAAAGGGAAAGAGGAAAGGATTACATAAGAAATAATCGATGAGTTAGTTATAACCCCAAGTGTCTCTGAATTACTAATAGCCAAGGTAAAAGGGGAAATAAGGAAATGCTATTGTTTACATAGTTCTCCTTGTATGTCAAAAGGAAGTTTTTTCCTGGAGAAACAAGTCTTTGCCTGACACTAAATTCTATGAGAAACTTATCACATGGATCTTTTTGAAAGGAATGCTGCATAATAGTGGATGGGATAACTACAGGCATTCAGGCAATAAAGAAACATTCTTTAGGTATCTATTTCTTATCTGGATAATCATACATTCAAGAGTATAAGGCATATCTATGAAAAGCAATCCAGCATAGTTCGAATATTTTGGGTTTTGGCAGTTCATGTTCAAGAGTCAAACGTAGAAACCTGGATGAACTGAAACACCCCATGGCTATGGATTAGGTCTTTCAAATGTCAGTTGTCTCATGTACGGTGGGTATTTACAATATTATCACTGGGGGATGGTAGCTGAAAGGTTTTATTCAAGGAGCATTCATTTGTATCAATTGTCCGTCATGATCATGGAATGCCTAAGTCTGACCTCTGATTTTGAACATGGCCCACCAAGACAAGTCAGCTCAAAGTATACATTCTCAAGTTATACATGCACTGGCCAGTTCAATTGGTATTTGAGAATTCTTTATCTGAATAAGAGAGGTTGTTATCCCCAAAACATTAGTTTAAACATTTATATTAAATTTTCATACACATGACAATCAACTAACAGATCTAAAACACACACCTGCTTTTCAGTTATTAAACCACATTATGAGAATCACTGACTAAAGATGGCTACTTTAAAATAAACTGAAATGGCATAAATAAACCATAAGAAATAAAGACACAAAAGGAAGTAAGAGACACAAAATTTTGAAAGCTGGTAACTGATTTCATAGACCCAAGAAACCTAAATCCTAAGCCAAAAATGGAAAACCTGGGGGAAGTGGGAGGGGAAACCCTAATGTAAACCACAAAACCCTCAAAAGTCTCAGTGTTGGGAAAACTACATATCTGCATGCAAAAGAACAGGTGAGCCCTTAACATATACATATACAAAAATTAACTCCAAATGTATCCAAGATCTAAATATACAAGCCACCAGATACAGTCTCATGCTCCTGTAGTACTAGCTACTCAGGAAGCCAAGGCAAGAGGATCACTTTAGCCCTGGGGTTTCCCAGAGTTAGCCTGGGAAACATAGAAAGACTTCATGTAAAAATAAATAAAAGTTAAATCTATACAACTCTGATGTGGAAGCATAGAGAGAGAGCTTCATGACACTGGATTTGGCAGTTATTTCTCTGGTATATGTCACTAAAAGCAACAGGCAATAAAACAAAAACAGATAAATTGAACTACATGAAAAGTATAAAGCTCCTATGTAGGAAAGAACACTCTCAACAGAGTGAAAAGGCAATTTATAGAATGGTAGAAAATTTTTGCAAATCATACCCCTGAAAAAAGATTAATATCCAGGACACATGAAGAACTCATAACTCAACAGCAACAAAATGGACAAAGAACTTGAATAGACATTTCTTCAAAGAAATACAGATAATACAGATAACCAGTAAAAACATAAAAATAAAAAATAAATGAAAACATGAAAAGGTGCTCAATGTCTCTAATCCAGAGAAAAATGTAAACTAGGCACAGTGGTGCACACCTCTAATCCCAGCATTTTGGAAGGCTAAGATAGAAGAATCCTGAGTTCAAAGCCAGCCTCAGCAACAGCGAGGTGCTAAGCAACTCAGTGAAACCCTGTCTCTACATAAAACACAAAATAGGGCTGGGGATGTGGCTCGGTAGTCGAGTGCCCCTGAGTTCAAACCCTGGTATCCTCCCCCAAATGTAAATGAAAACTACAATGAGATGCCACTTCTCACCCACTAGAATGGTTTATTATTTTTAAAAAGTGGGGGTAGGAGCCGAGCGCAGTGGCACACGCCTGTAATCCCAGCACTTTGGGAGGCTGAGACAGGAGAATCGCGAGTTCAATGCCAGCCTTAGCAACGGTAAAGTGCTAAGCAACTCAGTGAGACCCTGTCTCTATATAAAAAACACAAAATAGTGCTGGGGATGTGGCTCAGTGGTCAAGTACCCCTGAGTTCAATCCCTGATACCAAAGAAAAAAAAAGTGGGGGTAGGGACGTACCTCAGTGATAGATCACTTGCCTAGCAATGTACAAGGCCATGGGTTCAATCCCCAATACTGAAAAAAAGCATATTAAAAAAAAAGAAAATAGCAGTGTAGTAATGATGTAGAGAAATTGGACCTTTGCACACTACCGGTAGGGATATAAAATGATGCAACTACTATGGAAAACAGTTTGGCAGTTACTCAACAAAACATTAAAAATAGAATCCCCATATGATCTAGCAATTCCACTTCTAGATATATACCAAAAGAATTGAGAGTCAGGAATTCAAAGATACATGTGTATACCATTTTCATAGCAGCATTTCTCATAATTGCCAAAAAGTGAAAGCAACCCAAGTGTCCATTGATGGAAAAATGGATAAACAAAATGTGGTATGCACATGAAGTTGAATATTATTCAGCCCTGAAAATAAAGGAAAGTCAAACTTATATTACAGCATGGATGAACCCGGAAGACATTCTGCTAAGTGAAATAACCAAGTCACAAAAGGGCAAATGGTGTATAATTTCATTTAAATTGGGTTCCTGGATAGTCAAATTTATAGACATGAAAGTAAAATGATGGTTGCTAGGGGCTGTGGAATAGAGAATAATGGGGGGTTAATGTTTAATGTGTACAAAGTTTTAGTTGACTTATGTGAACATGGATGGAGATGGATGGTGGTAACTGTACAACAGTGTGAATGTACTGAAAGCTACAGAAGTGTATACTTAAAATGGTAAATTTTATATATTTATCTTATGTTGGTCAGCTTTCCACCACTGTGACAAAATACCTGAGATAATCAACTTAAAGGAGAAAAGTTTTCTTTTGGTTGATAGTTCCAGAGGTTTCAGCCTATGGTCACTTGGCCCTGTTTCTTTGAACCTGTGGTGACACAATATGCCATGTTTGGATGCACATGGTAGAGGAGGCCTGTTTACCCCCTTGGCAGCTAGGAAGCAGAGGGAGAAGAAGGTTCCAAGGTCCCATTTTCTCCTTTATGAGCATGCCCCCAATGACCTAACTTCCTCCTACAAGGTCCCATCTCCCAGTGGTTCCACCACCTCCCAGTAACACCTCAGGCTGGAGACCAAGACTTCAACACATGGGCCTTTGAGGGACATTCATGATCCAAACTTTAGCATATATAAAAATTATACAGCATATAATTTTTAAAAATTTTCAATCATCCATGGAAAAAATGGTTTCTTCATTTAGCCTTTTGATATTAAAGGATCTAAAACTATAAAACAATAACAACAAATCTCAATTGCTTTGGACTTCTCAGCAATAGCTAGAAGTTAGAAGCTAGCTGAAAGCCAGAAGACAATGAACCAGTGCTTTTTATCTTCCAAAGGAAAATCATTTCCAGTGCAAAATTCTATACCCAGTTGTTATTAGACAGGTTCTGCAGAGAAAGAGAAACAACAGGAGATAGACTGACTGACTGACTGACTGATATAAGGGTATTTATTAGATTGACTTACGGGATCAGAAACTGTAGAGTCCCATAATGGCTGTCTGCACACTGGAGAACTGGAGAAGCCAGTAGCTATTCAGTCCAAGAAGCGAGAGCCTCAGAAGAAAAGGGACCAATGATGCAGCTCCAGTCTGGGACCTGAGGCCTGAGAACTCCCAGGCGAGTTACTGGTCAAAGTCTGCTTTGGAAGAGTGGGGAGCCCGAGTCCAATGCCCTCAGTCAATCACAGCAGGAATTTCAAGCACCCTCCAGAGAGAGAGAAAACGTGGTGCCTGTATCTAAGTTGATTTCCTTTTTTCTCTGCCTTCCTTCTGTCCAGGTCCCCAGCCCGATGGGCCGTACAGTCCACATTCAGGGTTGGCCTGCCCCTCCTTAGTTTGCTGTCCCACATGTCAATAATTTTCAGAAATGCCCTCATCAACACACACACACATTTATTAATCCAATCAACTTGACAATCCATATTAAACATCACACTAGCCAATCAAGAGAAAGGGTGGAATTAAGACATTTTCAGATGTGCAAGGGTCTCAGTAAATTCATCTCCCATGCATGCCTTCTCAGGAAGCTACTAATGAGTGCTCTGCACCAGAAAGAAAAGAAAAGGCAGAGGAGTAAAACAAGACAGAAGACATAGGACTCAAGAATTAGGACATTTGAATGTGAAAGAGGCAAAAAGAACCCCCAAAATGATGGTGGACAAAGAGCCCCATACAATAGTACTACCACAGAATTGGCAAACACTCAGTCAAGACTGGGTAGGTAAGAAGGCATCTGATGAAGCTGATAGAATATCTGAATACCTAATGAGAAAACATTTACACAACAGCCGAGAGTTGAGATTAAATTAGCAGCAGGTACCTATAAAATCAAGCAAATGAAAAAACAAAATTAACTCCAGGGAAAGCAAATTACCATATTTAAAAGGAAAATGAATCATTGTCTACTACATGGCTCAGCTGCGACCAGCAGATACACAAATCATGGTAACATAAATTCTGACTATTAATTCACTCAAAATTGGGGGTATGAAAGAACAGCAAGCATGCCTGGGACAGGAGAGGGTGCTGAAGAAAAAAGCAAGATCCTCCCTTCTCCTCGTGGGAAGACAGATAATGCCCGGAAATAATAAAGAAGCAGGGGCTGGGGATATAGCTCAGTTGGTAGAGCGCTTGCCTTGCATAAGGCCCTGGGGTTCAATCCTCAGTACCACCAAAAAAAAAAAATTTTAGAATAGTTTAAGCCAGACACAGTGGCGCATGCCTGTAATCCCAGCATTATGGGAGGCTGAGACAGGAGAATCGCGAGTTCAAAGCCAGCCTCAGCAACAGCGAGGCACTAAGCAACTCAGTGAGACTCTGTCTCTACATAAAACACAAAATAGGGCTGGGGATGTGGCTCAGTGGTTGAGAGCCCCGTAATTCAATCCCTAGTACCAAAAATAAATAAATAAATAAATTAAATAAATCAAAGAAGCAATAGAAGCATATTTATCAAAGCAGAGTGAAGTGGAAACCAAAGGAATCAGCTAAAGTAATTGAAACTGTTGCCTCTGAAGTTTGAGGAATGGAGCGGCATGTTATGGGAGATAGTGCTGTTATTTGTAGTAACCAATGCAGGGCTAATAATCTCCAAATTATGGCCACGTATGGTGAAAATAACCATTACCAAATTAAGAACATATGTCATTAGGAAAAGCATGTTTGCCTTCCAGTTTTCTACTGCAAGTATATCTTTTTTTGTTTTCCCCCAGCATCAGGGGTAGAACCCAGGGCCTCACACATGCTAGGTAAGCACTCTACCACTGAGCTACACTCCCAGCCCCCTGAAGTCATACTGTTTTAAAAAAGAAAGAGAGCAAGAGGTGGTGGCTCCACACCTGTAATCCCAGCTACTTGGGGGGGCTGAGGTGGGAAGGTCCTAAGTTAGAGGTTAGCCTAGACAACTGGGTGAGACCCTGTGTCCAAATAAATTTAAAAGAATTTAAATTTAAATTTAGGTGTGGCTCAGTGGTAGGTGGTCTCCGGGTAAATCCCCAGAACTAAAGGGAGAGAGAGCAGAAAAAAGAGAAGGAGAGTTTAAACAATATAGAATGAATTAGGAAACTAAACTAGAGGGGGAAAGCTGCCTTGCATGGGGAGATGGGTAAATTAAGTATCTGTCAGCCTTGGCTCTGGATGAATAAAAGAAAAAAAAAATCTGAGAAAAAAAATATTCCCCTGAGAATACCTAGCCAAAAGCCCATACTCAGGTTTAAGTCCAGAACTTAACACTCAATTTCTGGTTCAAAGCAACTGTATCTGAAATTTTCATTTAAAAGATTCCATGCTGGTATGTCCCCAAGTCCCAAGCAAAAGCCAATACAATTTTTTCTGAGCTGGGCGCGGTGGCGCAAGCCTGTAATCCCAGCAGTTAGAGAGGCTGAGACAGCAGAATCACGAGTTCAAAGCCAGCCTCAGCAATGGCGAGGCGCTAAGCAACTCAGTTAGACCCTGTCTCTACATAAAACACAAAATAGGGCTGGGGATATGGCTCAGTGGTCAAGTGCCCCTGAGTTCAATCTCCAGTACCAAAAAAAAAAGGAGGAATTTCAAAAGGTAAAAAAGCAAGAGTCTCCCAAATGTGTATAGGCGTATTTTAAAAAACAAAAATAATATTTCCAGAAATGAATAGTATAATAATTATAACTAGAAAGTCAGTAAGCATGATTGAACAATAGATTAGACACATCTGAAGTGAGAATTTGTGAACTAAAACAAAGAAAAAAGTTGCCAGATTACAGCCCAGAGAGACAAATACATAGTAAAAGACAAAGAAGATAGAACAGAATGATTCAATTTATGTCTAATTGAAGTTTGAGAAAGAAAAAAAGAGGAAAGGCAACATTACCATAAGGAAGAGCTGAGAGCCTTTCAGAATTGATGAAAGACACCAATCATCAAATCCAGGAATCCCAGTGAATTCCAAGAAAAATAATTAAAAAGAAAACTACATCTAAACTGCAGAACACCAGAAGCAAGATGTTAAAAGCAACCAGAGAGAAGATATCTCTTCTCTTTTTTGTATGCTAGACAGCATACAAAATAACAACTCAATTGGCATTTGACATCCCAGTAACAACAGTGAAAGCCAGAAATAGTGACACAATATCTTCAAAGTGCAGAAGGGCACCAACTGTCCAGTGAAATTGTCTTCTTAAAAACAGTGCCAAAAGAAAGGCTGAGGAAGCCAGGCACGGTGGCGCACACCTGTAATCCCAGCACTTAAGGAGGCTGAGACAAGAGAATCTTGAGTTCAAAGCCCCCTCAGCAACGCTGAGGCACTAAGCAACTCAGTGAGACCCTGTCTCTACATAAAACACAAAATAGGGCTGGGGATGTGCCTCAGTGGTCAAGTGCCCCTGAGTTCAGTCCCTGGTACCAAAAAGAAACAAAGAAAAAGAAAGGGGATGTATGTAGCTCAGTGGTAGATGGCTTACCCAACATGTGTGAGGCGCTGGGTTCAGTCCCTGGCACTGCAAAATAAAAAAGGGGGCCAAAAGAAAAGATTTTTTCTGACAAACAAAAACAGAATTTGTCGCCAACAAAACCCCTTTAAAGGAATTTCTAAAGAATATATATTAGGAAGAAAAACTCTTCCTGAAGAAAGTCTGAATACAAGAAGAAATAATAAGGAAAGAAGGCAAATATGTAGAATAAAAAAAAATTTTAACTTTACAAAATACTAAAAGCAATGTCTAAATGGTGGATTAAAATATTAATGTAGAACCAATGCACATGGTGGTGCACGCCTGTAATCCTAGCAACTTGGGAGGTTGAGGCAGGAGGATCGTGAATTCAAAGCCAGCCTCAGCAATTTAGTGAGGCCCTAAGCAACTCAGTGAGACCCTGTCTCTAAATAAAATTCAAAAAAAGGCTGGGGATGTGGCTTAGTGGTTAAGCACCCCTGGATTCAATCCCTGGTAATCATCATCATCATCATCATCATCTAAAACATTGGGCATTAGCATAAAAACCAATAGGGCTCCAAGCTAAATCATTCTAAGTCTTGTGTTATTTTACAAGAGGTTAACTATAATTGATTTACTTTGGACTCATGTTATAAATACATGTTAAGCTGGGCACAGTGGCACAAGCCTGTAATCCCAGCACTTAGGGAGGCTGAGACAGGAGAATCTCGAGTTCAAAGCCAGCCTCAGCAATGGCGAGGCACTAAGCAACTCAGTGAGACCCTGTCTCTACGTAAAACACAAAATAGGGCTGGGGATGTGGCTCAGTGGTCGAGTGCCCCTGAGTTCAATCTCCAGTACCAAAAAAAAAGAAAAGGAAGGAAAAAAGAAAGGGAAGGAGGTAGGAAAACCTTACAAACCAGTAAAGGAAGAAAGTACTAAATTTGAAAACAGCATTTAAAAAGAGAAGAAAGAAAACATGATACAAAGTGAAAAAAAAGAACGGTAAAACTAAAACTGAACCCCAGTGTATTAGCCACCACATTCTTATTTGCCATCACTTAAAATCAGAATCTGGGCTGGGAACATAGCTCACTAATAGAGTGTTTGACTAACATGTATACAAGGTCCTGGGTTTGATCCCCAGTACTGCAAAAAGAAAATGTTTTAATGAATTTATTAAAATCAGACTTGAATCTATCCAGGGAAGCTTGTGCGCAGGATGCAGAGAAGAAGACTGACCAGGTCTGGAAGATGACAGGTTCTGGGCAGAGAAAGGGACAAGAGGAGGCTTGGGGATCTGAGGAGAGATATGAAGGTGGATCACATGGAGAGAACTGGCTTCATACAGCCATGGGGGACAGGAGGCTTACAAAGGCATGGAAAAGCTCATGGAAAAAACATCAGCGGGCCCCCTGTGAGACTGAACCACAGTATGGAAGCAGGCAGGTCACTGGCAACAGGAAGAGAATGGTGGGAGTGAAGGAAAGAACAGGCAAAGCACAGCCGTGCCCTCGAGATGCTCACAGACCAGAGGGGAGACAGCCCAGGAAACAAAGCAGCAGTGCCCCATTAGGTCCACTGAGCCATCTTCCATGTGAGCTTGTCCCCCAAAAGTGAGCTACATCTCTACATCTCCAGGAACATCTGTGAGGCATGTTCCAGAACAACAGCTCCTGGAAGGCAGCCACCAGCCTGCAGCTCCATGCAGCCCTGAGCTGCCCTGCAGTTGTGCAGTATCTGCTCCCCGTCCCCTGGACGTGTGGGAAGAGCCTGCCAGTACAGTGCATACCACTGCCCAGCCTCCGAGGTCCATCCACCTCACAGTTAGGGCCAGCCAGGAGCGCCCCAAAGCTACTTGTAACACCTGCAGAAGCATATGTGGGCAAAGATATGCTGGTGTAGTCAGTGTTGCTCCTGGCAGGGCAGAGAGAATTCCAAGTGCTGGGACATTTCCAAATTCATTCCACTGAGTACCTCTAGGACCATGACTTCATAAACATGTCAAGTCCCCCTAGGAAACCAGATGATGACTGGTAAGCAGCTATGTGTATAGGCTGAAGGGAGAGAGCGCAGACTACTATGCTAGTAGCTGAAGGAACAGATGAGAGGTAAGCAGAAACGAGGCACAGCTGACCAATGCAGACCTGAGCCTGTGGAAGGACTTATAGGCCCGTGTGGCTGTACCTTCCCCAGGAAAGGGGAAGTACTGGGGAAAGATATTGGCCAAATTATATAGTTATATCATGTACATAAACAAATACATAACAAATCCCAGCATTATGTATAATATAATGCATGGTAAAAATGGGGGGTGAGGGGAACTAAGAGATTGCAGAAAAGAAGAGTAGTCAAGGAACAAAGACAGGGAGAGAATGGCCCAGACTTCCCCTGAGGACGGATGGGATAAGCCAGGTGCTCTTTGAATGTTGTGGCCATTAGACCAAATAGAGGCCCAAGACAAAGCTGGCCACTGGCCATCGCAGACCACTTCTTCTTTGAAATTTTCTCCTCCAAGGCCTTCAACATCTGTTCTTTTCTAGTTTTTCTCCAGATGTACAGGGAAGAGTGGGCAGTGGAAATGAGAGATCTCTTTTCCACTGAGAGATATTTGACTAGGGTCAAGGAGGGGGAGACTGTTTCAGGGAACTGGAGACAGGTGGCAATGTCATTTGTTAAGAGCGAGGGAGAAGAAGGGGGAGTCAAAGGTCAGACATGCTGCTGTGGGGAATGGGAGAGTTTGCTGACTATGAACATGAAGCCCCTCAATGTCTGGAGACTAAGTATTTCAATCTTACATACTAATATTTCCAGTAACACACAGCAGGCCAGATGTACACATGGAGACACTGAAAGGTGACTGGGCAGGGCACTGAAACAGGATATGGCAACTAGAATACTGAGACTACTGTCGAGCAAAGAGAAGAAGAAACTCAGTGGGTCTAACTAGCCAGGGAAGGGAGTGCTAGTATAAAAGGAGCCCATGTGGTGAGTAAAAAATAGAATCAAAGAACATGAGTCTTGTATCCAGGCACAATGGCACATGCCTGTCATCCCAGCACCCAGGGAGGCTGAGGCAGGAGGATCGCAAGTTCAAAGCCAGCTCAGCAAAAGCGAAGCACTAAGCAACTCAGCGAGACTCTGTCTCAAACCACCATTTGACTCAGCTATCCCACTCCTCGGTCTGTACCCAAAGGACTTAAAAACAGCATACTGCAGTGACGCAACCACTTCAGTGTTTATAGCAGCTCAACTCACAGTAGCTAAACTGTGGAACCAACCTAGATGCCCTTCAACAGATGAATGGATAAAGAAACTGTGGTATATATATTGGTATATATATACAATGGAATATTACTCAGCATTAAAAGAGAATAAAAGTATGGCATTTGCAGGTCAATGGATGGAGCTGGAGAACATCATGCTGAGTGAAGTAAGCCAATCCCCAAAAACCAAAAGCCAAATGTTCTCTCTGATAAATGGATGCTGATCCATAATGGGGGAGGAGGCATGGGAAGAATGAAGGAACTTTGGTCCAAGGGGAGAGAGGGCAGGGGAGGGGACATGGGGACAGGAAAGATGGTGGGATGAGATGGACATCATTGTCCTAGGTTCATGTATGACTACACATATGGTGTGACTCTATATCACATACAACCAGAGAAATGAAAAGTTGTGCTCCATTTGTGTACAACGAATCAAAATGCATTCTGCTGTCATGTAAACCTGTGCTCCTGAGTTTGATTCCCGGAAAAAAAAAAAAGAGTCTTGAACAGCATGAAAAGAAGTTGTAGTCAGAGAACAGTGTGCCAGGGTGAAAGAGGCACACAATTCAGGATCCTGGTTGATGAGGAGAGAGGGGAAGCCACAGAAGGGGGTGCTGACATGGGAATGGGGTGTCATGGCTCTCGTGGGCCCTGACATTGCTCAAGACAACAGCAGTGTGAATGGGGTGAGGGAAGCCCTCAGGGAACACGAGTGTATGACCACACAGGAGAGGTGGAGAAGCATCTGCTCTAGGAGGAGGACTGGTGGCATGAAAGCCAGCGTAGTCCACAGGAGAGTGCCACCCTGCCTGAGGTGTGGGGAATGGGCAGGATAGGTGCAGGCGGGGCCCAGGGGAGGGGCTGGGCTGGGGTCATGCATGTTTACCTTATCATTTGGAAGTATGTCTCTACCAGACAATGACGGGGCTTATTTATCTCTGTACCCCTGGGATTGAGTGTCATCCCCACAGTAGGTGCCCAGTGAATGATTGAGGAGGGATGAAGGGAGGGGATAGGCCACAGTAGTCCAGTAAACAGGCCACATTTGCCCTTTCCTCTTCTTTACAGTTCCCAGCAGGGACGTGCCTGGCATCCCTCCCACCATGAGGCTGAAGGAGCAAGAAGAAACTGGGAGAATCATTGAAATGCAACGCCTAGAAATCCGGCGTCTCAGAGACCAGATTCAAGAGCAAGAGCAGGTCCCAGGGTTCCATACTGTTGCTGGAATTCGGCTTCCTTCCATCCCTGATTCAGATGTTGATATGACAAGCAAGTGATTCTTCTCATGAGCCATCTCAGATTAGAGCCAGAAGTACCACATGTCTGTCCCCAGGCCATATTCACAACAGGGTCGGGGCTGTCCCTGCAATACTGACCCCACTCACCTCTTTCTTTTGCCCTGGGAACTGGGAATACAGTCAAAATAAAGGTGTTTGCTCACAACCTTGTCCAGCTTCTGCTTAGCTAAGGGGCCAGGACAGGGGAGGGAAAGCGAGGAGCCTAGGACTTGGGGTGGGGGACTGTCTATAGCTACTGCTTCTTGTCTCTGCCTGGCACTATGGACATTGCAGTGGGCTTGGGACTGGCATCCTGCCACCTGCCTTCCTCTCTGGGCCTGAGGACAGGGCTGCTTGTTCCTATCTTAGGCGGTTCTGCATGTTGCTTCCCTCCTGACTTTCTTCTCTGCCAGTCAAGTCAGGACCAGATAAAAGCGCCTACATTTTCTTCTGCATTGTGAAATGTAAGGAGGCTTTCTGAGGATTTTTGGGTGTGTAAACATGAAGGAAAAGATGAGAGTAAAAGAACAAACATAAAAAGTTACAGCGATCCCCAGTTTCACACGTCCTGCACACCTTGTTCTTAGGACCACAGCAGAGCTCTGCCCTCCTTTTTCTTACCTCCACCTCGCTCTAGACTCATCTTTTGCAATGCCCTTCCTGGCGCCTCCATTTCTGAAGGGTACTTCTCCCTCTAGCAATGCCTCTGGGCCTCATCCTGGGAGACCCAGCCACACATAGGTACCAGGAAGGATACTCCTTTCTGCCCTAAAGAGTAAAGGAATATAACCCAAGAGCCCCTGCTTCTTTCTGCAGAGGCTAGACGCCCCTCTAATGCCCGGATAACTTACCTAAGCCCACAGTCCCTCCTGACCCCTGCTGCCTGTCATCTCCAAGGCTGACCACCTTCTCAGTTTGCTTTACTGACTCCCAGAACTGCTCTTGGGTTCATTTTCATGGCTACAGCTGAAACTTAGCTGTCCTGTTTGGCAAGGCCCTCCTGAAGGTGGGGGCAGCAGACAGAAAGGATATGACAGAGGCCATGAAGCAAAGTGCTTTAGTGACCACCTCTTTGCCCTCCCTCTGCACCCTATCACAGCATCCAGCTCCTCTTCTCCAGACTAGTTTGCCCTCCAGCATGTCCTCCACCCACTGAGAGAAGAGATCCCAAGAGCAGGAAAAAATTTAGACATAGCTAAGAAAAGTTCAACCACCAAGATGCCAGCCTATTACATTATCATACCAGGTAGCTGGACTCCGGTGGCACTCAGATTTCTCTTTTCCAAAGTAGCATCTTGGCTTTATCTTTGCAGAAGAAAACTGTCTTGAAATGCGATTTGAAGTGGGTCAGAAGAGCCAGACCTTTAAGGTTCTCAAAAGCACATGAAAGATGTGGACTAGAGGCCAGAGGCCAGTGCTCAGTTGCTGTTTGGCCTCTTGCTTTCCAGCGTGTTGCTACACTGGCCTTCTTTCAGTTCCTGTAATTGGCCAAAGTCTTTCTGCTTCTGGGTCTTTGTACATACTGTTTCTCTGCCTGAAATGCTCTTGCCCCTATACCTTCTTTAGATCTTAGCTTAAATGTTACTTCCTCAGAAAGTCAGTCCCTGCCAGGCATGGTGGCACATGCCTGTAATCCCAATGACTCAGGAAGCTGAGGCAGGAAGATGGCAAGTGTGAGGCCAGCCTCAGCAATTTAGTGAGTCCCTAAGCACCTTGATGAGACCCTGTCTCAAAAAAAAAAAAAATTTTTAAAAAGGGCTGGGGACGGGGCTGGAGTTCTGGCTCAGTGGTGGAGCACTTGCCTAGCATGTGTGAGGCACTGGGTTCGTTTCTCAGCACCACTTAAAAATGAAATAAATAAAATAAAGGCATTGTGTCTGTATACAACTAAAAAAAAAAAAAAGGCTAAGGATGTGGCTCAATGGATAAACACCCTGAGTACCAAAAGAAGAAAAAAGAAAAGAAAGTCCCTGACCCCTCCCATATAAATTAGACCATCTTATTGTTTTCCTTCATAACCCTCACAATACCATGTCCATTTAGTTATTTAAACTCTCCAGCTAGGAAAATTCCACGAGGGCAAGAGCTATGCCTGCATCTAAAATTCACCTGGGTGTCTGTGTGGGGCATTGATTGAGGACCCAATAGTGGAGGCAGGGGGTCAAGTTAGAAGGAAGTTGTGTGTGTCCAGTGGTTTGGACCAAGATGATGGTGGAGGGGAAACTGAAGAGAGAACTCTTCTAACTTAAGGAATGGAGGGAGTTAGCCAAGCTAAGGGGGAGGAAGACTGACCTGGAAAGAAGAAAAATGCAGAGGAAATTCACTGTGGCTAGGATGTATTGACATTCAAATGATGGATGTTTCAACTGAAAAATATCTTAGAGTCAAGACATTCACCTTTCTTTTTTTCTTTTTTTTTTTTCTTTCTTTCTTTCTTTTTTTTTTTTTTGGTACTAGGGGACTGAACTCAGAGGCACTTGGCCACTGAGCCACATCCCCAGCCCTATTTTGTGTTTTATTTAGAGACAGGGTCTCACTGAGTTGCTTAGCACCTCACCATTGCTGAGGCTGGCTTTGAACTCATGATTCTCCTGCCTCAGCCTCTCAAAGTGCTGGGATTACAGGCATGCGCCACCGCGCCCAGCAAAGACATTCACCTTTCACTCACAAGATGGATCTTGGTTTATAGATGAGGAAATCAAAACCAAGAAAGAGTAAATTTACTGCATATGGTCTCACAGGCAGAGCCAGGATAGTAGTCCCATCTGCCCTGAGGACTCCAAAGCCCCATGCTCTTACACACTGCTCTGGAGAAGCACCCAAGCAATACACCACAGACTAGGTGGTGAAGGCTATAGGAATGTGACTCCCAGAGATAGTAAACCAGAAGGAAAAGGAGCTGAAAACCAAGCTGAGCCTAACCTAAACCTGGCTGCTCTCCAGCTGGAGAGGAGAAGGAGGAGGAGGAAGTCCAGGCCAAGGGAGAGTCCACCCCCCAACAGAACCTGGCACCTTGGCCAGCAGGTCAGCAGGGTGTTTTCTTTGCTGCACGCTGGTGAACACAGTGTCTTGCTAGTGAATCTGGGGCCAGAGGTGCAATTTTGTTTAGCTCTCTACATTCTGTCTACAGTTTTCTTAAGCTGACTTACATTGCATCCCAGACTTACATTGCATCCCCCAACTTTGTCCTGATTTCATGCGGAGGCTGGAAGCACTCCCCTCATTGGGGCCAACTACTCTTCAGCCCCTCATTGATGGAGTAGGTCTGGCAGTCACATCCTGCAGCAGCCATACAGGCCCCACTGGTAAGTGACTAGATATTAGCACATGGACCCCTCTCTTGCTCATCTAGTTGCAGTTGATCCTTGAGCTCTCTCCAGAAAACTCATTCAATTCTCACATGACAGCTGGTGCCTTTGGGGACCGCTGTGCCATCCTGGTGTAAGAGCCTCCATAATTAATTTCTCTCTCTCTTCCTCTCTCTCTCTTTCTCTCTCTCTCTCTCTCTCTGCCTCAGATATCCACTAGACCCCCTCCCCCTCCTCCAGAGCTGTGGCCAGACAGTTGACCTGCCCAAATGAGCCTCCTCTACAGTCCTGTTCTCTTAGAACAGAAGACCCCACCCTACAGGAGATTCTAAAAGCAACATAGACTTTCCCAACTGCTTCTTTTACAAAGCTTGGCCAGTTGTTCCCAGGAGGTATCTTAGGAGTACTTAAGGGGCCTGGGAATATCTGTGCACCCAGGTGGGACCCTCTTAAAATCACTGCTCTTAATCTGGAATGAGAGAAAGGTCATTTCAGGACCAGGAATGGGGTTCACTTTTCCCTGAGCTCTGTTGGCATTAGCACTCCAGGACTATCAGGAGTTTAGAGACCTGTTTATGTTTGAGCATAAACATAAATCTGAGATGCAACCCAACTCCCCTGAGTTGAGCTGAACAGGAGAGCAGACTTAGTATGGACACAAGCAGTTGCTGATCACACACTATAGCCAATAGTATACAGGAATTTATATTTATTGTTCATGTAGTATGTGTCACATGATGAGATTTTGCAGGAGCAGCAAGTATGAACTGGAACTTTCTAGGCACATACTAGGTGTAGTAATGTATTATTAAAATTGGGACTAGAAGATTCTAGTTCTGGACAGAGGAGCTATGGGTGCCCTTCTTTTGCTAAAAATAACAGAAACTAACCAGCCAGCTTTAGCACAAAAGGAGAATTGGTGTGTCTCATGGACTCTCTTGGCAATGTACCACCCAAATCTCAAGAAGAACCTGAGCCAGGGCCTAGAACATTGGTGAAACCCCTCTCCCTCTCTTGTCCTTGCCCCTCTGTACAAACCAGCTTTCCATTGCCAATTCAGCTGGCAGAAGAATGGCAAGAGAGTATTTTAGCATCTCTCATTAATAGATGAATGAGAATAGAATAACAGATATTGAATAAGAAGTCCTCAAGCTGAAACAAAATCTCCAGTCCAACCTTAAATTGCCACAAGGGAGTCTTTGGGGCCTAGCTTGAGTCTGGTGCTTACCTCTATCTAATCAACTGTAGCCATAGGACTGAGTCACAAAATATAATCCTGGTTGCCAGGGTTCTTCCCTGCAAAGAGGATGATTATTGTGAGTGGAATTGATACCTCAAAAGAAGGTATCAATTCTATATGTCTATATCAGGGAACCATCAGTCTGCAAAGTTTGGGACCAGTTACCTAGAGCCACTTCATCCCAGTTACCTGGGGCCAGTTACCTGAGCCACGTGGCTTCCCTGTGCTTTATGTCCCTTACTCTCCTAGCCTCACTAGCTCATTCCTGTGTCTCCTGCACCTGCACAATACTTAGTCCAGAGAAAGGATACAGGAAATGTTTGCTCAATGAATGAATCACAGTATTTAATCCTCCTTAGGATTAAACTAAGCACTAATGTCCCCATTTCACAAATGAAGACACTGAGACCCACAAAAAGTAAGCAATTTTTCTAATGTTAAACAGCCAGAGTTGGGACTGGAATCTGCAAAATCAATCTAGCTCCAAAAACAGTGTGCTTTCCACTACTCACTCATTCATTCGATGAACATTTATTGCACACTTACTATATACCAGGCCTATTCTAGGCACTGAGAATACAGTAGCCAATGAAGAAAAAATCCTTTTTTCATAAAGTTTACATTCCAGTGGCCCCAGGGAGGCAGACAATATTCCAGATAGACAAGAAATATACATAGCATACAAAAGAGTGCTAAGGGGGAAACAAAGAAATCAAGGTGGGGGGAATAGGAAATATTGGGGGGAGACTAGAACTTTAGGATGGCCAAGAAAGTCCTACAGTGAAGGTGACATTTGAATACATTCCTGAAGGGAGGGAGGGAGCCACATGGGAGAAAAGCATTCCAGGCAGAGGGAACAGCCAGTGCAGAGGCTCTGAGGCAACAGAAACTAGGTCAGAGAGGGCCTTAGATATCCCGGAAGGACTAAGGTGGGCCACCCGAGGGACTTAAGCAGTGCAGGGACATTACCTGCTCTACCTTACAATAGGATCACCCTGACTTCCAGGATGAACGGAGTGTGAGGTGGGAACATGGCAGAAGCAGGAGATGGCCTCCAGGTCTCCCTTCTCCTCCCAGCACCCCCACCTTTCATCTTCTAATGCACCTGAGGGCAGCACTTCCCCCAGCACACCCACCACCACCACCTCCTCCGCCTGACCTTCTTTACTGCCCATATGAGCTGTCCCCACAACCTTTACTTTGAGGACAGAGTTCAACATCCCTGTGCAGAGCCTGCCTGTCCACTTTAACTGCAAGTCATTTGACAAGACCCAGGACTAGAACAAAGATTTGCCTGGCCAATGTTTAAACTAAGGAAGCTTTTAGTCTGTCTTTTCCCTACTTCAAACTTCCAAGGGAAGAAGAAAAGGAGATTTAATCTTATGGGTCTACTACCCCAGCTCTGCTTAGAACTGCTAGACAGTGGGTCTGCCTGGGACTGTACCCTCGTTGGGACCCAGATGACAAACGTCTGATGTGTGTAAGAGAAATCCACAGCTGGCAAGTCCTGCCAGGTCCTCTGCTCCCATGAGCCCCTTTATTCTAAAGGGGACACCTTTACAATGTTTTGCAAAGTGGCAAAATGAACACCTAAGACATCATCGTCCCCCACATCCAACCTGCCCCATAGTGATCAGCCTGCCCTAAGCTTTTCTTCAGAAGAAGAACATCTAGAGCTGTGGCCTCCAGGTAGGACATAGCCACAAGCCAAATGTGACACCTGGGCATTTGAAATGTGGCCAATCTGAACTGAGATGCACTGTGTGTGCAAAATTTTCAAGACTCTATACAAAATAAAAGACTGTCAAATAGCTCATTTGTAACTTGCATATTAAAATATATTAATTTTAATGTGGTAATTACACCTGTTTCCTTTGAAACATGCTATTAAGAAAGTTTTAATTACTTATGTGCTCATAGTGTGCATCTACAGATGTATTGTCCTGGAGTTATGACAGCCTCCAACCGTCTCCACAGAACAAAGCAAAGAGGAACACAACCAGATCAGGCACAGTTATTTTGCAAACTGATAATGAAAAGATAATTTTGACTTTTTCTTTCTATTCCATTTACATCAGAAGAGAGAAGAGGCCTTAAAAGGTCTAGTTCAGAAGATGAGTGACAGCCTGCACCCCTTCCAACCAGCCACCCATTTGCCACTCCAGAGCACAGTGTGTGTGGTGCCAAATGAGCTGATTAGAAGCAGAGCCCTGCCAGGTGTGGTGGCACATGCTTGTCATCTTAGTGACTTGGGAGGCTGAGGCAGGAGGATCATAAGTTTGAGGCCAGACTTACTTAGCGAGATCCTGTCTCCAAAAAAAGTGGGGGGACTGGGAGTGTAGTTCAGTGATAGAGTACCCCTGTATTTAATTTGAAGAAGGAGAAGGAGAAAAAGAATCTGAACCATGCCCCTGTCACCATTCAGACCCTCCAAGGGCACACTGCCCAGTCCAAATGCCTCCCTGTGGCATTAAAGGTCTCATACCAAATCAAGCCTGAGCCAAACTTGTCCTTCCAGTTTCATCTTTCATGCTCCCTGCTCAAAATCTCTACACCTGTCAGTTCACACTTTATTTATTCAATCATTCAACAAATATTGACTACTTCCCATGTGCAGGCTACCAAGAGCTGGCTACTAGGTCATGATGGTTAGCAAGACAGGCACCATCCCTGTACTCCCTAGGGGCCACATATCTAGTGGAGGATAAGAGGAAAGTCAATAAAGGGCATTAGGCTCATGGCAGTAAGAGCAGTTGTGGGGGAAGCACAGAGGCCATGAGTGTACCTAAACCAGCCTGCAGGTTGGGGAAGGCTTCCTGGAGGAGGTGACATCTCAGCTGAAAAATCTGAGTTAACCAGACTGAGTCTGGGGAGTGATAAATAGTCCAGGTGGAGGGAACTCTGAGTTCAAAATGCAGAAGGGCAGGGTGGAGGGCAGAGCCTGCAGAACTGACTGACGTTCTGACTGGAAGGCAGTATGGTATTTATTGTCAAGTGTTTATTCTGGGATCTCCCTTTCCCACTTGAAAGGCTTTTACTCCTCCCTTCTCCAGGCCTCCCCAGCAGGGCCTCCCCAGCAGGAATGGCTCAGCAGGCTTACTTCTGCCTGGCATTTGAGACTAGAGGAGAATAAGCAAAGGGCTTGTGGGGGTCCAGCATGGGAGGGTCAAGGATGGAGGTCTGGGGCTGGTTTAGGGGACTAGCTTGTACTGGGATTTGAGGTTGGAATTGGATTTAAGGGAGCCAGACTCAGGAACAGGAGTCAAGGTCGGGGCTGAGGGTAGGGTTGAGGTCTAGGATCTAAGTCCAGAATGTGGGTTGAAGTTAGGAGTTAAGGCTGTCGTTTCAGGCCAGATGGGAGGTTGAGATTAGAAAAAAAGCTGCAGCAGGTGTGGGGTTGGGGGTTCTAGGTAGAGTTTGGAAGTGCAGCTGGAGTTGGGGGTAGGTTTTAAGCTAAATCTAAAGTGGGGGTTGGGTTGGGGCCCAGGCTCCGGGGCAGATACACAGCATTCCTCCCGCTGCGAATTGTGTTCTGAGCCCTAACAGCAGCTGACAAAAGCCCCTCCCTTCCCAGGAATGTCTCTGCCCAGCAGAAGGAGCACTGCCACGTCAGCCAATCGGCTTAGGCCCTGCCCTGGAAACAACACCTGTTAATCCGCCTCCCTCCAGGCTCACCTGAGTGCAGGTTAGGCAGGTGAAGTGCCTCCCCGGAAACGGAGCTAGAGCGCCCCACCTGCCCGGCCCTGCCTGCTCAAATCGGATCCAGCACGTCCAGGCTTCTCGTGAGTGCCCCATAGTCTCCCCACCCGCTCCGCCCCCACCTTCTCCCACTGGCTCTTACCCTGAGAACCTCCACCCCAGCCCTAGCCTGGCGCCCGCTGACCTAGTACACCTGTGCCTATACTTTCAGACCAGCAAGTCACAACCCTGGGAAACGCTGGGACAGACTCCACGTCCCGCCCACGGCCCCTCCCCCACCTCCCTTGGGGGCAATGGTACCTGCCCCGCCCACTTTGCGTGCCGGGTAGCCTCAACAGAGGAGTTGTGGAGGATGAGTACTTTCTCAGGGTGCCCCCCTGCAGGGGTCACGTTATCATATCTGGAATGATCCAGGACCTATACTCTGTCCTGTCTAGAATCGGAGGAGTAACATCAGGTTCACTTATCCCAAAAGCATGTTTCAGTCTCTATGAAGACTCCAGGCCCCACTGGAATTCTGAAAGATGTCAAATGACTCCCCTTCATCCCTTAAGACAAATGTCATTGTCCTTGCTTTTTGGATAAAGAGACTGAAGCTCTAAAAGCTGAGCTCATGGGGCCCCCTGACTCTCCCCATCTCCTCTCTTGGATGCCCGGAGCCCTGTCTGACCAAGCACACCCATCCCCTAGCATGCCAACAAGACCTGCTTATTTCTGATGTCTGTCACAAACTGGGCTTCTGGAGGGCAGAAACTGCACTTGCTTTATTTTGCCCTGTGTGAGTCATGCTGGCTGTCCTCTAGAGGACAGGTTAAATGAGTAACCACTGTTAGATCCCTCTCCATGTTTCCATGGTGAGGAGGGCTGGGCTGGGGGTTCAAGTCCAGAGCCCTCCTTTTTCCTCTACACTTTAGAGAAACCATGGAGGAGGATGACATAGGTGGGGTGCGTGTGAGAGTGGAGAAGAGTGGGGCTGCAGAAAGCTCATTGGGGGTCAGGGCTGAAGAGGCAGGCACAGGGGGGCTACTGCAGGAACTGAATGGAGAGACAACCTGACCAGTCAGTGTGTCACACCTGACCAGGGGGTGACAGGGAAATGAGCCCCTGGTGGCTGAGAGGGTGTGATGAAATCCTGAAGTGGGGAAAACAGAAGAGAAGCAGGTTTGGGGTAAGATGACCAGCTTGGGTTGGGACCTGTTGCATCAGAGATGACTATGTGACATCAAGGTGACAGTTGACTTGGGATGAAGATCCTGGTTGGAGATGGAAATTTGGGAACCAAAGTCTTTTCCTGCCAGCCAGGCTGTGAGATAGGATGGGACTGGATGGAAGGTGTTAGGGGCCAGATTCTGACCCACAGAGGAGGAGGAGACACAGTACTAAGAGAGAAGTTACAGGGTCAGGCTGCTGGTTCCAGAAGAGTTAAGTCATCAGCACCCCCTCCCTACAATTCCCCCCCAGGATCCAGCGGTGACAGCTGAGGCCATGTGAGTCTGGATCCTGAATGAGGCTTTATCTCTGGCTGTTCGTCCCATCATCCACTGTGGCACCAGCTCCTCGGCCAGCCAGGATGGGACAGGCGACTGAGAGAGCCAGAGCCAGAGAGGTCAGGGGCTGGGCAAGGGGATTCCCTGGAGGGGTGTGAGGGTATCCTGGGAGGAAGGGAACTCTCCTGGGGTCACTGGAGAAGCTTCCCTAAGGGGCAGTGCTGGGGAGGGGGCTTTCCCAAAGGGAGTTCCAAAGGACACTAGGGAGGATTCTCAGGGATCTTCCTCAAGCTCCCAGGTGAGACCATGAGAGCTGGGTGGATGGGAAGTAGTGTCGTGATCCTGCCCTTGCAGGTAATGGTGACCATAGCCTGGGCTGAGAGAAGATCAAGACTCTGGGGCTGCAACTGCCAGGCAGGTGGTGGGGGCACCAGGCCATGATCTGTACCCCCTTGATCCCTGACGCTGACCTTCTGCCCTGACTCTGCCTGCCTAAGCCATGTCTGAACAAGCTCAAGCCCCCTTGGGCCGAGGACTGCCCCCCGACATGCTGGCAGAACAGGTGGAACTGTGGTGGTCCCAGCAGCCACGACGCTCCTTGCTGTGCTTCAGCGTAGCTGTGGGCCTTGTAGCAGGCTGTGGGGCGGGTGGCGTGGCCCTGCTGTCCTCCACCAGCAGCCGCTCTGGTGAGTGGCGCCTGGCAACGGGCACTGTGCTCTGCCTACTGGCCCTGCTGGTTCTGGTGAAGCAGCTGATGAGCTCAGCTGTGCAGGACATGAACTGCATACGCCAGGCCCACCACGTGGCCCTGCTGCGCAGTGGTGGAGGGGCAGATGCCCTAGTGGTGTTGCTCAGTGGCCTCGTGCTGCTGGTCACTGGCCTCACCCTGGCTGGACTGGCTGCCGCCCCTGCTCCTGCTCGGCCACTGGTCGCCATGCTGTCTGTGGGCATTGCCCTGGCTGCCTTGGGCTCACTCTTGCTGCTGGGCTTGCTGTTGTATCAGGTGGGTGTGAGTGGACACTGCCCTGCTACCCGTGCAGCTGCCCCCTCAACCCATAGTGGCCACAGTGGCAATAGCAGCATCTTCAGCATCTCAGGACAGTTGTCTTCTGGCCAACGTCATGAGACCACCTCCAGCATTGCCAGCCTCATCTGATAGAGCCAGAACCGTCCTTCCCAGGACCTGTCTCAGTGTCTCCAGAACTGTGCCAGGATGTGCATGTGTGTGCCTGTGTGTGCCTGTGTGTATGTCCCAGGGCCACCTCAGCCCTTCTCTGGGTATGTGATATGTGATTAGGAGTCCATGTGTATTCACATTCCACATCACAAGTTGGTGTGTGCCTCCTTGGAACTGCATGTTTGTGTTCATGGACTGTCACTCTGCCTATCTGGGTCTGAGTTCTCCAGGGAAAGAAATGCCTGGGATTCCAGAAGATTCTCAACCCCTGTGTCCAACACCCTTCAACTCCAGCCTTGCCCTGCAGCACCCGTCAGGGGTTTTCATAGGGTAACTGTTGCCCACCCTAGAGACTGCCCCAGTGACCACTCATCAAGAAGAGAGACCAGTGGCAAAGCAGAAGGAACAGGGACTCCAGAATGAGATGAGCCTGGATTGGGACCCGCCGCAACTCTGGCCCCAGGCACCTAACAGCTGGGAGATTCAGCGCACAACTTAGCCTCTCTGGCCTGTTTCTAGAGGTTCCAGTTGCCACTGTTGGCGAAGACTAAATGTTGTCATGAATGGAAGAACTGGGCTTGTGACAGATGTGCAATAAAATGGTGGCTGCTGTGGTCATTGTCCTCTTCGCCTCACCATCTCACCTTGGAGACCCTCCTTCTCCATGGCACACATGCCACTGCTCCCAGGCCAGCTCTTCACTGCCATCTCAGTTCCTAAATGGAGCCTTGAAGGTGGCCTGGGCCAGGCCTGTGATTGTTCACAGGTAACAAGGGGAAGGAGGGGAAACACATTGAATGGCTCTTCAGGTTTGGGAAGATAATGGGTTTGTGGTTCCAGAGAAAGGGCGGGGAACCCGAGTCCTTTGCGTTTGTTCACTTGCTGATTCAAGGGGAGGCTGTAGCATGGGGGTGTTCTCAGCTGGTTTCTCTGGAGACTGCACCTTGCTCACACTGTTTCCCTTCAGCTGACTCCCTGAGGGTGACTGAGAGGCTGAATCTCCTTACTCCACCTTGGAAACCAGAACAGCCTGCGTCCATTTAGTCACTGCACCAGCTGACCTGCTTGTGGGCTCCTGGGCATGGGAGAGGTGTTTGAAATTCTGGGGTGCTAAGAGTCACTTCCTCCTTGGAAGCAGCCCTGGAAGGGGCCTGCCCTTCTGTGGTGCGCTGACATTTCCTGGGTGGTAGCAAGACAGCTCCACTAGAAGCAGCCCACAGGAGCGCTGGTTACTGGTGTTTCACATCCTGCTGTGCACGGTGCAGATGAAAGATGCCAGAGAGTCAGAGGAGGAGAATTGTCTCCTAAGAAACATTACACTAGAGGCTCTTACCAGGGAAAATTGCTTTCAGCAGGCAAGGGCAAGCCTGTCTTCTGGAAAAAAAAAACAACCACGGGGGCTGATGGTTGAGAAGAGGGCTGTAAACTCAGAGAGGGGGCAACGTGGGCAGCCCAGGAGGGAAAGCCAGGGATGCCCAAGAATGCCCAGTAGAACAGAGGTCTCCACTGGGTGTTCCACGGGCCCTCATGCTCCACACACGCAAAATGGAATTTCTTGCTATCTTAAAGGAGCTCCTCTGTCTCGCCTGGAGGTGCCACCAGTCACCCAGCATTCAGGTCAGAGATCTCAATGTGGTCCTAAATAGTGGTAGTACCCTCATGGTCTCTTCCTCCAATTCCAAACAATAAATCACCAACTACTCTGATTCCCCTTCATAGATATGTGCCTGCTAATCCACATCTGTACCTCACATAGCAGGGACTCTCTTTGTCTTTGCCTGAACTGTACAATGCCTCCTTACCATGCTCCCTGACTCTTCTCTTTTCACCTCTTAAATCCGCCTCCCCCTGCCTCAGGCCCCGGCATACACTTAAGTCAGAGTGATCATCCTGAAACCAAGATGGAAATCTACTTTAAAATCTTTCCGTAGCTCCCCACCTCTTACACCCTTCCTAACATCATGTGGTCTCATTCTCCCCTCAAAGAATCCCACAAACCAGCCCCAGCAAACTATTTCCACAAACTGAATCAAGTTCCCTCCCACTTGTCCAGGCCTTTATGTGTTCTGTTGTCTTTGCTTTCCTGTCCATCAAGACCCTGGTCCTCTGGGGAGTCTTCTCTGATTCTCTCCCCTTAAACGAGCAACTTGTCCTTTTCTATGCCCATAGAGCCAAACAGTAGCTGCAATTCTTTCTTTGTGTGCATGTTTCCTCAGTTAGGTGATGAGTTCTTCCTGGGTCTCGCTCACCAGTGTATCCCTAGTTCCAGGCATGGGCCTGACACATGGTAGTAGCTTTGTGAGATGGATGAAGGACTGTGGCTTGGGCAGATGGCAATGTGTGTGCAAGGAGCAGGGAGACCTACCTTTAGCTGAAAAGGATAGGAAATTAGGCCACCCAGCACTTGGCTCTGAATCCTTCCTCACTCTTCCTAACTTCTCAGGAGAGATCTATCCCTATACCAACTCCTGGACTGTGGGAGGACCATAGAATGCCCCTGTCCCATAATACAGGGAAAAGTAGCTTTTCCTTTTAGCTGAGACATGTTAGACCCTCCCAATGTTTCTTTTAAGAAACTAAAGGAAAGCAGAAAAAAAGAGGCTTAGAAAATGGAGAGGGGACAGGGCCACAGAGCATAACTATCTAACTGAGCATCAGGACAGGCAAGGCCAAGGTCAGGCTCCCCTGGAAAGGATGCTAGATGGAGACTGTGGCCTGTGCCCCCAGAGGGCCTACTGCGTGGGATAGTGGAAGTCAGCATCTATCCATCCAAACTTAACGCCAGACAAGCGATGGTGAGAACTGTGCCAAGGTCCCTTGATCACGAATGCAGACCTGCCACCACCCCTGCCCTGCCTTCAGCTGCCAGGCTCGCATCACTTAGCTAAAGCCCTGCCCAGAACACATTGTCACCAGCAGCATACTAAGCTCTTCGCTCGCTCCCTCTCTCTTTCTCCCTCAAGCTGCCCCCTCCTGCCAGCACAGACTCCCCACCACACCACTGCCTCTTGCTCCACCATTTCACCCTCTCTTCTACAGACCCCTCCACTCCTCAGCCTCTGCTCTTTGTCCCACACTCCCCACAAAATCCCCTCTTGGATGAATCCCGCCCCCCATCTGTCTTTACTGCACCTATCTTCCCAGCCCCTGTAGTGAGCAATTCTTGGAGAAACAGCTCACTTCCCATCCCCAAAGTTCTTTGAGGATGACTCCACCTCCCAATTCATCAGAATAGGAGAGTGTGTGGTGGGAGCCCTCCTCTTCTACTTGCGTTTGTCAGAGGAGTGGCTTCGTCAGGCCAACTGAAGAATTTGAACTTTGTCCTCAGGACACTGAGAAGCATGATGTGATGGTAATCAGGGAGTAGTGTGGCCAGAATAGGATTTAGGCTGTGCTGCCTGCTATGTGGCACTGGGGCTTGGCCTTGGGAAGAAAAGAAGAAATGACCAAAGAGCCCAGAGGAAATACTGTCTCTGCTGGCCCTGAGGGAGGAGAGGTAACTGACCAAGCAACAGAGGTCGAGGAGAGAATCCTAGAAAGAAGGAACAGCAATAAGAAAGGCCCAGAGACCAGAGGACCTTGGCTCCTTGGAGGGAGGGTTGGCCAGGCTGGAAGAGGCAAGGAGTGGGAACACAGAGTGCTACGGGCCAGTCCCAGGGCTTCAGAGTCCCCTTAGCGGGTGGACTAGTTTCTTAGGTACAAGAGGAAACCAGTGGAGAGTGTTAGGCAGAGGAACAGCCTGGTCAGAATTGTGTTTTCAGATGATCACTCTGCCTGCAGTGTAGAAAATTAATTGGAAGGGGCAAAAATGGAGGCAAGGAAACCAGTTAGGGAATTAATACATGATCCAGATGTGAGATAGTGGGGCTTAGACAGGGGAGTGGCTGCTGGGATAGAGTTCAAGGAGAACAGACTCAATGGATGTTCAGAAGGTGGGACTGACAGGTCTTTGTGATTAGGTAGCAAAGCTTTTTTGAGATGGGAGAGATATCATGGGTTAAATGTTGATAAAAAGAAGGGGTGAAGATACATGGTAGGGAAGTCAGTCTTAGAACAAAATTCCTGAGCTGGGAGAGTGGGGTGGAGCCACAAAATGGAGGATTGGGCTGGCAGCTCCAATGGAAGAGAAGAAAGAATGTGAATGCCATACATTTGTGGGTTTTGAAAGCAGAAAACTGAGAGAGGCCTTGACCAACAGTTATTCTCCACAAGGTGAAAGCAGTGTTAAAGAACTGCTATGGAGAAGACGGAAGGATCTGACCAAGAAAACAGCAAGACTCCTGGAAGCTTTGAGAGCCTTCATGAGGCTGGAGACCAGGCGTCACCAGAGGCCAAGTTGCAGGCGCAGGGAGCAGCTGGCCTCAGGTGAGAATTTCACCAGGACTATGCAATGCTGAGACAATGGGCAGGTAAGTTGAGGATACAGACAAGGGACAGTGGCATAATGAACCTTGAAATTTAAGCTGGCACTGGGTGAAAATATAAGAAGGTGCTAATGAGCTGGGTATAGTGGTAAAGGCCCGTAATTCCAGTGACTCGGGAGGCTGCGGGAGAATTACAAGTTCAAGACCTGGGCAAATTAGCAAGACTCTATCTCAAAATAAAAAATTAAACAGGGCTGGGGTTATGGCTCAGTGGTAGAGTGCTCGCCTAGCATGGGTGAGGCACTGGGTTCGATCCTCAGCACCACATAAAAATAATAAATAAAGTATTAAAAAAAACCTGTTAAAAAATTAAAGAACTGGGGATGTAGCTCAGCAATAGAGAATCCCTGGGTTCAAAGAAGAAGATGCTGTTAGGGAAGCAGAGAAGGGCGGTCTGGACTTAGAAGCTCCCATCAGTGACAGGTGAGGTACAGAGAGACAGAGTGAGAAACTTGACACATGTCCCTTGTGTTATTCAGCTTCCCATTACTGTGACAAATACCTGAGAAAAACAACTCTGAGGAAGAAAGATTTGTTTGGGTGCATGGTTTTATAGGATTCAATTCATGGTCAACTAGCTTCAAGGCAAAAACATCATGGTCAAAGGGCATGAGGGGAAGAAGATAAAGTCCCCAAGGGCACACCCCCAATGACCTACTTCCTCTGACCATACCCTAGATGCCTCTCTGTAGGCCATTCAAGTTATTAATCCATCAAATGCATTAATCCATCAATGAGGTAGAGCGCTTATGATTCAATCATACCCTAAAAATCCCCACCTTGGAATACTGCTGCATTGGGGACCAAGTCTTCAAATATGAGACTTTGTAGGACTTTCCAGATCCAAACCATAACATTCCTCCTTGGCTTAACTGGAAAACTCAGCCATGTTGCCTGAATATCTAGATACTGGAAGAATATGTTCAAGAAACTGCCAAATCTGGTCCAGTTCAGGTGGTCCTCACTCCATATCCAGTCACATCCCACATGAGGCCTCAGGCCTTCTGAGAACACTCAGTTTTCCCTAGAGAAAGGGACCTGCACATGCCCCCTCATGCTCAACATCCTTCATAAGGACCAGGAATGGCTTCTTGACTATTCTCTAGGAACTGTGAGACTCCTCTGGGCATAGCCTTAAAAGTCACCCCAGGAATCTAAAGAACCACAGATGCCAAAGGCTAGGCTTGGCTGGGATGAGGCAGACCAGTTCCACCTACACAGCCTGCTCTCCCAAACCTGGAGCTTGCACCCTGAAACTTCTGGGCCCCCATTTGCTGGGATGGGGGGGGGAAGGTGAGTCAAAACCTAGGATATTCCTTCTGAGTCTGTTTTATCCTCACTAAAAGGTGAGACAATGCTGTTATTGCTGGGTGAACAGGAAGTTACAGTTTGAGCCTCAGCATCTCAATCTAGAAAGCAAGGTTGCCTGCTCAGCAGAGCTGTTATAAAGAAGTACAGGCACAACATCGATGCTGGCATTGTTGCTCATGTTAATATCATTTTTACAGTGTCAGAGGTTTTAATCCAAATCCTTTGTTGTTCTGACCAGATCTTCCTATCTGAGTCCTGGGAAACAGAAAAATGCAAGTCTCCATCAGGAAGTGAATGAGGAGGGAGGCGGTTTGGCAAACTCCCCACCCTTGGGATTAAGGCTGGCTACCTATTGTGAGAAGCCAATGCTCTGGGGGTGTGGGTCAGGATATTGCTAGAGCTTGTAGAGCATTTGTTCTGCTTTACATACAGAACTCTTTCAGTCCTGCTAACAGCCATGTGAAGCAAGTATTTATGATCCCCACTTTACTGAGAAGAAATTAGGGAATTCAGGGTTTGAATAATTTGCCAAGATCATGCAGCATAGAAATGGCAGAGCTGGGATTTTGAATCCAGATAACCTGTGCTCTTAAATTGCTTTGCTACTGAGCTAGAATGCTGCTGAAATTTCTTACATTTCTTGTCTTTTGGGACACCCTCCTCTTCCCCCCAACCCCACCGTCTTTGACCTCCACAAGATAAGGGAAGTGTGGCTTTGGCTTTAGAAGCAGCCAGGAAGCAGGGTTGTCCTCCAAAGTCGTGCTGAGGTTCCTAGGATCTAACAGGTAGTGGCAGGTGCTGAGGAGTGAAAGACAAGGTACGGGGCTGGCAGAGACCAGGATCTGATGCCAGACCAGAGAGAGGCCCTGGTGAGTGCCAGGCCTCCCAACAGTTCTAGTAGCTCTGGCCCTCTGAGCCTGTAGATCCAGTTCAAGCTCCCTCTTTGTGCCCAAGGCCAGGCATGTGAAAAGCAATGGGAACAGATTCTCCCAAGGAATCCAATGAGGCCTGGATAAACAGGGTCCAAGATTCCTGTGACTCCAGGATCCTGCTCAGCCAGGCTTGGCAGGTTCTAAGAGAAATCCTGGCTAGTGTACCCTTGGGGGTTGTGGACTCAGGAAAAGCAACTGCTAATCTGGAATGGAGCCCTTACCTTCTCCTGGACCCCTTACAGGTACTGACCTAGGTGCCAAAGTGTATGTGAAAATAGGAACAGCAGAGTTATTCTGTTACAGAACTGCATGCAGGCAGCTCCTCTGTGGTGGGAATCAAGGAAACTCAAGTGCATGGGACAGGACCAACTGCTGCAATTTGCAGCAACACCTCCCTCAAGGGTAAGGATGTGCCTTCAGTCTCAGGGAAGACTGTTCAGGGTCTTCCCTGTGGGTCTCAGGCTAGGGCAGCCTCTGCTTCTCCAAAGCCTTCAAGAGTCAAACCATCCCTGGACTCAGGAGCAATTGCTGGTTGGGCTGCATGAGCTGGCTCCTCCATTCCACTCTTCCCTGCCAGGCCTTCCTCTGCTGACAATCCCTGAGATAAGGTCCCCACTCTATCCGTAGCACCTCTTCTTACTCTGCCCTCCCTGGCCATCTCATCTACTCTTGCTCTCAGTAACCAGAGTGCTGATTATCCACAAACCCATGTCCAGAGACTGGACTTTTCTCCCCATGAACCCAGCTCTCCCTGGCATCTGCCCCTGAAAATCCTGCATCCAGCACTGAACCACTGATTCCTCAACCTACTCTTCCTTATTGCACCCAGTTGCTGAGCCAGAAAAGAGGGCAACTGTATTGATACCTTCCATTCCCCATATCCTAAATCAACAAGTTGTCAGCTTTGCCTCCTCCTCTCTGGAGTCTCTGTTCCCCATGCCACAACTTAGCCAGGTCTTTGAATTTTTGGCTCTCCCTTCATTTCCTCTTTGCACAGCAACAAGATGACTTTTCTATCATGGTTACATTACACACACACAGTCCACAGATGAGCCTCAGTAGCTCTCAGGCTGGACTGTGAGCTCTGCATCTCAGCTTCCAAAGCCCTAATGAATCCTCCCAGGCTTATGGCTGCCAGGGGCACCCCCGGACATTAGACTCAAGTCCTCCTTAACTTCTTGCCTCTGTCTCAAGCCCTTCCCTGTGTAAGGCACACCAACACTTTCCTTCTTTCCCTCAATGACTGACACTGCATCCCAGTGGACCCATGGAAAGTTGGCTGCCTGGCTTGTGAGAACTGCCTCTTGTCTGGGAATGATCTGGAAAAAAAAGAAGTGGACCACCCAAATCATGTGTGTGCAATAGGACTCTGCCTCCTAGTCATAGCAGATTGGCGCAGTGGTGAATACTTGACCCAAACTGGCCAAGCTCTCTTGCCTGAGTATTTGAAATTTGGATTCAAGGATTTGAGAGTCCTAGGCATAAAGAGTCTCATCAACACCCCTAAGTAACAGAGCTCAGAGTATGATGCCCAAGCTCCAGCCACTAAGACCACCTGCATCCAAGTCAGCCGGCCCTTTTCTTTTCTTACTGTTGTCCATGAACACGGTTGGTCTCTCCATTTATTTATTTTCCCACATTTTGTATTGGTACATTATAGCTGTAGATAATGATGGGATTTTTAATTACATATTCATACATGCACACAATATAACAATATAACTTGACCAATATCACACCCCAGCACTTTACCCCTCCCTTTCCTCTACTGATCTCCCTTTGATTTTCATGAGATCTGCCCCCATCTTTCTTTTCCTTTTTCCTATCAGCTGACCCTTTGATTCTACACAACAGCCAGGACTGTTTGCAATTAGAGAAGCTTAACTCATGTCTCTCCCATCTTAAAACTGCCCTCCTTGCTCTTAAATCTCCCCTCCAAAATCACGACCCTACCCTTCTCCTCTTCTTTGCCAAGATTCTTGGTAAAATCTTCCACATTTGTCTACTTCCTCACCTTTCACCCATTCACTTCTCAGCCCATTGTAATTCAACAATACGACTCTTCCTTGGAATCTAGTATTACAGGGGGTTGGTTCCAGCAGATACCAAAATCCACAAATGCTCAAGTTCTTTAAATGAAACAGTATCATGTTTGCATATAACCTATGCACATCCTCCTTCATACTTTCACTCATCCCTAGACTACCTCTAATACCTAATACAACACCTGCACGTCATTTCATCCCCATGGATTCAGTACAATACTTGTTACATAACCAATTCAAGTTTGATGTTTTGGATCTTTCTTCGATTTTTTTTCCCAAATAGTTTCCACTCATGGTTGGTTGAATCCAAAGATGCAGAACCTGTGGATATGGAGATCTGATTGTATCTATTTAGCATCCATGTCCTGAGAGAATCTGAAACTGTAACAAGGACTTGAGAGTCTTCACTTTTGCCTGCAAATGTCAATGGTTAACTAAAAACAGTATTAAAAACTTGGCATCTCTGCCTCCATTTTGCTTTTATCTCCTTTGCTCTAGACACTTTGGATTCCAGAAACAACAGATCTTATGGACAAACATCTTGTAATGAATGGAAACTACCCACCTCCCCAGGTAGTAACAACTTTCTTACAGGCAAGCCCTGACTGACCAATCCTGACATGATGGAACAGATCACACCTGACCAAGATCACCTGCTTTGCCAGCTGTGCACACCCTCCAGCCATGCAAATGCCCAACCCTTCCTTCATTTCTCTTTCTGTAAAACCTCAAAGTCATCGTCAGACCCCCTAAGACAGGGCTGAGATGCTTGGTCTCACTTTGCCTTCCCAATATGGCCATATTGATTGAAGTTCCTTTCCTGCTTTTCACCTTTACCTTTCCATTGGTTTTTGGGGTGAGTGGCAGGACCTGATTTGTTGAGACCTACCCAGCTAGGTCTTAGGCCTAGGACTCCAGTAACAGGACTAGAGAACAAGACACAACCTGGGGACTGAGAGAACTCAGTCTAGCTATGGGGAAAGGTATGGTGAGGGGCAATACCAGTTGTCATAAAGATTAAAATAAAACATGGCCAGGGCAACATGGAAAAATTCGCAGGGTGTGATTGAGAGAGAGGTTCACGGAAGGTACCCTGGAGGAGGGGACCTCTAAGCAATGTCTTCCAGCTATGAATGATATGCTCTTTTCAGGAAAAAATATAAATGAACGATGACTTTTTATGTTTATTCAAAATGAAAATAGATTTATTAATTCCTGTGAAAAACAATATATTATAACCAGATTACCCATTTTATTGATAAGAAAGATATTCATTTGGAAACTTGGCACTAATTTCACCTGCTCAAATAAATGCACCATCTGGGCACATCTGAAATGCTGGTAGGCAGGCAGGCAGGCAGGCCCCAGTGGGCCTATAGGCTAGGATTTTCATCACTGTCAGAGGGGACTTAGAGAAGGGTATGGCAGCCTAGGCCCGAGGAACAACCTGAGCAAAAACTTTATCTAATTAAGAAGGGAGTAATAATGTAGGGGAAGGCAAAAGAGGAAACCAAGAGGTCCACGGAGGCCAGTCACAGAGGGCCTTTTCTCCATACTTATATGGTTGTTAGGCTTTTTCCAGGTACAGCAGGAAGTCAGAGTTATTGAGCAAGAGAAGGTCATTGTCACTTGGAGGCTAGTATCAGGAAGGAGAAGATTACACTACTCCTGGTCAACCTTTTAAGTCCTTGTCCCCTCTGTCCCTGAGGCACAGGCTCCCATTCAGCATCTGCTGTCCTTAAAAATGCCAGGCATGGAGAGAAGAGGGAATATCCAAAGATCAGGGCTCAGAGGGAGAAGTGGTCCCTGCTCCCCTCAGTCTCCAGCTCACCAGCCCCAGGCTGAATGTAATTGTCCTCAATGAAACCATCATCGTCCTCATCTTCACCCACCTCTGGGCGGCTCCCATTTCCTGTTCTGGGCAGTGGGCGGTGTCGGTAGCTGGCATGGTAGCGGCGGCAGAGGTGGAATTTGGCAGCAAGTGCAAGGAGCACCGAGAAGACCACAGCCCCCAGAACAACCCCTACCAGCACAGGCCACGCCCGGCCCCCAGTGCCCGGTCCAGGGGCCGTGGCTGATATTGTGGGGAGCTCTGAGGGCCCCACCTGGGCTGCAGAGAAAGGGACAGCATTATAGGTGGGAAACTGAAAGGAGTGTGGGAGGGTCCTTCCCCCAACCTCAGCAGCTAAGAGAAGTCACCCTCTCCTCAGCCATCGCGCTGTGTCACTCACTTTGGTTTGCCTCATTCATGGAAGGGCCTGATGACATCAGTGAGCCTTGACCTCTGCCAGAGGCCTACGCCTCTGTCCTGGAAAATACAAAGAGGTTTGGGTGTCAAAGATAGACACAGAGTATATGTTCCAGGTCACATAGCCGTGTTAGGGCATGGCACAAATGCTGGAGTCTGGACAACTCACCACATCATTTGTCCACAGAAGAAACAGGCTGAGTACTCAGAAACTGGCTGTACGTTTCTAAGGGCATAAACATTATCTCCACCTTATAAAAGAGGAATGCCAAGGTCCAAAAACTAACTCAGTCAAAGCCCTAGGATTTCAACCCAGGTCTCTGACACCACAGCCCAGTCTGCTATGTTGTTTGGGAGCCACGAACAGCCTCTGCCCCCATGTCCCATTCTTAGCCAAAGGTTGGACAAGAGCAGTTGTCTGGAGCTACCTAGACACAGGGCAAGCCACAATCACATGAGAAGGATGCCAGTGCCCGCCCTCCTGGTGAGGGGCCCCAGACACAGCCAGGCAGCCCTGAACTGTTGCAGGGGGTAGGAGGGGGAGAGTAGCCAGGCTAGGGAACTATGTATAAGGAAGCACTTAGTGTAGAGGAGTATTCTGTCATTAAAGAAAATACCCCTCCTGTCCAAACTGCCATCAAGCCCCATCAGTTCTTCCTCAAAATATCTCAAGTGACCTGCTCCTCCCCTCCCCCAACAGCCACTGCTGTGTCCAAGCCACCTTCTACTTGCACCTCGCACCATAATCTTTCAGTCATTAACCTCCTGAATGATCTTTCCCTGCCTCTAGTCCACTCCACAGAGCCAACAGAGCTGACCCTATCACCCACTTAAAAGTCCTTCAAAAGCTCTCCATGCCTCTCAGGGCTGCAGGCTGATGGCCAGCGAGTCTTTCCAGGCCTTGCAATCAATCAATCCAGCGCGGGGGCCCTCAGGGCAAACGAACTGTTCTTCCTCTTTGCCACAGGTTCCTGTCCACACTCAGACACACACACACCCACACTCACTCACCCACCCACCCTCTTGCTCTGGCCACCTTCTCCTCAGTTTTTTGAATCTCCACCCCTCAAAGCCTGTGAGGTTTCCCAAGGATCCCCCTACGTGGCCCCTGCCCTTTCCTGCTCAGGCAGTCACAAGTTAGAACCAGCTATTTCCAGCCAAGCAGCTCTCTGGGAACAAGGACGAGGCTGACTGATCTGCGTCATGGTGCAGGCAGGCAGAGCTGGGTTTTAGCGGCTCAGCAAGTTGAGATGAATGGGGAATGGGGGCTGGGGGCAGAGATGAAAGGGAGAGAGTGAATATATGGGGAGAGGGTAAGACATATCAGAAAGGAGAGGTACTGTAGTTCATTCATTCATTTGCAAGCATTTCTTGGCTGTCTGCTCTGTATCTCTCCCCAGGCACTAAGTCCCCCCAAATAAGAGTTTGTTATAGTGAAATGAGTTGAATTCAATTTGACTTTTCTAAGATTTTACTCCTATTCCTTTCCTCCCTGCCTTGTTTCTATGAATTCTTCCCAAGGAGACAGACACACACACACTCATGCACACACCTTCCAAGAGCACATATTACATTCTCCAAAACACCTCTGAACTCACTCCCCACGCTGCCTACACACACACACACCCTTCCCCCTCAGGTCACACAACTACACACCCCTCTGATCTGCACAGACACATCCCCAACCTGATCTGTAGTTTCCTTGCTGCTCCCAGGAGGCCCTGGGGAATCTACGGAGAGCCTGGGTACCCTCGCCAATGCCCCCCCATGTCTTCCTCCTCTGCTCCCACCTTCAGGAACTGTGCACAGTCTGTGGAGGTGGCTTCCGGCTGGGCCTGCAGAACCTGGACAGGTGGGCGGGACACAGTTGCCACTTGACTCACCTGGGGAGGCGACGGGTGGGGCGGAAGCAGCAGGGGAGGGAAGGGGAGGGTAAGGGAGGGCTGGGCAGCGCTGGGGAGCAAGCAGTGCCTCCCACAGGGTAGACTCATTCTAAGTCTTCCCAAGTGTTCGTGGGGGCAAGCTCACCCCCACCCCCAGTGCTGGGGGCCGTGGTACAGCTGGAATCCAGAGGAGTGTCCAGAAGGCCCTAGTAGAAGCAGACCTCAGCAGGCAGCTACTCAGACTGGTGTCCCTGATAAACAAGTAAATTTCCAGTGACGGGTACAAAGTCCAGAGTTGAAGGGAGCTTTGCAGACCTGTGAAAGAGGTGGGCCGGAACTGCAGGGGGAGGGGAAGGGCGTCCTTCCCTGGCAAAGCCAGAGGGACCACTCTAAAATTTCCTGCAAGTGTGTGTGTGTGTGTGTGTGTGTGTGTGTCTGTGTGTGTGTGTGTGTCTGTGTTTACCTGACTTGGGCCTTCATCTGGATCTCAAGGTTTCTGTGACCCCGCCAACCAGATTCTGGGCTTCTCCAAGGCTGCTTCCTCTTGCCTTGTGCCTCATCCCTGGGCCTGGTGCCTCCTTGTCCTTCAAGATCCAATTCAGGTGTCACCTTCCCTGAGCCCCTGAGCCCGGTAAGCCCGCCTGTGGCGTGCCCAGATCCCCCTCTGTGTTGCGGCATTTCTCCCACCAGCTTATACTTACTTCTGTCTATGCTGCTTCCCCATTAGCATGGAGCTCTCCCAGGGTGGGAGACAAGTCTCTGGACAGTCCCTGGGTTCCCAACACCCAGCACAGTGCCTGGGGCGGGGCGGGCTCTCGCGAAAGAAGGATGACCCGGGCTTAGGCAGGAATGTGCCAGGATCCACCGGGACAGACACGGCATAGCTGGAGCAAGGGCTGTGAAGGATGGTGGCAAAGGTGGAGTTAAGGAAAGAACTTGGAGAGGTCCTCGATTTAATTACAAAGGGCTGGGGATGAAAGGGAGGCAAGTTGGGCAAGTTTAATCAGTAACAAGCTATAGGCCCACAAGAACCAAAGTGTATTTTTACCTTCTACAACTATGTTAAAACCTTGAGTACCACTGCATCCTACTTGCAGGCTCAACTAGTCCAGAGGCCCTGGTTGCTTCTCCACACTGACTGCCCGCCCTGTCCTGAAGCCTTGCCTGCCCAGGAAGTGTGATCCCGCCCCTCTTGCCTATCGCCAGGTTGGGTCCAGTGTGAACAACCAGGCTGCCCTTCCTTAGATTTTCAAAATAAAGTACTCTGGCATCTTCCCAACTGCTACTGGTCTTTTTGCTGGTGGGGACTGGCGGCAGCTTGTCCCAGGACAAGTCCATCCTGGCTGGCCTCTGTAATGGCTCATCTTTCCTCTTCAAGAGCTCACAATCTTTTGAGTCGTGTTTAACAGGGACAAGGCAGAACTGTGCTGCAGAGTGGAGGCCTGGAATGTCTTGAGATGGAGTCCCAACTCACTCCCAAGAGCCCTCTCTCCCCTCTCCTCCCTGGTCTGGAGCCCACATCTGCAATGCCTCCCCGGGTTTCCCCTCCCTGGCTTTGGGTGTCCTGCTCTTTTCCTTGGCCCCTACTCTCCCTCCACTGGCACCTCCAACCCCTTCCCCACATCTGCATCTTCTACCTGGTGAATTATTCTGACCAGCCTCCTCACCTTGCTGGTCCCAGTTACCGAGCCCCTTTATCTAGAAGCCTTTCCTGACATTCCCTAGTCTGGGTGACGAGCCCTCCTCCTGTCCTCTGTGCCCAGACCTCAGCCCTGACCACCTGACCACCCAGCGCTGTGATTTTCTTTTTAGTTTCTCTCACAAACCTGTGAACTCTGGACGTGGGGTCTGTGTCTGTCTTAATTTTTATCATATCACCAAACTCCAAAATAGCAATGATAAATACTTAGGAAATGAATGAGAGGAAAGTCAATATTATCCCAGGTGGTGCAAGAGGCACCAAGAAAGGTGGGGGTTTACTTTATTTATTTTTGAAACAAAGAAATCATAGGATTCAGTGGGGCCTGGTGGCACCTGTCTGTAATCCTTACAACTCAGGAGGCTGAGGCAAGAGGGTCTCAAGTTCAAGACCAGTCTGGGCAACTAGCAAGGCCCTGCCTCAAAAGAGGTCTGGGGATGTAGCTCCAGTAATAAAGGGACCCTGAGTCCAGTACTGAAAAAGAAAATCATAGGATTCAACATATATCCGCATAACACCTGTCATGTCCAAGACACTGCATTTTTTTAAAAAAAGATCTTCATATAACATAACCTAATTCACATAACATAAAATCCACCCTATTTCAAGCATATTGTTCACAGCAATATGTTCGTAGCATAGGGCAACCATAGCTCTAGCTCTAAAGCACTCGCCTCATGCCAAAAGCCCACCCTTGCCCAGTAAATAGTTGTTCCCCTGGTCCCCCTCCTCCAGCCTCTAGTGACTGCTACTCTGCTGTCAGTCTCTATGGATCTGCCCATTTTGGATATGTCACATCAATGTAATCCCACTGTGCCAACTTTTTAATGAACTATTTCATTCGATACTCATAACCGGGCTACGAGATAGATGTTAATTATCCTCTTAAGGAAGAAAATGAGGCTGTGAGAAGGCAATTGGCATGAAGTCCTGGAGAAAAAAATAAGCAAAAGGTCCACACATCCATTTGTCAGTCCTTTATTGAAAGAATATTTCTTAAATGTCGATGACAGATCCACAGCCAGTCCATCCAGCACACACTGTAAAACAGCAAAAGGCAACCTGCTGGACGCAACATGGAGAACAGAGAGAAGGCTGGATATCAACATCCACAGGCTCTCCAGCCAGGAGCTCCGTTGCAGTGAACAACCTTTACAACCTCCCGTGACAGCCCTGGCAACCATGTGGTTGGCTCTGAGCAAGCTGCTGGGAATGGAATTGGTGCTATTATAAAGCTTTCATTCTGATGGGGAAGATGGAAACCTCATAATTAAAAAAATAAGACTATTTCAGATGATGGTGAGTGCTATGAAGAAAGCAAAATAGCTTCATGTGAACATGAGTAGAGACTGCTACTTTAGATGGTCAGAAAAAGAGGGGACTCATTTAAGAGGAAACATTGGAGCTGAGATCTAGATGCGTAAAATAGCAACTATGGCAAAGTCTGGCGTGGAAAGCATTCCAGGCAGAGGGAACAGACAAGAAAGACACTAAGAGGTGGGAGCAAGACTGGCTTGTTCAAGCAACTGCAAAGAGGCTGGGGGTAGAGTGCAGGAAGATGGGGAAAGGGGATAGTCTCCTCATTCATTCATTGCTGGTTTGCCCCAGTCTGCCAGGTTGGAAGCAGAAAGACAAGTAACCTGGCCTTGGGGAGAAATCCTCAGGTTGCAGATACATGTTAAAAGTGAAGCAGGGCTGGGGCTGTAGCTCAGTGGTAGAGCACTTGCCTCGCATGTGTGAGGCACTGGGTTCGATCCTCAGCACCACATAAAAAAAATAAATAAATAAAATAAAGATATTAAAAAAAAAAAAAAAAGTGAAGCAGAGATGGGCTGGGATTGTAGCTCAGTGGTAGAGCGCTTGCCTCGCATGCGTGAAGCCCTGGGTTCAATCCTCAGCACCACATACAAAAGCAATAAAATAAAGGCATTGTGTCCATCTACAACTAGAAAAAAATTTTAAAAAAAAAGTGAAGCAGATAAGACTCGATGACTGGATGTGGGGTTGGAGCAAAAAAAGAAAGAAATCAAGAATTTGGAGCTGAACAACTGGAAGACTGGAAATGTCATTTGCTGAAGCAGGAAAACTCCAGGGGAGACAGGACCTGGAGGGAAAGCAGGACCTGTGAGACATCCCTGTAGCACACAAAGTAGGTGTAGCATAAATTAGCCTGGATACAGCACACTCTCAAACATGAGAACCAGCAAATTGTAGATGATTTTTAAAGTTAGGCATCTGGGTTAGATCCCCAAGGAGAAGATGAGAAAGAAGCACTCTGGAATAGGCCAGGAAGAGAGGCCCAGGTGGGCAGGAGAAGCAGGAAAGAAGACTGGGGAATGGCCAGTGCAGGAAGAGGCATCTGTCCAGAGAAGAAAGCATTTCAAGGGCAAGGGTGTGGTCAGCAATGTCAAATGCTGCAGACAGGTTTAAATTGGCAAAGTGAAAGTCACTGGTGACCTTGACAAGAGCAGTTTCACTGGTGTACTGAGGGCAAATCCTAGTTGGAGGAGAGCTTGAGAACACAAGCAGAGGAAGTGGAGGAAGCGGAGATCATTTCTCCAAGGAACTCTGCTTTAAAAGGAGCAGAGAAATGGGACAGACACTGGAGAGGGGTGCGGATCAAAGGAGGAGTTTGGTTTTCTTTTTTTTTTTCCTCTTTTTTTTTTTTAAGTTAAGAACATGCTATTAGAACATGCATGTATGCTGGTCAGAATCCTGGAAAGACAGGAACTTGATGGCACAGGGGGAAGAGAGGAGGGAAAATGCAAGGCTGAGTCCTTGAGAAATCGAGAGGGTGGGGCCAGGTGCACGGGGTTGGCCTTGGGCAGGAACAGTAGAGTCCTTCTGAGTCACAGGAGGAAGGTGCTGTACAGGTAAAACACAACATGTCTGTGGCGGGAACCTGAGGAAGTTTTCTTCTGGTGGCTTCTGTTTTTCCAGAGTAAGAGGATGTGATGTCCTCAGCTGAGGTTTGAAAAGCATTGAAATTGGCTCAGAGAAGAGAAGGTGTGAATTCAGTTCATCCCAGAGCAAGGGAGAGATGGGTCCCTCCAGGTAACAGACTTGCCAGGCAGCATCGAGGGCACCCGGGGGAGCAAAGGGCATGACCAGCTAGGATGGCTCAGTGGTTTTTATTTTCCAGCCTCTCTGAGTGTGGGTGGGAAGAAGATGGAGAGATTTAACTGGAATTTGAGATTTGTCAGGAAAATATGCCAGACAGAGAGAGGGACACACACACTCACACAAATGGAGCCCAGTGGCGGCCAGGGAGTGGTTGTGACAAGGACAAAGGGATCTGGGCAGGATAAAGAGGGAGAGGGAGATGAAGGGTGAGGAACACAGGAAAGATGGCAGGATCCATGGATTTTAGGGAGATTTATGGCATACTAGAGAGGGCAAGTGGAAAGATAGGAGGTGGTGGGCAGACGGTGGCAGAAGGAAACTGAAGTTACCCAGGAGATGAAGATCTTTTTTTTTCTTCCCATGGTACTGGAGGTTGAACCCAGGGGCACTTTACCACTGACCTACATCTCCAGCCCTTTTTATTTTTTTTATTTTGAGACAGGGTCTCACTAAGTTGCAGAGACTGGCCTGGAACTTGCCATCCTCCTGCCTCAACCTCCCGAGTCGGTGAGATTATAGGTGTGCACCACCACTCAGCTGGGGATGTAATTTTTGATAAAGACAAGCCCTAGGAAATGAACCATGGCATGGTCTTGAGGTGGGGCTGGCAGACCAATGCTGGGTTACTCTTTTATTTTTTTTTTTTTGGTACTGAGGATTGAACTCAGTGTTACTCAACCACTGAGCCACATCCTCAGCCCTATTTTGTGTTTTATGTAGAGACAAGGTCTCACTGAGTTCCTTGCTTACCGCCTTGCCGTTGCTGAGGCTGACTTTGAACTCACAATTCTCCTGTCTCAGCCTCCCTAAGTGCTGGGATTACAGGCTTGAGCCACTGTGCCCAGCTGTTGGGTTACTCTTATCTGAGGCATGTGGCTATCCTTCTGGATCAGAAGTCTAAGGATAACAGTCTAAAAACTCTATTAATAAATAACAAACCCAGGCTTCCGACTCTAAGTGCAGCACCTTTTCAGCATCCATGTCTCCACTCTGACAAATAAAATTTCCCATCAAGGTGTTCAATTCCTCAGTCACTTGGGGTGACAGATAACAATCTCTTCCCTTCAAATATGTGATTTTATTTCCCCAAAGAAAACTCAGGGTTCTGCTGCCTGAAGAGGGAACAGATGCAGAGCAAGGAAAAGCCTGAGGAGCCCTAATCCCTCCTGCCCCAACACCCACCAGCCACCTTCTCCTTCAGATCTAACTCCTCCCTGAAGCAGACAGAACTACTCACCCAGGGGTCTTAGGTTTGGGGTAGTTGCAGAACCCTATCAAGAAGCCATGACAGTAAAAAATGCACGTGTGCACTCAGTCAGGAATATGTGTACAGGCCTGACACTAATAGATGCTCAATAAAACTTGTTGGATAAATGCATAGTTAGAATTCCAGGGTGTTCATTTGCTTGCTTCAGGTTCAGAACTGGTACTAACCCTTTCCACTCTGTGTGCAAGGTCGTCTGCTCTAAAGTACTTATGTTCCATGCTACTTTCTTTGCAAGCCTCTGGAGGGAAGCCACCCAATTCCCATGCTTCCAATCTCTTCTGGACTCCAAGAAATGAGTCAGCCCCTCCCTGGGACTTAGAAGCATGTTTAGGAGGACACAGAGCTTTCCCTGTTTTTTCTTTGGTACTGAGGATTGAACCCAGGGGTGCTTAACCACTGAGCCACATCCCCAGTCCCTGTTTATATTTTATTTGGAGACAGGGTCTTGCTAAGTTGCTTAGGACCTTGCTAAATTGCTGAGACTGGCTTTGAACTCATGATCCTCCTGCCTCTGCCTCCTGAGTAGCTAGGATTACAGGTGTGCGCGACCACAACTTTCACCTTCCCAGGAAGCTGGCCTTTTCTCAGCCCTGGTCTGCTTCCTGGACATATCCCAGTATTCAGAGCATCCCTGAAGACCCCTAACAACTAGGCTTGAGGTTTGATGGAAACAAGCCCTCCAACCCAGTTATTACTAAGAAGTTAATTTGTGAGATAAACTCAAAGGATATGTCCTCAGTGGAACCTCCCAGGAGACCTTAGACCAGGGCAGTGTTTCAAGACCTCACCGTCTAGGGCTTCCTCACTTCCTTAAGACAGATGAGTCTACCTAGGGCCACAGTGTTCTATGAAGCCCTGAAGATGCGCTTACACCAAGCCTCTTACCTCCCAAACACACCACCCTGAAACTCCAGTAAAATTACCTCATATAGTTGCCACATCTGATCCAACATCCAGGCTTATGGACAACTTTTGGCTACGTCACCAGCTTTCCCTTACCAGATCCAATACATAAAAATAATTAGATATCACACATGCACAAGGGATAGCAATTTAGGAAAGCACGTAGTTAATTATCCCTGGGGTAGCCAGGCCTAGGGGAACAGAGCTGAGCAGGCCTGAAACCTCCTTTCCCTAGGGTCACCAGGTCCATGCAAATGGCCAGGGGTGGTAGACCAGCTGGGTAGAACTGCCTCCTCTCTTCCCTCCCAGGCCTGGACCTTCTGCAGTAGGAATAGTCAGTCATTCCTGCCACATTCCTGCTTTCTCATGGCAGCCCCCTTAGTAAGGGGAAAAGACTGGGAATTTGATGTCCACCAGAGACCCCAGGGGTGTTGGAGCAGTTCCCATGCAGAAGTCCTCTGGTGGCAGGCACCACATAAGCCTGGAAGGAAACCATCTCCCCTTGAAGGCGAGAGGCCCACACCTGCATGTGGCTGCAATAGCTCACACTCCGGTTCCCCAGTCAGAACAAGCATCCCCTCCTCAGGGTCGGGGCAAGGGATGGACTCATAGAGCATCACTATGCAGTCAGGCAAAAGGGGGTAAGAAAAGGGTGGAGTTGGAGTGCTACCTTCAAACCTTTCACTATCACCCCTGGGCCATGATGGTGAGTGCTAGTGGACCACCTTTTGCCCTCAACCTAATGTTTTGAGTAAGATGAACAACCAAAAAGCAATCCTCATGTGCAGGTCCTATAAGGAATGTGTGTGACTGAGGCCATGGAGGCAGCTTTCTCTCATAAAGTGTGCTTTGTATGCTAAGTAGGCTTGCTGTTCTTTGAGGCAGAAAGACAATGAGTCACTTGTGTCCTATGCCACTGGGTGTGCAATTGGTTCTAGGATTTCAGAGTGACCCAGTGTAACTTAAAGGCAAGATGCCCTTAAAATCCATGCCACTCATCTCTCCTGGTCTGCCCTAGCCTTTGACCGGGTCCCATTCCATTGGAATCCAGTACAGTGCTAAACTCACTGTTTTTCCACAACAAACTCTCTAATGCTGTCTGAGTACATGAAGATGGGTTTTCTTACATCATTTTTTGGAGGTAGCATGTTCAGAAGGTAGCAGCCTTCCTGTGGGTGCTGGCAGTAACTTTCAACCTGCTTCTTACCTAGGTAGTACCATCTAATGAGCCTGGTACATGGCTGAGCTCTCTGGCTGTGGCTTGAACCCAGAGTCAAAGAATTGATTGCCACCAATCAATAACCTAAGCAAAGCTTTAAAAAAATTTTTTTTCTACCACCACCCCCCTGCCCAAAAAAGATATTTTTCCTTTCTTCGCTGATCTGGAGTCAAAGCTGAGTCTTGCCACTTAAGTAATCTAAGGATGAATTGGTCTCCTCATCTGAGAAATGTGGATAATAATGAAAACTGTCTCAGAAGCCTGAAAGTCCATGAGGTGTAGCCTTCACCTTTTCATTACACCTGTAAATGTTCAATCACTATTCACCATAGGAATTGAGGTTTGTTGGTGCTCTAGCATAAGCATAAGTGCTCTAGCTCATTACATCACTGGGTAATCTTCATCCTGACCAAGGTCAAAAGAAGTTTGTTATGCTTTAAGTAAGCCCTGAGTTTCAAACTGCCTGAACCCTGTACGAGGTGTTGATTTCAACTTCTGGCCCCAGAGGACTCCTCGGAACCAAGTGGCCATTGTCAAGCAGTTTGTATGAAGGGACTTCATTCAAAGCCTTGTCGAATTAACTGGGGCTTCCTTTAAATAAAGGCTTGTTTTTAGAAGCTTTCTTTTTCTAACAAGGAAAAGAACACAATGGATTCCAAGTAATCTACAGTCCTCATCACAGCTTGTCACAAACACCTGGCACATCTTTTCAGACCAGAGTGAAAATGGACACACACTCACTTGCTAACTTCAGGGCACAGCCTCCATTTGATGTTCCAAAAGCATTTGCTGACAAACTTCCTCTCACTACACAGTTATTCCCTGGAAGAGCAGCAAAAAATTGTTCTTAAGTTGACAATATGGCTTTAGTTACTGCTAAAGTTAAGTGAAAGTACCATTGCCACCAATCAATAACCTAAGCAAAGCTTTAAAAATTATTTTTTTCTACCCCCAGCCCCCTGCCTAAAGAAGATATTTTTCCTTTCTTCACTGATGAACATGGGAAATGATTTATTGGTAAAGTTGATTTCAGGCAAAGGTAGAACTCAGAAATCTAATCAACATGTTGCTTATTTTAACCAAGCGTCAACTTCATAATGTTGTCTGGTCAACATTTACTTGGTCCTTCAAAAAGCAATCGCGTCAGGCACGGTGGCACACGCCTGTAATCCCAGCAGCTAGAGAGGCTGAGACAGGATGATCGCGAGTTCAAAGCCGGCCTCAGCAAAAGTGAGGAGCTAAGCAAGTCAGTGAGACCCTGTCTCTACATAAAATACAAAATAGGTTTGGGGATGTGGCTCAGT